>OY728580.1:1800000-2262206 GCA_963422195.1 Carabus problematicus | reverse complement strand
GGCTGCTGCTGTTCCAGTGTAACTGCCTGAGTATAACTGTGTAGTTTTTTCTGTGTTTTGTATATTATTGCCACGGTGCACATTTGGCAATGCGTTTCTGTTTTACGGCGACGCATTCTGTTTTACAAACGAGAAACCGCTGCCGCAAATGTGATTCTTAAGTGAACGAGTTTGCAAATCAGTGCAGAAAAAAATACGCGCGCAAATACATGACATACTGTCGAGACACTTTGCTTTCTATAATATACATTTTTGTTATTTGTATTTACAATCTTAGAGGAAAAAAAATGGTGAAAGTTAATATAATTTTTTCCAATTTCTCTTCCTGTCTTTTTTTCCTGAAAAAATTATCATAAATTAATTAATAGCTAATTATCTTGAAATATGTAGATAGCGATCTTTCTTATCTATTAATTTTCTTATTAATAACGGACAGAAACTGTTTAAAACGTAGAAAATCTATTGTATATTATCTTATTTTTCTTTGTACTAATTATTATATAATTTGTATGTACAACTTATAGAATTAGTTATTATTTACTACACGTGTATGTTTCTCTAAGTGTTACCAACTTTCTAGTATTATGAGAACTGTAGAGTTGTGCAGGAAATTGTGAAATGGAAATTCGAAATTGTAACGCCGACTATTATATTTTTTATTTACGACACGTTTTGCAAGCCATGCATTTGTTGCATGTTGTGAATTGCAACATGCCTGTTAACTTGGCCATATTCTACTGTTAAACTATGGAAGTTTATCGCAACAAAGCTTGATACAAATCAGAAAAAGTTGTGATTTGTGCCGTGATGTTTTTCAAAAGAGTAAATAGTCAAATGAAATCATTATAATAATATTACCGATTGCGTAATGCAAATTCGAATCTTTAAAAAAATATAAATATGTAAATTTATTCTCCGAACAAAGATGAGGAAAATATTCATTGGATAATACTAGAAACCTCTATTCAGAAGTAAATACTAATATTACTCATAATTCTACGAAAAATTAATCTCAACAAGTACAAATTACATTTTCTTGAAAAAAAGATACGACTTGATGATCTACTTAAAACAATAATACACTTCTTCTTTATATAGAAGTGAGTCAATCATTCATTAATATCTTATCGCTAACTGATGTGTTAGTTCGTGTCATTTGCACATTAGACTTATTAGCACTGTAGTGGCGCCTAACTCCTACACAATCAAACATACATTCGTGTATAAACAAATGTATTACATCCGTCATTTAAATATCGTGCTCTCGTATTTATATACATATTGAGATCGTGATTTCACATGTACAATTGCTGACTCAAACCCACTACAGTGTATTGTACGGACCGGGTTACGTCACGGTATCACGCGATCACCGTTACCAGTGACCAGTTTGTAACTGAAAGGGTAGTTTTATTACAATATGTCATACAAAATATACGAGTAGGTGTAACCAGGTGAATCATTCATGTGTTACCGAATTTTACATTACCAGATGATGAAGTTTTATTTTGGTTTGGTCATAAATTTGCTGATGATTCATGACACAATTTACGGTTTATAAAAAATGTAATACACAAGATGAAGTATTAGTTTTTACTCTCCTACTGAAAGAGTATGTTTCCCCTGTATCGTGATATCCGATCACTCCAGGATGTCCTGTTCTTGTTCCTGTGTGATCCTGTCTTTATGCACCCCCATCTACCCTTAGGTACACATGCACTTGATTAGTACGAGTGCACTGGTCGTGTCTCGAGTTGCCGCGCGTGTTGCCCACTATAGACCGATACATTGGCATGCGGGCTCTCTTCACAATGCTGGGAAACACTTGAAATTACCCACAAACAATGCTAGTCGCCTTGGTGTGGGAGACAAGCGAAGAATCAGTCAATGATCATTGTTCACTCAGCGATTGTTTTGGAGATATATAGATTACTTGATCGTGTATAAATATTACAACGCGAGATTAAATCATGAATCAATTCATATGTATTATCATATTGATTTTAAATCTCAGCAATGTTCTTTACATATTAACCTAAACTACAATCTACAATCTACTGTTCAATGTCATTCGTAATCAGCTTGGAATATCTCGTTAACGATCGTGCGGGAATAATGTCGCGACTTTCAGAATCACACCGCGTATTCCTCAATGCCAGCGCCAATCATACGATCGTCGATCGGTTAAGAAACGTTATCGTTCATTCAGGTTACAGCGAGAGCCGCGTATATGTTAATAGGAAGGTGTGGTACGGTTTTTTAAATGCATAACATGGAATATTTAACATAACCGGTTGGTCACAGTTAGCAATGCTGCTGTCTCTGGTCCGGTCAGTTTTAGCGGATGTTGTTCATCGTTTTCTGTCGCTCCGGGCCATTGCTAGGTCGTTTCCGGTGACCCGAGTCGCGATCCACGTGGCGACAACATACCGTCACTAGGACCATATGTACTCAAATTGCAAAACAAGCCTGTATTCACACAGGTATACGAGATACGTACGAAGAGGTGTGGTAGGTAGTGCATTTGTTAAGACTTGTCGCTAACAGCAAATGCCCGGGTCAATGTTGATTATAACGTTTAGTGCATCGACAAAAAGTGGTTTTGCCGTTACGACAAGACATCTTATCTTTTGTGTAACTGCAAAGATGGTATCTTCTTCAATTCTGCTCGAAGATAAATGTGTATAACTTTATTCAGTACTTGTATCGTATTTGTCTTTACATATTCAGTTATAAAACTGGCAGTTGTCATTAAAATTGCATTTTGACAACTTTGAAATCTCTAGCTGTTTCTATGTAATATTCGATATTGGTAAAATATAAACTACATATTATATTTTTGACAGTTGCAAATGCAAGAGATGTTTACTTAATTTGCAATTTGTATGTCGTGCTTGTTTTTTTGCTTGTTCACATGTGGTTACATATTTGGCAGTAAGACAGCATATATTTATTACTTGTTTTTTACATTGCCGCCCAGGGGAGCAAAAAACTACGAGTAATATGCGTTGTATAAGAACTGTTTGCTTAAATGGCAAAGATACTTCCAAGCGTGTTACGTCCAGCACAGCTTGTTTACATCGTTCGATGCGAGGTTATTTAATAAATCTGATCGCGTATTGACGTGATTTGCTTAGAAATATTTGTCATTATTTATAAATATTGTTAATAAACATTCTGAGAAACTTTTAACAGAATTCCGTTAATATTTCAAATTGAAAAGTAAATGCTAATGTTCATTGAAATATTCACTGAACATCTACTATTATATAAAACATTATACGGAATATTTTAACAGTCTCAGCGCTTGATATGTTCATTGTTAATGGACAAGTAATAACATTCATGTGTGGTTCATGCATCTGGCGGTTAAATGTCAGACCTAAGAGTCCTCTCCATGTGTGTTGAGAGATCTGTAACTTCAATGTCAGACCAGTAATTAACCATCCTCATTGCTTATCACTTTTGCCATCTCTTGCCGGTGTCCGACCCACGCTTCGCGGGCACATGATGGCAACAACACGTGTTACGTACGCGCGTGAACTCGCTCTCTCTCTCTCTCTCTCTTCCATTATGCCAGTGTCTCTCAAACTTTTTTCATCATAACCACTTTTGCGCATACAAACTGTTTGTCTATTAATTTAAATGCTATAAAGCCAATCCTGCAGTCATATGTGTGTGTACATGTGTATGTATGATCACATTGGTGCAGACCTCGGGACTGTTTTATTATCAGTCTTGTTGGTTTTTCTCTTAACATGTTTGTTTGTTTGTCCGGCGATGTATATATGTGTGTGTGTATGCAAATTGTGAATACTGGTCTGCCATTTATATTTTATTACACAGCGTTGGGAGGTTTATCTGTTAACCACTTAACATTTGCTGCGCCGTTTTGTCTCAACATCATTCTATTCATTAGTCTGATAGACAGAGAATAACGAGCTAATAAAATGTTCATAGAAACAAACTGAGCCTTTCCTTAATTTATAAATACACAATGTCCAGCTAAAGACGAGGCTGTGATAGTTTAGTGAAATCCACTCGCATATAGTGGAAACTCACCTATGATGAATTATCTCTGATTCACAACTAAAGACTTTTGTTATAGTCTATACTCGCATATTGTGAACTAAATTCTTAGTCCCGTCAAGTTCTCTATTGAGAGGATTTTAATGTATATCCAGTTTTGATTTAAATTATATAAGTCTTGTAAAAATTATAAGATTGAAGGAACGCAAGGAGCGTCAATTTGTAAAATGTTGATATCATGATTTAAGGCTTAACAAAATAGCACTGTAAATAAATAAATAAAAAATACGTATTAACCTGCTGTAACACCCACACATGCAGATTCCTGTTCGACCTACGCATCTAAAAGGTACACAGCGGTTATATTATATGTACACTGAAGAAGGTTATAAATATTGTAAAAATTTCACATAAATCACTTTTTTTCAGAAGTTTTGTATTATTTTTAGAAATAGCGGCGGCATCATTAAAATTATAAAGAAGTTTATTATTTTCCCTAAATTGGCTGGTTTATTTTAATTAATACAGATACGAGATCTTAGAGATGGCAAGTTGAGATAAGCGTAGATTTTATAATTTAATTTTGTAACATTCTAGAACATAGAATGCAATATGAACGCTGAATTTCAGAATTCTTCGCACTAATTGTTTGATAGTTTCAATTTCCGTCCGATTGTGAAATGTGTTTTTCTTATTTTTGGTTATATGTGTACTCGTTTCTCTTTGTGCTTCTGAAAGAAAACTAATTATGCGCGCATAATTTTGTATCATTCCTCTATCATTAGCGTCTGTAGATACATAATTTATATATCATGTATACCGGTTTCAAATGCATATTTTGAAAACCAATTTTCTCCAAGGACACCGCCTTGCTATGCTATAAATATCTTAGAGACAGTAAATTATTACTTAGATTAATTATATTAACCGGATATCATTATTTAACACAACAATAATTGATATTTTCATACGTCAACGGAAACGAATGTCATTTGTTTTATAACGTACTGGAAAGACGGTCGTGGAAAGTGAGGGATATATAAACAACAGAAGTGTCTTTGGCATTTAAGTTTGCGAAAGTCGGGTTTGTGTGCGATTCGCCCACACAAATCTCCGTGCAGTTAAAGGCGGGAAGTACGCTGAATGTTGCAATGTAACTGTTTGGTACGGCGTGATTTGTGGTGCGCGGTGGAGGGGTTGCATGAAACAAGTGTTCTAGAAAGTCTTCTCGAACTGCGGAACAACGTGAGAAGACTAGATCTGAAATATAATGGAAGTATCTTGATGTGTTTATACTTTCTGTACAAATTGTATTGCTTTAAACGTTATATTTCTTATATTTCTGTGGAATAAAGCAAAGAGAATTGTTTATACTAGACAACATAGTATTAAAATATCAAATTACATGCAGAATAATCAAATTTAAAGATAGTCCGATAAGTTTGCAACCAACGATACATGACTGTATTGCTGGTTGCTGACACATCTTCGAACTATACTCGTTGCAGGAACATTCCTGCAACCTAATTGCAGACTCCTTGCATTTATATTATAACTACTAACTACGTATACAATTATAACAATAATTTTAACAAATTCAATCAAGATTTTTGTATAAACAGGCATGTATTAATGAAAATAAGAAGTTTGACAAAGTTGCTCTGTTCTTGAAGTGTTGTATCCGATCAGTAGACGTCAGTGCATAGTGGTGCTATTGTTTACTAAACAATGATTACCTGGCAACGTTGGAAAAACGGTGCCTCGTGCTGCCTGTTACTTGAAATTCACGCTTGAGGAACCATGATATGTGCTACCTTCGTAATCTTCATTAGAAAATGTACATGTATGTATTATCTATGAGCATATTCTAGTATACTCAACTCTATATTATGACAATGGATGTATGATGTGTATGTATGTATATATTACGTGTTACCTACATAACATTATACGTATGTGTGTATTGCAACGTTTAATCGTTACTAGATCTACACTTATAAATTCTACGTATGTATGTATGGATACTTGGGGTTCCCAGAGCAGTTACATGAGTGTGTGTGTGTGTGTGCATGTGTCAGTAGTTCTTGTGATATGACCGTGAAGAAATATACACTTAAAAACACACATACACACATTTGTAACGCTCCAAGGAACAGCGAAGAGAAAATATTATTATAACGCGCATTTAAACAAATATATGAATCATATTTTCATCGCAATATTCTGACTCAGAAATAAATTATAATCCATTATCAAATAAGACCTAGACTAAATTATATAGTATCATATTGAAAATAATTGTGACTCATATATGTTGAGATTATATATGAAAATTTAATATTAAAACGTACAGAATTATTCATATCTGTTGAAAGAAAATATTCTTATGAAATATAACACGGTTCTGTCTTTTCTCTGCAAGACTGTACATGTGTAGACCTCTAGCGGATATATCCTGTATTATAACCAGTGCTTGGCGCTAGTTCAAGACTGTTCAAGATGCTGTGTAGCGGTTGCAAACACTTGAGATGTTGTAACTCTAGCATCCATACACAGATGGCGACACATCACGTAAAGGTCGGCGCGAGAAAGTTCGTTACACCGGTTCTGGAATTCAAAACATTTTGTAATAATTCTTTACGGCTTGTGGCTTAAGTAAAAAAAGTCGTAAAAACATTCACGCACCTTAATTGACTAGCTTTCAAATGGAAATGCGAACGAAAGATTCGTTTGTAATAATAATAAAATTGATTTTTATCGTGTGTTCGTACTTTTAACGTGGCAACATTCCGTGATAACCGTACAAAGTCATTAATAGTGCAATCAAATCATATTTCGTATTTGAATAATAAAATTTGAATTGATATTGCAATGAAATGTAGAAAACGGATAATATTAATGTTTCTATTAAATTAAATAAAAATGCTGTAAATTTCAGTGGTAAATGTCCGATTAATGAGTTCTATAAACTTTACACAACAGAAATTACGAAATAAATTAACTACTTTAAACAGTGTTAATAAATAAAAAAAATATTAAGTAATTAACAGGTGTACGAATTATTAGCAACGATTGTTCTATTGGTTTGTTAATAATAAACTGGTTTTGTGAATATTGTATTGATATTATATCTCGGCTAACTGTCAAAGTTCCCGCTTGGTAGCGTGTGCCATCTCGTGGCAGTTAACTGTACTATGTGTTTACATACATAGCGTGCGGCGTTTGTTTGCGGCCGGATATCCTTTTAACAATAGTTCTTTTTTGTTTTCTCTCTATTTGTAAAGTATCACGGATACTGCATTTAAATAAGTTCTAGTCTGCATTGTTAATTTATAGTCTATGGCCTAGATAAATACGATTTGTTGGTGACTAATCTTTGTATTTCCTATATGTAGTTAATGAAATCTTACACAATGACGTTTAGATTTTCAAATTGTAAGCAAAAAAATATTTGAAAAAATTAGGTACGATTTTCATTGGTCATTGAATCTGGGGTGCTGATATAATAATTGTATCATTGTGAAATATACTGTTAAATTACATATTTTAAATTTTATGATACATATTTTCTAATATTTTACATTCAATTTAACCTTTGCTATGAACAAATGACAAACAACGTCTATTTCTAATTGCATTTGTTTGCTCTGAAAACAACTGATAACTCATTAAAAGATAAAAGTATAAGTAAACACAGGTCTCCAGACAACAAGACGTCAAAACAGTAATATCAGCTTCGTTTATTAATTTGTTATTGTTTATACTGTACATCGAGAAACGTAAGCATATATTTACTAAGATACATTTCTGTACGACAATTTAAAAAAGGGCTTACATTAGAATTCAAGCATAATGCGACATGTCATTTAAAAATGGATAAATTTGCCGTCTTTTTTTATCCCAAACGAAGCCAAATTCATGTCCTTCTAATCTCTAGCAGAACATAATATTTTGTGATATTTGGTGCATAATTTGCAGTGTGTAACATGAGGCGCACGTACATACCTCTGGCGGCGTATGAAAGAACTAACGGTACCAGAGGTTTAGATTCGACATTCCCATTCCGAGTTGATGTTCATTAAACAAGCTGTATAATTACGAATTCACCGTAATAATCGTTAAATGCATTTCGCTCGTGGTATGTGCCTACAATGTATGTGTATGTACACACGTGTGTGTATGTGCAGATTGCAAAATACAATCTGCAGTGGCGTATCATGAATTAGTAACTCATGTTGTGTGCTTACTATTGAATCAACTGATAAATAAATGGTACTACAAAATATTACAAGTTTAATGAAACATTGGTTTCTGCTTTGACTTGTACATACTTGTCAAGTTCATCCTAAAGTGCTGTTCACAATATGTCTATAGTTATTTTAAAGCTCTTTGCAAATGCACCTTTATTAATTCACCGGCAATGCATGTGTTCCACAGCAATCAATCACGAATTAACTTATTTTATGTTTTTGCTTCGTCGGGTAGTTGGTTGGTTGCTGAAGTAAAAATGATAAATAATAAACAATATGCACGTATGTGATTAATTGTTTAGTCCTGCATTGCACACTGCATTCCTACTGTACCGCACTCCACTTCTCTTTGTGTCCTGGTACTGATCGCAGATTAATAATAATGGATCAAGACCGGAGTTTTGTACAAGAATTCTCTAACTAATGGAGCAGTTATACTGCAGCAGGTGTTGGTTCTTTTCTGATTCTGACAATATTTATCAGTGAAATTCTACCAAAACTGTTGTTGTTGGAAGTCTAAATCATTCCCTACAACCGTAGGGTATACCCTACTAAATTCGGGTCTTCCAAATATCCAGCCATAATATAAACATATATACCTGCTGAACATATATTATTATAGAGGTTCTATCCAGCGCAAAGACAAACAACATATACATTCCAATGTGTGAGAGAGAAAAATCTAACGTTTCCAAGTCATGGCTGAACTGCACGACCGCAGCTTGGCGAGGTCTCCGCTGTGCGGCGCTCGCATCGCTATCATGACCGGCCCCGTTGGGCACCGAGTCACGCCTCCTCAGGAATGTTCATTAGAGTGGCTCGTCAGCACGTTCCTCTTCTGTTTCTGTGTCCTCCACGACTGCACGTTCTCTTATTCCTAGTATAATTCAATACATTACATATTTACTCCTACAATACATTGTACCCATGTTTGTATGCCAATCTGAGTAGGTAATATGAATTCATAGATGTTCGTATATCAAATAGTCCTTATCAGTACTTTCGTACACCACCATTTGACAGTCACTGATCTATTCCATGACTATATCTGTGTATGCTGTTTATTTTTATGTGTATACATGTACAGATTGATCTAGAATGATTGACCGTGCTGCTTCGTTCTGACTTTTTTCTTTGCCACATTGCTATGATATTGATAGTGAATTGCACTAGACAGATAACATTGGCGCATAGAGAATGGAATTAAATTTTGATCATAATACGAGCTTCAAACCACATAATGGCCAATAATTCTGGATCACTCTGTATCAGTGTATTGTACGTTCGTGTGAAGGTGTGATGTTTCGCGCCATGCGTACAAGACAAACTGTGAAATATCGTTATCTCGTGTCGCCAACATATCTGCCTTATCAGTTCGTTCCAGCTCTTAAAAAATAAATAACCACAGTACAGCTTTGTGTTGCGTGTTGCGAGTAATAGTAGATGTAATTTATATAGTACACAGATATAACACAAACTATAGTAAAAATAAGAAGTTTATCCCGTCTTCTTGTCCACGCTATCTTCACATAAAACTGCAAACACAGAAGAATGTGTGCAGTAAATATCAACATTTTTTGTGTAATAGTTGTAGTAGTAGATTTAAAAAAAAAATACTACATGCTGAGCACATTTGTACTCTTTTTAGATTTTTGTAAATTTATTTAGTATCTGGTAAAAATACATATTTTAATGTCCGTTAAATTTGGATAGCGATGCAGAATTTAAATGATTACTTGGAAAAATGTTTACCTTCGAGGATTTATGATAATACGGCTGCAATTTTACATTTACCATCAAAATTTTGATAACCCATTTTTCGGAATAACCGCTTGATGACAAGCCACGGATGATCTTTGGGGCATATAACCATTTTCGCAACGTTAATTTTTAATGCAAAGTGTTTAGTTCTCAGCCATCTTGGATGACGATAAATTATACAGCATCATATTATCATGATAAACGGTGGTATTCAAAAAGTATTCACACTTTTGACTCAAGGTAGCATTCTTCACGTAGTAACGATCGTGAGAAGATATGTACCGAGTTAAAGCAAATTAATTTATTATCAAAGATTCTTGGAATCAGTTGCTTTTCGCACAAAACCATTTGTTATTAAAGCAAATGGTTTTTGCAATGGAAATACAGTAGAGTCGCGATTTAGTGAACTAATTCCGGCCAAGCCTGTTCACTTTTTAGGGGTGTTTACATTTTCGGGATTCTGGTCTCACTCAGATATTTTGAGAAACAACTTATATTCTAGATACCTAAATCAACAGAATTATGTATGTATATGTAAAATAATAAAAGAGAAGGAAAAATATTGAATCCAAAATGGTTAGTTCAAGTTAATGTGAACTGTTTGTTTCAAAACTTAATCATAAAGATGATTTTTTATTATTTTATTGTAGATTTTCTTTAGTCAATTGTAGATTTGTTTCTTTCCTCTAGAATTTTGTTATTTGCTAGAAAATGACCAAAAAACATCTGGTCGAAACGTCGCATATCTGTTATCATCTTGAAATATAGTCATTTATTCCAATCATTTTGGATTCAATATTTCTTCTTCTCAAGATCTACAATTGACAAAAGAAAATCTACAATAAAGTAATTTAAAAAAAAAACAAAAAATACATGTACCTATTACATAATATTATGTATACGTGTATTATGTAATGGGAAGGTACATATAAAAGGTTATTTATTGCAGAAGCGAAAAAAATTAAGTAATATTGGATTGTTTACGCTTTTTTTGAGGTTAATTTGTACTAATTTTGTCGCAAATCATGTAACACGAGCAAACTGCAATATTCTACTAGCAAGCACGGTCACACATTCTCCTTTACCCAGACATTAAGTATTTAATTTTTTTTGTTTTAAATTCAAGTATTTTCATTTACGCTCCATCTAGATTCATATTTAGTGGGATCCCCCAGAGAAGTATCGCAAATACCATAGTTTACTGTATCGGGGTTTACAGTTGTTCACTATATCGGGACGCAATGATAAAATTTAAGTGTTCACTCTATCTATATGTACCTTCCCATTACATAATACACGTATACATAATATTATGTAATAGGTACATGTATTTTTTGTTTTTTTTTTAAATTACTTTATTGTAGATTTTCTTTTGTCAATTGTAGATCTTGAGAAGAAGAAATATTGAATCCAAAATGATTGGAATAAATGACTATATTTCAAGATGATAACAGATATGCGACGTTTCGACCAGATGTTTTTTGGTCATTTTCTAGCAAATAACAAAATTCTAGAGGAAAGAAACAAATCTACAATTGACTAAAGAAAATCTACAATAAAATAATAACTCTATCGACAGTTCACTAAATCGCGACTTTACTGTAACATTATTTGATTTATCAATTTTGTTGTATTGCTTAATTTTTTTTTAATATGTGAAGTTTTATTTTCTTGAATTGGGAATAATAACTTTTTGTTGAACATAAACTGTTAGATAACCTTTTATCAATGCAGATGTTACCTATGTAGTATAAATATATTTATTTACATTTCTATCGGCAAATATTTGTTCTGACGGCAGGAACGTATTACTTGCCTGTATGTACGCAAGATTGAACTGTTATAAGTTGTTGATATCTTTCAAACGTATGCTTATATGTCATCTGTTTTCCATTGATATTTTCTTATTTTCGCTATATATCAGGTTATAATACATTTCACTTCACTTTGCTTAGAAAAGTACCAATGATTTGACCTTTGTTTGACAGTCTACAATTATTTACTCATCACTTTCCATTCCGCACTTGGTTCCTACACATACAGTCCACGTGAACTGTTCAGTTATCTGTTATCCTCGTAGTGAAATCTATCTGACGGTAAATGCATAATCGTATGCAGCTACCCTGCAGCAAAACTCTTCACTTGGATTATTACATAGAACACTATATTAGGAAGTGTGTATATGCACTCTTACTTACGTGACCTTCAATTGTTGATAGTACAAGCTGTTACTTGTTCGTGGTAGTCACAGAAATAGAAACACGTGATTATCAACTAACAGTCACGCTACATTAGATTTCTTCTTGAAGACACTATAATTTCCAACTAGAGGTTTTTTTTTCACGATTTAATACAATAATCATCTTTAAATGACGGTACTTGCTTGTCTTTAGGACCACACAGTACTAATGACTGTTTGTTTAGTAGTTTTGAAAATACAACATGTACTACGATTAGCGTTTCGATATATTTACCGTCTGATTTTCTTAGCTTTGCAAATCATTCTGTATAACATTGTTTATTATATTTATTACTGAAATGCTGATAGTGTAATACGCTTGCGACATCACGTGTACATACGAAGTACCACTTAGCACAAATAAAACACACTAACGTGCTAATTGAAAAATAAAAATACTAAAAACTAGTTTGTCCTTCACCATAAATAATTATTGCTTTCTCGTTGTACAATTGTAAAAAAAATTCCTAATTACTCGTCAGAACAGATTAGTGTAATTATTCAAAATGAATCCGGATCAAACAAAGATCCGTGGAAGAATGTTCGTTAAAATCTATTTCTTCTTCTTGTTCTTGTCATCTAATTTAACATCAATGTTTACAAGATTTGTTCTTTGCTTTCAGGTAAGATGACCCGACAGCGTTATCTAACATCAGAACCAGTCTTAGAAAATGGCTGACGGGGTTTGAGTTTATGGTTTGTAACCATAGTCGACTCGTGAACCGAGCACGACTATATCTGTTGCGTGATCTAGCATGAAATATAGGAAATACCGTGCTGCGTATATTCTACAAAACCTAAACTAAGCGTAAAATTATGTAACCTTTCTCACTGATATTAAACTATGTGGTGGCATTTGAAAAATGCCGACTACGGCCCTGGAAGGGGTAGTTGTCATTAATTATAAAGGAGAGAAATGTAATGAATCAAGGTTGTCAACGTTTCGGGTCTGTCTTGTTCATTATTTAGTCGTACACGTGTTCAACCTAATAAGAGTGTCTTGTCAATTACGGATTTGATTACACGAGATGTGGATTTCAGTAAAGCAATTAATGTAAAGGATATCTTGTAGATATCGATATTCACTAGAAATAAGAATACTTTGTTGTAAGCAAAAGTGGACCGCATAGCATAAAACATTGCGATAAATATTATCAGAAATATTAATATAAATATCATGAAAATATAAATGGTAACATATTCTCAATTTTGATGTTAATTTAAGTAATGTTTTAACTATATGATTTTTATTTTTGTTTATTATTTTTTCAATATCATTTATTCACATTTTTACTATTGATGATATTTGGAGAGTAAAATTATTCAGTCCGCTTCTGTACTATTCATTAAGTAACACTGATTATATTCTATTAAGTAAAAAATCTTGTTTCTAGGAATATGTAATGCTCGTGCACGGCGGTGATTCATGCATTAAGTTACCTGTGAGTGTTAATAGCTAACAGCCATTTTTATTATTTGTTATAAATTATAATTAACGCGTGACATATTCCTAGAACTATGTAGTCTAATGTATCTATATTCTTGTCTCTTTCTCGTTAGCTGTGTGCGTGCATGTGTACAATGATTGTGACTATATATGGATAAAGTGTAAAGTGGTGAATTCGGACCATGAGAAGTGAAGTAACGGTTGTATATAGTGATGCTGAATACGGCCAGTATTGTGATGTGGTGTATATGCACAACGCGCCCAACAAGGACTCAAGGACAATGCAGCCCAAAGCCACATCGATACAGCGAGATAATGGTGAGTTTATGTTACAGTTACAACATCAAATACTACTAGTAAATTTAGAATCAGACTTTATCTTGCACCTAAACCAATAATACTGATCCTCTAACTCCTCCAAGAAGAGAACTAGTAATTTCAAATTCATATCTAATTTAGACATTAGTTAATCGCGTAAAAACAAAAAATATTAAAATGTGTTTTTGGAGTTCTCATATTTGTTTAAATCAAAACAATAATCTCAGACGAATATTAACAATATTCAGTATTGTAAGGTGCTTTTAATTTTTAATGTAAATTAGATAATAATGATTCAAGATTACAGTAGTATTTTAATTTATAAACATTAACAACACAATAATATTCAATGTTTATTCATTTATAACAATTGTTTTCGATTTTTTTCAACTCATTTGAACAACTTGTATTTCATATATCGAGATTTTGAAAAAATTAATGCATGTTACATGTTTTTATCTTATCTGAAATTAGAAACCCGGAACATTAAAATTTAATGCATCGTTTGAAAAAACCTCGGTCAAAACAGCTGTTTAGCATCCGTATACCGTCAAATATTTTAAGGTTAACTTTGTAAATCTGTTATTATTATGTTGTTAGTTGTTGCATGTACCCTTTATCCTTCACCGTTACCCTTTATCGCGTACGTGAGCACTGGTGCATTCGCTTTGGCACATGTACTCACAACAATACGGTTTGTTTGCTTCTGATAGAATTCAACGTCAAAACCGTTGATAACTGAGCTCGGGGAGTATTGTATTTCTATGCGCGTTAGTCGCCCAATGTATGTACGTATGTGTATACGTGTGCGGTTGATTTCGATACACTGTTAGTGCGCGTCGTATTGCCAAAGCAACAAGTTCAAACTTGTGCAATTAGTTATTCGTTAATATAGTTTGGATAGTACAAGAGGAGATACTTCGGGTATGTAATTTGTAGATATTTTAGCGAGGTTGTAACTAATTTGTGTGATTTGATTGCTATAATTATCTGTTACCAAGCTTGTTGTTGTTCATTATAATTAGTAGGTGTATATATATATATATATATATATATATATATATATATATATGATTTATTTATTATTAATTATAGTCTGCAGTAAAGATATCAACTAAAACAAATTCGTGTGAACAAGATAAATAGATTTTTTTTAAATAAAGTTATACAATACATTGATCAGCTTTAGATTTGATTATATTTGATACTATAATTCAGAAGTTTTTAGTCTTTAACGATCAGGCTTTTAAATTGCTCCTAAATAACTATTAATTGACAACACAAATCATATCACTAATTTCAATTTGGTATAAAATAATTACAAATGTGTTTTACGTCATTGTGTTGATACCTTTTTCTTGACTAGAAATATTCTAAAGAAATATGATCGCCGTCTAAGAATTCCTGCGTATCAGTCGAACTGTTTACTTTCAATGTTGATTGTCAAACTACACACACACACACATACATACACACATGTAGATATGATAAAGGTACATTCTCTTGTTATTATTACTGCAACTACAAACCTTCAGGACTGCTCATGTTTTATCATTGTGAACCCGCATTCACCTATGGCCGCCGTGTACAATTCACGCTGTTCTAAATCGTGTATCTACCTGGAGTCAACGTGAGAGCATGATCTTGATAAGAGATGCAGCCTCTCACCGCGCCGCCACTCTTCGGTCGTGGTGGCTGGTAGTGGCTGTAACATACAGATTGTGTTCGTGACTTGATGTGCTGACCACAGCATCGGTGTCATATGTCTTGTGAAAACGCGTGCATGAAACATACCAACACCCCAGCAGTAACACACATCGTCTTATTTCACTGTACTTTGCTTCGTACATTCGCCCAGAGACCCAGAGTGTTGATAATGATTGCAATTGAATATATAAATCATGCTTATCAATACTGTAACAAATGTATTGTGAAAAAAAAACTCGCACGTTTTTAATTAAATATTGTTACGCTTGTTGCTATGCCTTTTTTTTGTGAAAATACGTTTGTTTGTTTTTTATTGCTAAACGGGCTATTGATATTTGGACATGGTGCTGCGATTGTAGGTAATATGATTTGTTTTGAAACAAACGTATTATGGTACCAGGCCGTAACATGTAGATTGCTGAAGGCAATACGATTAGATTAGTGATATTTGTACTACATGTACACTATGTATGTGCGTATATCGGATCCGATACGACGTAGTTCGTACGCAATAAATGTGCGATAATATTTGTGCATTTGCACTATTTTTTCTCGCGCAGTAATTACTAATCCATTTATCAAAGGTTAACCGCAGATTTAAACATGTAAATTAAATATTATATAGACCATAAATCAATAGTAAATATAATCAGAACGATTATTAAACATTAAACGATTTTGTTAGCCCGCAAAGATGTCTGACATGTATAAAATAATAGAAATATCACATCTCGCGCTAAGGAATGTTATTTAGTTTTAAAAAATAAACAAAATACATGCATATATGTACTAGAATTGTTAAGGTAAGATTCCATTCTACGAATCGTCCACAGCTTGTCTAGTGAACAACGATTTTTTCTCGGTATCTTCTCTCTGTTTTATATCCATTTTATTGATGCTCATACAATCCGCGTGTAATGAGATGATACTAATTAAATTTCGTTATTTCAAACAGTTTTATGTGATTCTGTTTGTGAGACGCTTTGATTATCAGTTTTCTTACACACACACACACACACAGCGAGAGAGAGAGAGAAAGATAGAGAAAGAGAGAGAAGACTTTGATTATGTTTTATGGATATTGTACTAGTAGATTTTTATACCAGCATATGTGTGTGTGTGTCCAGCACTAACGAAGCAATTATACAGCAAGTTGTAACGGTTCTATACGCTTTCACTACGGCATAATTTATAATTCATTTATTTATTAGTAGATGGCATAACGTATGTAATCGGTGCAATTATAGTTCCAATACAACATCAGTCGGTATATTCCAGTTGCTCGGGGTAGCACATGGGTTTAATAAGTGTAGAAACAAAGTAGTATACGTGACATTTCTTCAAGATGACTTTTTTCACAGAGATAATAAAGTGGATCTACCAATATTTGGATTTGAATAAATAAACAAATTTTCTTATAAGATAACTAACGTTTTACTTTATTTAATAAATTACTTAAGGTAAATTAAGTAAAGGTTTAAAGATATTTTCCATTTAATAATTAATCTACCACTATTTAAGGCTGTAGTTTCGTTACACGCAATGAAAGTTTGACCATCCGTTCCGTCGCAGCTCGGCCACATGAAACTAGGTTAATTCCTTGTACGAACTTTCTACACAAACATCGAAATGTGGTGCAAAAATGCACCGTATGTAGCGCGCCTGTCGCCGTCATGTCGTCGAAACAACAACAACAAAAAAAGCCGACAATATTTGCCCCAAGAACTAATTTAATAGATTGGTCGATCAGTTGGATCGAACATGTGAAATGTCAGTTGGATAATTGTATTTGAACTTTGTAGATTAATTAGGTATAATTTGATAAGAAGCCGAGAGGTAGAACTGGCATATTGAGTTCTGAATTCACATTCTATAAAAATAGATATACTATTTCAGTGTAAGAACGTGCTCGAATTATTTAAACACAATATAAGAACGAAAACATCGGTGTTGAAAGCAAAATAAGTTATCTATTATTATTTAACTGTGTTTAAAACGTTGACAATATAGTTTGTTAATAACTAAATATTACTAAAAGCTGTTCTATGTTTAAACTTAAAACTTCTCCAAATGTATTTGAATCGTTTGATATAGTATTTTATTTATAACTGTGTGCTCAGGCTATTTGGATTACTCTGTATAACAATTCGTAATATACCCCGTTCCATTATCATATTCTTGACTTATTGACTTGTAATAATTAGTTTATTGGGGATGCTATATCTTAATAATACAAATTCTGTGAAATATTTCAATATACATAGAGCCAGGCTTGATGGGAAATATCAGATGCTGCTTTGCTAGCTTGAGAGTGAATATTTAGTTAAAGATTCATAGGTTTGCGGACATGAGAGTAGCACGTCGGCCCACATTCCACGTCCAAGGAGAGGTTTTTCTATAAACAACACTTATTATCTAGCATTGCGATCTATACACACACACATATACATACATTCCGCTTTGCTCTGCATATTATGCAAAGAGAAGACCTACGGGAGCGTGGGAGACTACGCCGTGATGTCCATCGCGCATCGTGTGAGGACAAACTGACAGTCACACAGTTGGTAGCATTGTCTCTCCATAATTATACAACCATTAGATTATTCACCGTATATATCTAAAAAGTCTGAACTTGACCCTCGAAACTCGGCATTAATCGTACTAATCAAGGCCTAAAATCAAATCAAAAACAACAATATTACATTGTTCTAGAAGTATTAATATTATATTTAAAGTAATGCAATATAGTTTCCCACTGGAGTTGTTCAATTCTGTTTGAGGTTAAGTTAGATTTTTATTCTAGAAATTCTAGTAAACTTGTTAAATACATATTGCGGTATTTGCAGTGTTGCACAAATAAAACTACAGATTCCGGCTAACTTTTAAACCTTGAAACATAGAAGAATGTTATAATTTGCCGATCAGCAGAACAACTGACGTTATTACAAATTACAAGAAACCATCACACAATTACGATCAAGTATATAAATCACTCTTGGTAAAAAAACAATCTGAAATGTCATTTACAATTGCACAATTTACTAAATATTGTAATGGCAATTCCAATTACAAAAAAATCATATCGTGCCTGACAATTAAGTGTGAAATCAGCGTAAAATAAGCTACAGATTTCTTTGTATATTTGTGTGTGTCTGTGTGTTTGTATGGGGGATGCAATATACTCTATTCCATACATTTTTACGATCTCTTGTCATCAGCTTGTACTGTGAGAACATAAAATTGATAAAAAAATATGTGTAGACACCTAATAAATATAAATTTCATTTTATCGTTTTAAGAGTTTTTCTCTTATCTTTACAAATTGAATTGTATATGTATTTTTAATTAGTCCTTGTATAATTTCATATATTTACAATTTAATTGTTAATCTTCAAGTTTGCATTACTATTGCGAATGAAATTTTTATAGAAAAGATATATAATGCTTTATTTTTAGAAAAAAAAACTATTTCGTTTTTATATTCCACTACAAACACATGCAACAATTTACCTATTATGTTAACAACAGTTCATTTTGTTAATTAATTAACTCATTTTTATCATCACCGCAACCAAACATATGTATATCTAACCGCTTACATAAAATGAAAAAAAAAATATTTACAAGGTGTTCGGTTCACCGCGCGCTGTAGAGGCCGCCGCGTTATTTATGGCTTTGGTATTTAATAAAATATTACTCCCGTTTTATTTATGGATGAGATTCACGCGATGAAGCTGCTCATTATGGCGTGTGATGTTCATTTTTTTTTCTGATATTGCTGCATCGTAATATTTCGAAGCAGCTACTATGAAATCTGTGTTATATTTTCCTACCCGCTTGTATGTATATATGTTTAAACTTTCAACTTTGACACTGAGATATATGTACCTGCTAAGCCAGCCAAAGAATGTTGACTACGATGAAATGTTTGAATATACCAGCGGCCCATAAGAGATATTTATTTTATTTGCCCTGTCATCGGCTGTAAATTTATCGTAATTTTAAATCTCGTCTCGTCGTACTTTGTATCAGAATATTTGTGGAATTCTCTTGACAAATATGTTTGTATAAATTCTCGAATTCATGCGAGTTTTCGGCTTGTTTTACGACTGACAATTATAATTATTATTATAAATATGTTCGCGTGGTTCCACGAACTTGGGAAACTTGTTTCTTTATGTTTTTGGCGGATGATTTGCAATGACAAATTCGTGAATTAATATTCTATGCAAATGTGCCGTGTCACACTGTGAAATTATATCCCGTCCAGGTTGGCCAACATTCTTCCCATGACCCTGCGCGCTCCGTGGATCCATAGGATCCGAGCAACGTATGTGATCTTATCTGCAGTTGCCAGGCCGCTTGTCTCACCTTTCAGATATTGTGGACATATTACGCTCAACGCCGAAAAAAGATAAACAAGCGTGGTACAGTTTTCACATGAAAAAGTGGACATTTTCTGTAAAAAAAAAAACATTATTTTGGGTCGTCAACTTTTTTATTTTTAACAATGAATTTAGGCAAGTTTTCTTGTGATGGGAGTTTGTATAATTCTCACAGCTCGATCGTTCTATTCTATTTTTTTTATTATTTATATATATATATATATATATATATATATATATATATAAATAAATAGAAGGGTTACTATCAAAACAGGGTTATCACACTTTAGCAAAACGAGGGGAGATAAAAAAGTACAAGAGATACTCACAAATATACAATTGTTATACGTTTTTACGAAAAATACACGTGTACCCATACGAAGAAAAAAAAAACTATCACACGATTAAATCCCTGTTGCTTTACAGTTACCTAAAGAACTAATTTTTTTGTTTCATTCTAGCAAGTTTCTTGAGAAGTACGTTCTAATGATCTTGTGTTCGTATATATCGTGGAAAATTTTTCTAGAACTCTGTACTTAAAAATGTATTAAACTCAATAACGGAGCATAATTATTTTTATGTTTTATGAATGTTATTAAGGCGTACAGTAATATCCATTTAAATTATTGTCCGCTACTACCTGACTGTCAGATGGCAGTTAATAATGGCACTTTGAATCCGGTCACCAGGAGTACAAGCGCATTTGTTTTCGTCTAGTTTATTTTGTAACCAATTAATAACAGTTATTTGCTGGGACATTATGTACTTAGTAATATCAACAGAGTTGTATGGTTGGTTTCTATATTTCTGTCAACAATAAACCAAGGATATTTTATCAGATTTCTCTTTAAAGATTACTGTTCGGTTGCTCGATAACATTTGTCTATATTCTCTATATTCGTGAGCGTCTACTTCATTCTCCCGCACGTTATACCCGGCACGATAGAGCCTCGGTCAAGCTGTTTGGAATGAACTTACCTGTCTTACCTGTGTGAATGCCAGGTGGGTATGATGTTGCTGAGTTGTATACGCAGCGTCGTCAAGGCAACACTACGCGGCTGTTTTTCGCGCAATCAGTTCAATTCCCATCGAATTTCACCCCCTAACCTAACTATTAATGTCAAACAGTCTTTGCTAATCTACAGTGTGTGACAGAACTCGTGTATTTGTGTAAAAATAACAACCTATAAGAACTGGATTATAATAATTGTTGTTTATAAACTACTAAACAGTGACTGTCTGTGTTTTCTCTGAATTGGATATACAGTAAGGTAAGATTTATTTTCTTTGGTTTTCACAACAGCAATTCGCTTCTCGTATCGTGGGTGACTGAGATAAATTCACATTATTGCAACAGTTATTGTTCTTTATAACCACTATGTGTACCTTCGTGTTGTGGTTAATAATTTTTCCCGTTCTTTTGTGTTCTCCTGTTGGGAGGTAATTGTTTCTGGTGAATTTAGCGGAGTATTTTTGGAGCGTATACGCCTTCGTAAAGTATCTAGTCGCGTAGTAAATATCAACGTACATACGTCTGTGTGTGTGTGTGTTTTAGTAAGTAGGTCGCGTTAGCGTTTCAAGTAGGTGTTTTCGAACGTTTGGTTTTTTCCATAACGTCGAAAAGGGCTCACGATTCGGTTCGATGATAATTAATTTTAAATCTGTACTGCAGTACGTTAGTGGGCGATCAGTTGTAGCACACGCCAACAAGCTCCTCGTCCCCCTGCACCCCGCGAACCCGCGCAACGGTTCCTCGCTTTGCGCACCGTCGAAATCTCCGGCGTAAATCATGTAGAACGTCACTAATAGGCTCTGACACTTGCTAATTTCGGAATTTATATACCATGTGCAAGCACCTGTAACCCATTAGTATAGTGTTAAACCAGCAGCACTAGAACAAGTTTGTTCATGTACTTCATTTCAGCAGTATTATTTGCAACTGTATCTTTTTACTATATTGTTTAATATGACGTCTCTCTTTTCAGTTTCAATATAGTACTATTAATAGATTATTATAATTAAGCGTAGCAAAAGCCAGTAAAACAAGGGATTTTTATATGTTCATATTGTAAAAGTTTTATCAACAAATGTTGTTATTATTATTGTTGTTGATAATTTCATAACGTATTTGTGTTGTACTAGTTGGTAAACATAATCTACCCGGAACTTCCAACAGAATGGGATCTTTTTATCCCTTTTAATTGCGCCAAAGTTCAACAAACTTCCTGGCATTTTCGTGACTGCTGCAAATCGCACCAAAGTCAAGATAAAAACTCGACAAATTGCCTAGCAACGAACGTACATACAACACACGCACACACCTGTGCTGCAAACAAAGCCACACTTACTTCTTGGAATATTACACCTCTCAATGCGTGATACTCTAAAGTCTATGGCCTGTCGACTAGCAGCCACGAGAATTAACCAAGATCATGTGGATGGATCATCTAGAGATTATTCCAGTACAATAGAGAAACAGATTTGTTTTCGGGGATTCCTTTCACATGGAGTAAAGATTATCTTGCACCGTTATGAATATGATACGCTTATAGACTATAGCTACTGCGTATTCTAGATAACCATGACAGTTGCCAAGTATAATATGTACGTTAGAATTCTTATCAATGTAAGTTGATAAAGTCGGAGACATATACTGTAAATATTTGTACACGTAACGATAATTAGTTGTCAATAACGTTGAACAAGACTTATATATTGTTAGTATTAGTAATTGTCCGAATTTATAACCGTCGAATTTACATTACAAGGATTAGTACAATTATGATTCATAAATACATACCCAACATTTAAAATAAATAATTATTTAAGATACAACATTCTTAGTAGTAGTAAGATACATATTTAAATATGATGATTGTAAAAATATTAAATTCTTAGCGGGAATCAAACTCGGGATAATTCGGATCTGATGGTGCTGTGTCGTAAACCACGAAACATATAGTCGCGAGTTCAAATCTCGGTTGGAATAAATTATTTTTGTAATTATTTTAAATCTTTATTGCACTTAATTTAATGTTTTGTTAGATAATAATCTTATGAATACGTATGTAACTGACAGGTATTTTAAAAGTGCAAGTAATTTTAAAAGCATACGTCAAATGTTATGCATATCACTGAAGTCGTTTGAAAGATTTATGTTGTTTTTATTTATCTACATCGGGCGTCCAGTAATTTACGAGCTATGATAATCAATGCTGATGTCTCGCATTTTGGCTACGACTAGGTAAAGTTCAATAATCATTGAATAACCTTTCGTTTCTTTTATATGCTAATTAGAGTTGAGTTATAATTTCATTATACTGTCAATACCTGACTTTCTTGAATATGTTTGTTTTACATTCAAAGTTTTCAATTTAACTACTTGTGTTGATATAAATCTTTTTATTTCAATGAGTATTGTTATTTTATATTACATTTCTTTATCTGTCCAATATTTATAAATTACATTTTCCTTGTTTATTATTACAATGCCTGTATATTGTTTATATTTATACATATTTTATCTTGAAATAAACAGTGAAGATAATTTCACTACAATTAGAATGTTAGTGTAATGTTTAATCCAACTAAAGATATGAATATTTATCTATCTATTACATATTAGAACAAAGTAGTAGAACTTACATAGAATAAATATAATTTGTTACAGTCTTCCTATTAATTTATTCAAATCAACCTCGATTTTTCCGCAAAAACTCGTTTGCCTTTGAACGTTTCAATATTAAATGCATTCTGCGGACTTGGCAGAAATAAACATACGTACATATACATATTTAACCATTGAATACCAAAGATTCTTGAAATAAAGAGGTACTTCATACGTTCAAAGAAGTACAAAAACGTTCTATTATCTTCTCTCTGTGTTCATATTCCATCTTGAGTATTTTAAAGCATGGATATATAAAAGTTATGATTTAAAATAACTGTGGCGCCTTCGTACTTAACTCGAAGTGCACTTACCCTACAATTAGCACACCTTTAGGCTACAGCGGACCAGTGCAGTTACACGTCCTGCGCATACAGTCCTCACGGTGAATACTTGGCTGAGTTACGTCGCGCTTGTACCTGAGTTCTACAATGTTCAGATAACATTATCGGGCGCGCTGGTCCCAGCTTTATACATTTCTCAGAGAGCCTACTTCGTGCATAGCCGCCGGTGACTTGTGGCATAACTAAAATTCTCAGAACGTACGTTCTCTTTTTGTTCCTCTCCGTATGCTTTGTCCGCGTTTTCTCGCAGATATTTTACAGGTGAATTGTTTTGTGTGAAAACGTACATTCGGACTAAGGGGAAGAAATGAGCCCTTCAAGACCGGTGCACAGCAGGCGACGAGAATAATGAAATATGCTACAGACTGAAATGTAACTAATGTTACTTCGAGTACATGAACTGAAAAAAGGCAGGTTTGCATGTTTAGAAACTTTTGGAATAGAAACTATCTTGAAAACAATTAAATTTAACACCAACTCTATGCCCTACTTTGAGCAGAGACGAAATTAAAGTTGTATTGTATTGTGCAGTCATCATTACTTTTCTCACTTTGACGTGGGTGCATTGTTTTAAAGTATATCGTCAGTCAAGTAGGCGCGTTATGATATTCTAAAACATTACCTGTTGCTGTACTGTGTGTAGTTTGACAGAAATGATCTCCGGTCTAAATTGCATTCGGCAATTAAAATTGCCTAATGCAACTGTAGTTTTCTGTATATTATCCAATGATATCTGGACTAGTAAGATTGCAGAGGATAATTTAAACATTATTGCGGATAATTAAGTGAAATTTAAAAACAAACACATTGCAGGTGGTATTAATCATCTAATTAAACGCGCAAGAAGAAGAAGAAGAAGAGACGGAATATTGCAAGAGTGTACGGTATTTCTAGAAATTCCTACGACGCCATGTGCGTGGAATTTTTAAGAAACATATAAATGTACTCTAGTGTTATTTAACAGACCGGAACCAACTAGTAAATGTGAGATACAAGGACAAGGATATGTAGAAAATATTATCATATTCAAGTTGTATGTAGGGATAACTGAATTAAATAAATGCCAAGGACAAGTTTCAACATGGACAATATCCTTTGATTACCATACGCAAAGTATATGTTCTTATTTATATAATAATATCATATATTAACGGAACAAATACATAATTCTACGAACCACCAGTTCGGTGAAATACATTCTCATTACATGTTGTCATTATTTACTAAAGTATAACGACCATACCAAGCATTTGCATACAGTACAAATAATGATGTTTGTTATCACAAGCAAAGATATGTGTAAACATAAATATTTTAATAAACTTACTCGTGCGAACATAATTAAAAACGTACAAGGTAAATAAAGGTGACTATAACATACATTTTGCAATGTGAATTACATTCTTGTTATTACAAAAGAGTAGTTTCAATAAAAAAAGAATTTTATTTCTCAATTAATTCTTGATCAATTAAATCTAATGACAGTTTTATTATCAATACTTAATTAACATATTCCAATTATCAGGTGTAATAACTCTATTTAATAAGAGCATTCTTTGGAAATGTTGTGAATAAAATAAGATTTTTTTTTATTATGTCGATCTAATTTGAATTAACTTGAAGTAATACGCGGTACGTTTTACAATGAGACAAGATTGTAAATACAAAGTCCACAGGAGACCTAGATAGTATCTATACAGGAAACTACTCACAGTAGCAGAAGTAGTTGTTATAGTTGCAAAATAAACATATACACTTTATAACGTTATGATAAATGAAAATTGAATTGCATTTCATTCCAGACCTACCAACTCGTTCATGAATAAATAACTTGATTACGACTAGTCACATTGCAAGTTACTGTATAGTAACGGTTAGTTGTGACTTTGTTGTGGTAACCGTACATGCATCAATTGTTATTATAATCGTAAAATGTTATTATCTTTTGGCTGCAATTTTATAGATATTCGCGTTTGATGTATATTCGGCCTTGCAAGTACATTAGAATTTACTGCAAATTGCAGTTCAACATCCGTGTAATTGTAAACAGTTTTAACCAATCCGCAATGTACGTATATTAACCCATGAGCAGTACTCAAGCGGTTACATATTTTATTTTTTAATAATCGTAACCAACGAACCGACGCAACGGTTTCTGTTGTTATCGCTCATTTGAATCTCTCGTACGCATGCTCTGAAACCAGTTATTAACCAATGCGAATGTAATCAGATAGAAATGCGCTCATAAAAATAGTTTTCAATTATAAAATGAGAGAAACATTGTTATCTGTTTAAATATAATGAAACACATGTATTTGTTCTTATATATTTTGAGATAGTTATGTTGTCTTACACGGTTGTATGCACTACTAGGCAACGTAGCATACACGCACGTTACGTTACGTTAATTCTATGAGCCAGTAGACCACTGTCGTGGTTGTTCAATGGCGCAAGCCTGGTTGCCGTGTGGGCCGGCATCTACTCTCTAGCTTAGGCTGAGGTGAAACTGTCGCCCACTGTAACCGCACGCTGCACATGCATACGTGCCACGTTGCGTCATCTCATCTGTCCCCTCAACATACCAACACACCACAGAACAGTACTGACTACTGACAAGCGACTCTACTTTACTTTGTACACATCGTAACAATCAAATAGATCGCAATGAATTGTCGTGAAATTAACAAGTCTGTTGACTCATATTCTCGCTTGCAAGCAACGAACGAACTGATAAAACAACTGGTGTATTCATATGAAGGTTTAAACAAGTTGTAACATCCTTGCTCACTACATCGAGACCTTGAAGCACTCTCTGCGTGCGCGCATGTGTGTGTGTGATGTTTAGTATGGATGTACCGATTCACTACACAATGGACTCCGAAACTGAACATATGGGTCAGCTTCACACGCATACACACATACATATACGAACACTTTCGTTACTCCTGGTCGCGGCACAAACAAGTGAAGCGTTATCATTTAATTGCATCACGCGTCTTGTGTGAACTTTCAGACAGAATTCTGGACTGTGTTAGGAATAAAAAAAAACAGTATATATAACAAATAAAGGACGCTGTCTGTGATTAGTTTAAAATCGTGAAAGAATCCTTTTTCAAAACGACTGAATATAGAAAGATACAGATTCTATGTGTATGTCAGACCACCTCATGCAGAGTTCACATCCAGAGTTTATTCCACTCTCTCTACGTGAAGTGAGCTCCATCGGTATGCAATTATAAGCTTGCGGCAATCAAGCCGATGGAGATTAACATCGTGCAGCGCTCCAACGGCCACATGCAGAACTAACACTACACTGTACTGTATATGATACTGGATAATTATTAGTAATAATGATTACGGTCCATCGTTTAGAAGCGACTCTATAATGAGCAATTGAAGGGTGAACAATCTGTGAAACATTAGAGTTATTATTTGACATTTAGAGTGCAAGTACGAATGTTGTTTTTGTGAAGAGCAGTGCCGTAACTAGGTTAGGAAGCGCCCGTGGCACGTGCCTAACGTGCGCCCCTCCCCCATCCAAAAAATGACAAAAATTTTAAAATAACAAATTAAATTTTTCAAAATGTTAAATACCTACTATTAACCCCTTCAACATATCTTGTGCATACAATTATGTACATCGAATTATATACATATTTGCAAAGGTGTAGTCCAAAAAATGTAGTGTCGGGACGGATAATTTTTTTATAGTATTTAATACAGCAGAAGTGTAAATGAAAAAGTTGTTAAAAATTCTGAATCATTTATATAATAAAACATTTTATTATCAAATATTTAATTATTACTTTTGGCTTTTTTTAAATGTGTCAGAATTTAGCCCAGCGTTCTTAAAAAGTAACCTGGCACAATTACACCCCTGTATATTTGTATAAATAAATAATCTATTAATCAAGAAAAATAAATTGTTATTCATATTCAGTGACTAATAAATTAAAGAAATACATGACATAGGTATAATTTAAAATAAAATGTTCAGCATAATAATTTTTCTAACTTTTTCATTTGCAAACGCATCTATTAAACCCGATTTACATGATGAGTTTTCTTATGATTTAATGCAACTGAAATAATTTGATAATTCAAGTTTCGTGAGACAATTTACACAGCAACTTTATTTGATTGGTTTTTACCACGAAAAGAGAACACTACCAACTTGTTAATATCAAATAAATTAAGTTACTCTACCTGCTAAATAACTCAAACGTAAGAGTATATTTCAATGTAAGTAATTTCTTTACAATGAAAAACTTGACCAGAAAGCAAAAGGAATGTAGGTATACTAAGAGCAACGAAGAATTCGGTGATGGTGGGTTACAGGTTATAAACAATTTACATACATACATAACATCACGCCTTTCCCATTACTGGGGTAGCAGGCCCTTTATTCCCTACAATCACTCAAAAAAAAATTAATATTATATATTATATAGAAAACTGCCTTTCATTCCTTATTTTCTAACAATAGCTCGCCAAATACTCCTATCCATACATAACTGTCTCGCCACGTTAATATCCATACACCTTGCCATACATGCTCTGCTTATAATTTTACGTTCACTCAAAACATTTTCTGTCATATTCATAAACAATTTATAATAAAAAAATCTATATGCTAAACAATTTGTAATTAGTTGTTTTGAAACTTGTACAAAATCAGCCACATAAACATAAACCTCTACCAATTTAGAGATCTGAACCCGGTCCAACGAAACAGCCTTCCAACATATTAAAATAATAGGAGTAAGTTTTATATAAATATAGTTATTAATACGAACGCTTACTTCGAATCAGTAGATATAAATGTCAAAATGTTTAGAATTGTATATAACAAAGAACATGAAAGGTTGGTAACCACCATTAAAATATAAATATCACTAAATGTTACTATATTCAAGGTAATTTTCCTCAAGAATTAGAATATGTTCTAACTCGATAAACTGAAGTGAGAATTCAAGTGAATTTTCATTTGGTCAAAATATCGACATTTTACACGATAAAACGCCGACCTTAAATAAATTCATTTGAAAAGTCATGAGAAAATCCACCGTGTAAATCGGACTTTGCAACGTCGTAATTTAATGTTCTTGCAATATCATTCTCAATTGATATTTAACATGTTAACATTAACATGATATTAAACATGTTTGCCGAATGTGGATTTTTATATCTATTTACTTTTATTTCTTACATTTTGCGCCCCAAACTGATTGCGCCCGTGGCGGGGGCCTCTTTCGCCACGCCCTCGTTACGGTACTGGTGAAGAGACCTGCATTGACAGGCAATTACAAGTGATATAAGAGAACAATGGTTGTCTGTTAGTAATATGACAGAAGGAGTCAATGATGATCTATGTCTTCTTGATTGTCATTGTTTTTACCATTGTGTATGTGCAGACGTACAGCGGACTCTTGACAATTGCGTTAATCGTGTTGGTATTGTATTTTACTGACTGGCCAATGTATGTGCGTATGTTCATGCTTTTCTATATGTGAACAAGTGACTGTATGTATGTGGTACTATACTTGTATCTCCTTCTGTATCTACGTATATTTGTGTATGTATGTGTGATGCTAATACTTGTTTGAACACAAATACATTGCATCTGTTTGTGTATGTATGTATCTCTTTTTAGGTATTTTATAAGTGTATGTATACATGTATGTGTATATGTATATATGTGTGCATGGTATCTGTGTATATGTATGTATGTGGAGTTGGGGGAAGTAAGTACAACATCTGTTGACAATGGCACCGGCTCCGATTGTAGTCGCTAAATGGAAGGCGGGAATTCGAAGTATCGCTGCCGCCGCCGCCGTAAGTGGCCTCCGGAACCGGTTAATGTGACGAAGACAAAAGGACGAGATGCCGCGGCCTCCACACACACACTCGCACTTACTAACACATGCACAATCTTCTTAATATAACTGTACTCCGTCTGCCTTTACTGTTTTAAGTCTTGAATTACACCTGGGTTTCTTCCAATTCGGCGAGCAACAGTGAACCCAGTCTCGACTGACCTGTCTCTGCAACTGTAGAGATACTTGTTTACTTTCAGATACAAACGCTGGGTAGATACATGTGTGTGCATTGTTACTCTCGATATATTCACATATGAAAGCGAAGATCTTGGCGATGATGAAATCATTCTATAGTTTCAATTTTGTTTAAAAAATAATACATTTAATTCATTACATATTTGCGAAGAATTAACAATGTTTAAAGGATGTAATGTAAAATCAGTATTTTAATGTAGAACTTTCTCGAAAGTTTAGGGAAATGATTCTTCTTTGCAGAATCTTCCCAAGATAATTAGAAAACAGTGCACTGCAGGTTTCAACAGCTGTGAGACGGGCAACCTATGACGGTGTAGCTTGTCCACATACAACAATGCCAGTTGCAATGAGCAAACAATACGTCATCACTCATTTCACTTCAGTCAGCAGCTAACGTGGTGAGTTTATGAGCATCGCGTGAGGTCTGCTGCTGCTGCTGATGATGTGAAGCTTATGTTTTCATGCCGAGTAATATGACTCGATGCAACCACTAATGAAACCTGCGGTTAATTACTGACCAACCTCTGCTGTAAGTAGCTTACGAAATGTGAAAGTACAATTTAAGAAAAACCCGCGGTTAGTTCACGCTATGGTACAGGGGACGACCCCCTAGGGGAACATCGAATTATGTGGGAAAACTAGAGATTAACATGATTATTGTGTTATTTTGAAACATATCTCCGAATTATTATTATAAAAATTTACGAAAATAAGTGTTTTGATTTTGAAAACAAAGAGGGCAAGGAACTTTATATAGATTTTCTGAAATATCGCGCTATAGGAACGTATCACGATCGCAAACCGAGACATTACTTTATTTCTTTAGTTTAACGATCATTGTAATATATTTGGAATATAAATTCTCTCATAATATTAAGACGAAAGACATAATGATATATTAAGCATGCTGATGAGCTTCTATATCCATATAAAAGACTATTAAACCAGCTTTGTTTCTGAGAAAAACATACTCTTCCCACAATTCTCAAACATTAATAGACATTAAACTTCTCTCTTGTAGTAATTTATTATAAAATATTTAACAAAACTCTAGCCGTCCAGAAACGGACGAAAAAATGTCATGAATGTTTAAGACTAATATTTGTCGTCAACGGGCATAAACACTTCGAAATAAATCTCCTTGTTCTAATGTTGAAATCAAAGAATACATTTACATACTAAAAACCCGTCTGGATATAGAATTTCGTTTAGAATTTTCCATTCTAATCTGGCCAGTCCATCGTGAAGTTTTGTTTACTTTCATAATTAAAAAAACTCCATCTGTGCATTCTTTTGAAATGTCACCAAGTAAAAATGCAACGAAAATATTTTTATTTGTCCTTTATTCGTTATGCTGAGTCAAGGTAGGCTCCGAATGAGATAGTTGCTATACCGTAATATGGGTTAAAATGAAATGGATAACTTCTGTGATTCTTCTGTTGGGTCTCGCGGAGGATTTTTAAGAATGTTTCTTAAATAACTGAGAATCCTTAGTTGGCTGCGGTACCAAAATATACGGGTAGGTATTGCAATAAATATTCAAAAGCCGCGGACAGAACAAAACGAAGATAATTGATTAATAGTCGCGATAAAAAAGATAGAGAATTGTATTTTTTGTGTCTGTGAAACAATGTAGTGGATTCTAGGATCTCTAATTCCAGAAACTACGAGTTCGGTATTTTAATTATATTTTAAAAGATAAACAGCAACAATACATACTTGGTATATTCATTTGAAACATGGTTTCCTTGATTCCAGTGTATGATGTCATATCAAATACAGTTTGATCTAACTAACCTTTCATTGATTCATGTACATTCGTGTATTGTCTGACAGTACCTACATATATTACCATTCTACACACTACGTAATTTTACATATTCGAACCGTAATTAAAACGCCTGCATCAATTAATTAAATGTGTCGATAATAAATCTAAGTGTAAGGTTGCACGATGCCTTTCCGAATATTGTGAGTTGCTTTGAAGACTCCAGGGGCGTTAACGCTACGTCACACTGCAGTCATGGCTTTTCAGAAACTAGTAATTAATGCCTGCGTGGGAGGATGTTCCGTGAAAGATACTGGAACCGTGTATTTAAACCATACCCTAAAACGTACTTCAAACTGTTATGTCGAGTTTGTGTTGTGATGTCTCGTTGAAGTCTCTGAATTTCACTTCATAGTCCTCATTGAAGTCTCCAAGATTTATTTCTTAACTTCTCGTGGAAATCTCTAGGTTTCTGTCTGCACTCTTCAAGATTATTTCTTCATTTCTCGGCGAAGTCTGCAAGATAATTCCGGGTTTCTTGCTTTGTCTGTCGTTGAAGTCTCCAGGTTTCTTTTCTGATCTTTCATTAAAGTCACTAATGGTTTTAACTAGCATTAATTAATAACCGCTTGCCATACGTTTCGGTATCTGAAAATATCACTCGCCTCGTTTATATTCACGACGTTACATACGTTTATTAATGAATGATTGTCGCTATTATTAACTACTACAGTCTGCAAATTACTTATTCATGTTTCGTATTCCATATGTCTTACGTCCTGTTGCTCTTCTTTTATACTTAAGCACTGTTTAATTAACCTGTGCAATTATAAATCATAATGAAGTTTATTTATATAAATAATGAGCTGTAATATGTTTGAATACAAAACACAAACATTAATATTTCATCAATGCCAATGAAATCTGTACACTGAAGTGTAAATGACTTGGCATTATTAGTCTCATTAGTGTGCTGCTATTTACTTGGATTAACGGTTTCTATAATTAACAGGCTTTGTGTTTCATAACCAATGGTGTAAAGATCTTCAAATAATTCGAAATGACAATATGTCAGGTTAGTTTTCGTCTCATTTGCGTTGTGTTCCAATAATGTCAACTATGATATTAAATGTTCATTGACGCATGTAGTAATTGCACTAATTGGAATGTAAAACAAACATTTTTCTATAGATTTCTGGTACGTTAGAAGATGAACATGAAAGTACACGATTCCAAGACTGTCATATGGCTTCTCCTTGATTAGTATGCTCAATGTAACGCACTTATATACAGTAGTATTTACACGATACATATATGTAAACTTACAGCCTACAAATCCACCACGCAACACACACACACACGCACATACATGTATATTCCAAGCACGTAAAACAAATTGATCTACCCATACAAATTTTTCATGTACCTGTCAAAATACACTTATGTTTTCCCCCTATAAAAGGAAAGTAAAATTAGTAAGTAACGAAAATTAATATTGACAACCATTTATTTTAACATTCGCGATAAAAACAACGGTTATTTACTAATATTTCAAAGGAAGTTTTGTAAATAAATTATTACTTCACCGTAATACGTTCTTATCTAACTTACATGCTAATATATTTAAAAAATAAGGCGTTCGACAAATAAGTAGAGGTAATAATTTGTTTTTAGTGGTTTAAAAATACATTTAGTTAAAAGTATATGTAGTATTATCGGTTTGTTATGCATGAAATATTAAAAAAAAAACAAATATTTATTACTAGTATTACATATTACAATTGTGCAATATTGTGATAATTTTATTTTTAACTTCCAAAGCACAAACAAAACATTTATATAACTATTTTATCAACATCTATGCTTAGAAATACATACAAAATAAATGGTGGTTGGAGAGTTGAAATCGTTTTTCAAAATGAATGTTTTACTGCTATCGTTTATTTTTATCTAATAGCCGACGTGCAGGTACAATCTTCTGAACATAGCGTCAGGATCTCAGTGTGCCACGCCTCACATCGTGAACAGAGTCATGTCACGATGCTGATTCTTTGTTGTTGTTTTTTTTTTAATTCCGATTCGGTCGTTCTTCTGATCAGTTTCGTGATTATATGTAACATTCAGTGATCCAGTGTATGAACAATCTATGCAGATATAGATGTGTGGCGATTGGTATTCATTTGTCCGTTACGTTTCGACAAATTTCATAGAACTTATAGTATTACTAAACACATGGATAGAGTTTCATGTAACCATTTAATTAATGTTGTATATTTAATCATAACGCCGAAGAATGTGGCAGGAAATCTTTAGACATAATTTAGTCGATGACTTGACGAAAATGCTACATAAATTGAGAATAATTTTTTTATTCCTTTTAGTTAAATATATGATACTGGTATGCGAGGTAATTACGTTTTTAATTAGAATACATTTAATTTCATGCACGTTTATACTATCAACATAATCTATTATTATTATATAGATAGTAAATTATAGTAGATTTGTGTTATTTATGCTTGATATTATTATAGTAAATAATCGAAATATTATCAACATCGTATGACACTAAATTATTTGTCATAAAAATTTGCTACCATCCAATATTTAAAATGTATATAGTTGTATGAAATTTTCAAGTTTTTAGTTCATATAATATTATTATATTTAATACAATAGATTCTATATACGTATAGGTTTTCTAGAGGTTTCAATACTTATGTTGACTACTGTATATTCACATATACACGCATACAATTCCAGACGCCAAGGATAATTCGTATAAAATACGAATGTCTCTATTTCGTCGTATAGATACAATATAAAGTTTCCATCAACCGCCAATTTACAATACAGTGCTGCAGTAAATCCCCAATACAAAGCACGATGAATGATAGTATAAGAAGTAATGCGCGTGAGTATGTACGTGCGAAGTAACGCGCATATAACACGCACGCATGCTCGTTCGGTCGCTCGCGAACAAAGGAACAATTTATCCAGAGACAATTAGCTGTTCGCGAACAACGAGCAACGATAACTCTTACATACAACGCCACAAAGTCGGCGTGCTTTGTTACAGGGTAAATGTTTATACCTTCACGAGTCGGTTGCGGCTGACGAAGTGTGAATTAGGTCGCTACACTTGGCAATATTGTACACCAATGAGCCGGCTCAAACATATTAGTTTGCATGGGTAGATTCTGTATATTGGTATGCATAACTAATGTCGAGTTTCTCGTAGTTGGAACTTAAATCACGAACCAAAACGAACATAACCGAATCTGTCTTGTAGGATTAATAAACAACCCAGATCAGTATTTTCTGTTTACAGTTAGAATAAAAACTGGATTTTGATTCTTCCAATGTTGAATCACATGCTTAAAAATAAAAACTTATTTTTAATTCAGTGAATCACAACAATTTAGTAAGAAACATTATAGTTGTATGTTGAAACCTTGAACTACGACTGAAAAAAAAAAACAAATTGGTAGAGCGTTAATTTACGAATTTCCGAGAAGAACCACACTAAACACGTTACGTGTGTTTCCCAAAACACATGTTTGAAAGCGTCGGTTAATAGTCGGTGGCCAAAAACATAGAGGTCAGCCGCATGTGACCTCGTATTCGGTTCTCCATCGACCAAATGGTGGCCGTCCATAGACATTACACCGTACTGGACGCGCTGTGTGTTCGCATGACAGTAGATATTACTACTACTATACCGGATTTCTTGTGCAGTTAGGGTAAATGCTTTACTTACAAAGATCAGAGGAGGTGACGCTCACGTATCAGGCTAATGGCTGCATGTTTCAGCTCGCTGTCGTGACGGTTGATCTCGAGTTTCAGTCCGTGCAATCGCAGCCATTATGTATAGCGGCCAATTAAGGTTCTTTGCTTGTACGTGCTCATACAGGCCGAGTAACGTAAGCACAACAATATCATGAAGCATGGAATGAAATTTTTCAAGACCTCACATCATCTCCGATACCGAAATTTGGTTTTATTCTCGATTAAAAAAGCATGAATTTTTAGTTTAAAACTTGTAAGAAATATGCTGTATTTATTAGTGTTTTCTAATATGATTATTGTAATGAATTTCTCTGTTGAAATATAATCATGCATTGTTAACGAACTCTTATAGTTTGTGGAGTTCATGATGTATGACAGACTGACCTTTGCACCTCGTAAAAATGGTTAAATTATGTATTTTTAAGTCGTACGCGGTTTGGTTGCGAGTTGTGACTGGTTCAGTTTAACGGGTACAAGTTTACATAAATATTTAAGGTTCTCACCACGAAGTATCGGTCAATATACGGGCGTTGAGATTGATTTGTGTTTCCGTGCAGTCAACACTTACGACACACGATCACGAATATGTTTAAATATTCTAACATAAACACGTGCGTTCCTAACTAATTATTGATTTATTTTGTTTATTTTCAACAATAGACGCATACTTCCCTCTGGCATCAATTCAATTACAGCGCATTTATTTCGAATGCACAAGAATACAAACATTCATTCGAACGGCGAAACAAAAATGTATAAACGATTGAAAAATAAATAATTTACGACCTTATTACCGATCTAATGTACTGTGTGTACGGCGAGCCACATATCTAGCGGAGATCCATGGTATTACAGCATTAACTGTATATTACGATAATTGAGGCAGCCGTCCAGCCGTGCACCGTTGCTAATGATTTAGCCGCGAGCCACCGGTCAACTCCAGCCATGCACTGGTCGATTGCTGACCCTTGAATTCCTGTAGGCAGATCATGTAAAACAATGGATCGAAATTATTGGTTGTTGCGACTCGAGAGCGATCTGAGATTAGCGTTTCACCTTGAGGCACTTCAAGCACCAAGAGTTTCTTTCGCTACATCCACGGACCGCGGGTCCGCGAAGCGTACTCACATCTTTTATAATACTTATCGATTATTGGCTCATGCTGGATTGATTTATGTGAAAATATTCGTCCAAAGTAATACTAAATATATCACGTACACAGGGTCTGTTTACGTTCAAATAAACGGTTGATTTGAAACGCTACATGTTTGTACTAATTGCATTGGGATAATATATCTTAACGTTAATTGCATAGATATGTTCTATACTAGTACTTGTTTGAACAGCGCAAATATCTAAGATCATATCGAACATTAACAAATATTACAAAATGGTCATGTTACATTTGTAAGTAAACAATGTATATTTATTTTTAAATAATGTTGATTTGCTAGTAAATCTCGTGCTCAGCATTCACATCAATTCTCTTACGTACTCTTACGAATATTTCCGTACTTTCTCGAAGAATAAATTGACATTTGGTAATTCGCTCGTGCTGCTCAAGATTGTTTAACATTTGTTTTGTAAATATCAGTCAACGGCAACAGCAGTAACGGCAGCTGGTGTTTATGAAGTTGTTCCATTTTACTATAACGCTTCTGAAAGGTTGTTTATCGATATTTCATTTTAACATTGAACATTTTTATTGCTCTCTGCGTAGGCTGCTGGCGCCAGAATAATATCCCATGGCTAGTACGATTATTCCTGTTTATTTTTTCTAAGTAAAACGTCACCTACAATTAATTATACTTTATGCAACTTTTACACATAATGCACACTGACAACAGCAAAAAAAAACAACTTTAACGAGCTAACTACACCATATGCAGAACTGTCATTATTATTGCTTAAGTTAAATCATGCTTCGACTGGAAATAACGAAGTCGTTTTTGTTTAATTTGTATCTTAGCATTTAATGCAAAAGGTTGTTTTCTCTATTGCGTGATAGGTTGATTTCATACACCATATAAAACAGAAATATCTCTTCAGATTACAACCAGGAAATAAAGCTTCATTCTTGATGGAAGATTTCTAGTGCCTAAAATAAAAAAGCACTATTAGTTTAGATTACCGTCATGTATACCTAAATACCAGGAATATCGCCTGAAAAGGATTGATGCACATTCTACAAACTGCTCTTAATAACTATAATAAACAAATTATACAATTAATTAAATATGCGTTCCCATGGACATCCGAACGAAATGTTGGAACAAAAAATTTCAAACGTCAAGGTTTTGCTATTTGCCGAAGGGGAAACTCTGTCATATCTTATGATGGCCCGCTGTTTTCTTAAGAAAAGACAGAGGCCCCCAACAAGTAATAGGATACCTGTGAAAAATAATAGCTACAAGCAGGCCATGGAACAAAGACGACCGCACTCTTGCCTCGCTTGTAATTACGGCCTCTCGACTGGTAATTTAATAACAAACTGCCTGCAGATACACAAGCGAACCCGGTAAATGTGTCGAGAACGTGTCAAGGGTGGACACCCCTGTCTATGATCTATGGATAACCCTACCTCCGGTTCATAGCAGGGCGTAATTTGTTCCGTGTAAACGATGCTTTCGGTTTTTTTTTTAAATCGTTCTCACAGTATGGGCGCAAAAGTTTTTAATTTAGAATTCGTAACAATGAAACTAGAACACTGTGTTTGAGTAAAGAACGATGCTCTGTTGAGAATATGAAGTTTGTGATATCGTTTGTTTACACATGAGACTTATCCTTTCTCGAATGCAGAGAGTACAGTTATTGTGGATTGTGTGATTGTACTTAGCGATAAGTAAAAACAAGTAAACGAGCAGATGTCGTGGGAAAGAAAGATAATCTTTGTTACTTTATTTCTTATCTCGTACATTTCAGTTCAATAACATGATGTATCTGTATATAAATATACATATTTCCACATAACACTACACACATGAAAATACTCCGTTCAGATTAAATGAAATCTAGCAGCTAAATATTCTCTGACATGTAATGTAATGTGTAGCTTGCAGTTGAGGTTAGGTACACTGGATTCTGTTGGTGTTGTTCTTGCACTCTGCACGGAGAGATGACTTGGTAGAAATTAGAAATGCCACATTCATTACCGTATCGAATCGGCACTGTTAACTTTTTATGCTGAACCAATGTTTTATGTTAATCAAGTGTGAGATGGCGAACGCATACGGTGGTCCGTCCGTATGTGAGTGAGTGAAACCGTTTCGTCTCTGTGTTAACATGCATACGTTCATGCGTTTCACACTTGACAAACGCGGCGCTCGTAAATAGCATCATGTGTGCACTGTGAAATCCACCATTGCTGTTTATGTAATTCTAGGCGGGTTTTTTTTGTTTGTTTTGTTAAAAAAAACAAATACGTATTCTAGTATTAACGTTCTGCATAATGCATACGGGTTTATTGAATGTTATATAGGATCATTTCAATTCAACAATTCGTCCGTTACAAATTGCAGAACGAAAAGAAAATACTTCTAATGCATTTAGATTCTAACTACTCGTCTAACAAAATATGCATAGTGTATGATGATTGAGAAACATCTATTAGAATGCTATTTAGTGTATTTGACGTGTGCCGCACAGTTCTCAGAGTGTGCTGCACATTCCTAAACATTGTTATACTACATTACATAGTTGTACAGACAAACAATGATCGATACTGCTACAGTAGGCCATGGTGAGTGTTCAGCTGGGCCGGTGTAGACACCCTCGCACCTTAGGGGGTGATCATGATTTACAGTCGCCTGAAATGTAAAGGCAATAGGGAAGTTTAAGCCTCCATCATGGCTGACAACCAGACAAAATGCACATCATCCATACACAGACTATACTGTGTGATGTTATCTAAATGTATTTTTAAATTCTCTTATGGATTTTTTCCCCCACTGCCTGGAGGAATAGATATTGATTTGTACCGATGATAGTGTCTGAAGAGAATGTTGTCTTCATGTTACACTGACGTGGAGATATGATAAACATCGAACAGAGAAATGATTTTACGTGGCTATAAAAAAATACGTTTATGGACATTTTTCAAGATACAATTTAGGACTTAAACAGATGTAAAAACATGAACAAACTTATCTTTAATTATAGCAGTAGTCATATCGTTTTAACTGTTGATAAACATAACCTAAATATATTCAAATACATTGACATAGCTACATATGAATGTCACGATGTTAATGAATAATAAATACGAAAATGAAACATTTTGTTTATATAGAAACAGAGTGAATGTTTCTGCTACAACTGTGCATATCTTCCAGCGTATGTATCCAATATTGTTGCAGCACGTATGTTATCGCCTGACAACATCGATGTAATAATGCTGAAACATCATTGTGGTACGACGGGCAAAGTTTAGTTTCTAACCGAGCATTGCAGTCTCCGCCGAGTGATTAATATCATATCTCTGGTTCTCGCACAGATTCTCATTTGCGCGCTCTTTCTAACGTGTTACTTTACCTGTTCCATCTCTTTTCGTTACCTAGCTGCTCGCATGCTGTGCTCTAAGCTATTCGCTAGTACGCGCCCATATCTCAAGTATGCGACCATGCGGTTACTTAATTCCGTTTCTCTGAAGTGGGCTGTAAAAAAAAGTACCGAGAGAAATGATTTGAGTTTATTGCGCTGTTGTCGACGCCAGGGCAGAAACAAGACGACGATAAAAATGTGCTTGAAATAAAATATTGGAAGTTGCATTAAACAGATACAGCATTGCAGTCTGTCTGCAAAGATACATTGCTGTTGAATGTATCTTATTTTTATTTTATGCTAATGTTTGTAGTAAATTCACAGGGATTCTAAATATAATACAGTAGAAATAAAGCTAAATTGCTTTGAAATCTTGAAGTTACAATATCTATTAGAATTATTTGTATGTCGATAAAAAAAACTTTTAAAACTTCGTTTATGAAATACTAAATATTATTACTGTATTAATTGTTTTGTGCTACTGTTTATAAACAGGATATAGTTAATGGAGTAGTTGCATCGTAACTTTGTTGTTATTTTTGAAACACTTTGTGAGTCGTGCGCGTGTCAAAAATCTAGCATACAGGTGTTAACTTATTCCTAATGTCAAGTCAAACATTACCGCGAGCTAAACACCTGCTCAAAGTCCACGTGTATTTACCGTGTCACACATACATAACCCCATACATACCTCTGTACATACATCCATACATACTTCAGTGAACCTTAAACATATTCCAACAGATAAGCCGCGTTGATTTCAAATCGATTTAAAACAATAACCACCACCACTCTACGAAATGTTCCGCAAACCTGTTCTTTATCCCTTGACTATTTTCTAACACTATGTGCCGCTCACCACTCTGCTTGACCTGTACTACCTTGCCAGCCCCCTCCACTCACCACTAGTAGTTCTACCTGTACAGGTACACGTACAGGTAAGCGTAGCTCGGACGTAGTAACCATAGTTTTGTGTTCTCTGTTGCAGCTAGCGATGTCAGTCTGTTGTGGACGAGTGTATGGATCGCGGCGTTCAGCTCGCTGACCGCTCGCCAACCATGTGATCGTGCGCGTGTGCTCGTGGGCCCGCCATGTTGACCATACGTAGTGCCGTGTTCGCGCACTTATGTGTTGTGATCCTGTTATATCAAGTTGTGGATGCTGTGCATGGCGACACGGAATTTGTTAAAGGAAAAAGTAAGTTTTACCGATGCTGGGAAATTAACCGAATTGAAAAGCAGACAACGAACAGAAGATACTTGTGTATGGAAGTGAATATGTAGCATTCAGTGTTCATTATACCGTGGTGTGATATTTATATTATACCGCGAAAATTAATGTAATTGTCAGTACAGCTTGTTCATTTTATTTAACACTGAATTCTATGATATTCGTCAAAACAGTTTCAAATAGTTTACATATATTTGTAAATGTAACATTGAATATTTATACATCATAGTTACATGCGAACAATGATTAAGTTTAGATTTTAGACTAAGTATATGTAAATGTAGTATTTAAGAAACTAGATTTAACACAACGATGTACTTATATGATTGCTTTACAAAATCCACATCGTATAACTTTACTTGATATCTCTAGTTTAGTTACCGTACACTACCGCTATTGTCACTGTGTTATACCAGGTTTGTACTATCTAGTTCTGTATGTTTACCGTTGGTTAAAGTCAAGTACGACGGGTGACTCGTATGCTGGAGTAACCGCCCGCATCCTGGCTGTTTAGAAACGAGGACAAATCAAGGTCATCACAGATCCTATCTTGTTATTATACTGTGTGACGGCTGTCAGAACAGATTTTACCAGAGAAATGAACCGCGTAATTGTGAACTGACCGTGCACATATTGTTTTTTACATCCGCGCAATGTAGTCCACATTCTACACATGTTAGATTCTATGATATAACCTAATTCATTTGATTATAAACTTTGTTGAAGTGAAGTGCATTCCGCATTTATAGTTCTCAATATTATCATACAAGATTCAAGCATATATTCTTCTTCTTTTTGACAGTTGAAACGTTTATATAACCTGTATGTTTTTACCACGAATTCCACATGTTTTGTGTGTGTGTGTGTGATATAAAATGAGCAATAAATTCATAAAAAGTAAACAAAACAAAAACTCGAAACACGTTAAGATATAATTGTTCGGCCAGCGTCGTATTTGAGTTCGGGGAGAGCGCGCGCGGGTATAATAAGATATTTTATAGGCAGGTGCATATTATAAAGTCTGTTTGTGGCATTTCTATCTTTCGTAGTGTGTGTACGGGACCCGTACTTATCTTGACGGTGTCATCGTAAAAGTAAAGATAGCTACTACAACATACGAATTCTTGAGTATACCTCAGTATATATGCATTTACATGCGTGTGTATGTGTATTTACAGCTATCCATGTGCTTTGTACAGCAACGGCTGTACCAGAGAATATATATATTGCATTCCTTCAGTCTAAACAGTCGTTTGACTAGTTATGCCTATGTAGAAAAATGTGCTACTTTCAGAGAATATTACAAATATGTGTGTGTGTGTGTATTTTAAGAATAATCTACATGCACAAATAGCGCTTAAAGTTAAAAGTGATAATATCACAACGTATATAAAGTGAACAAAGTATAATTCAGTGTTATAATAATACAAGATATTAAACGTTAAATGATTCAGATATGTTTTGTTGTTGTATTCAAATACATATGATTATATTGAAATTATTTAATAATAAGAGCAAAATCTTGTATTGAAATCATATGCAGACCACACAGACTTGTGTGAAATGTGATAGTTTTCTTATTTGGTACGTTATTTCATACTGTTATTATGCACTAGCTCTTTCAGAAAGAGAGGTCCTCCTCGGTACTTACTCGTAATTACTCTCGTAGCAAAAGAATACCATAAAGGACAAGAACCAGCACACTGATTACGGTTATTCACGTTCTTGTCGCCAATGGCACGGTGCTAGCGAACGTCGGACATGTTGGTTTTTCTGTACAAAGTATTATTTTCTCGCACTAGAATGTTAACTATCCTTTTCCAATTACGTATTGTAAAAATAATTGCCTTCCTACATCGGTTGGTCAGCACTTACGCAGAGACTTTTTTTACTGGATTCATGACGGTAAAGCTCAGCGCTACAAACAGGCTTTTAGAAGCACATTAACATTAATGCTTTTACTGTCCAGTGATTGTATTATTCATAGATATCTGTGTAAGAACCAAATTGAAATTATCTTGTGAAAAAAAAAACCCGTATTTAAAATATACAAGAAGAAAGGTAAAATAGAATTCTATATGGTCACCTAGATTATAAAATACCCGTAATGTGACAATAACCTCTTAGTCAGGTATGCGAAAATAATTTAAATTCATCACACATTCCTGCCGTTGGAACTTTATGTAATAAAATGCGAAATATTTACATAAATTCTCGAAAACAGTTGTTGAAGTTCAGCATGTAAATTAAAAATTAAATCTTGTGTATTGTCAGTGTAGATATGTCTACTTATGTAATTATTTCTTTATGTATGGTTTAGATATTATGGACAAATATCATACAAATTGATCATTTCTCAGATAGCAGTAATTTTTTCTCATCTTATAAATCCAAAAAACATACTTATTTTTAATTTATTTTTCGTTATACCGTTTAGGCTTTATGTAAATGACATTAAAGTCCTTCGTTTTTGCTAAACAAAAGCGACCAGACCAGAGAAAGTAGTAGACGTTGAAAATTCAAACGTGTCTTGAATTAAAAAAAACCGCTGCATTCGTACGAAAACTCGAACACGTTCGGGGTCTGATGTTTAATACGTCGTGAGAATTCCTGAAATGCCACGCAGCACGATTTAATTCCAATCTGCAATTCGTGCAAGTGAAATGCAACCGTAATTACCGGGGAGCTTCACTTTTTGCTCTCTTTTGTACGCTTTTGTTCAACCTTCCTTGTGAATTTTAAAAGGTTCGTTAAGACTTGCCAATAAAATTACAAACTCATTCGAAATCTGTGGTATTTCAACTCTGCCTAGACTGTGAAACAATCTTTTAGGCTTTAACAATTGAGTAGAAACTGAATATGCAATTTTATTGAAAACAGCAATGCCAGGTATCACGCTTGATTTTGCGTTGAAGTCTCCTGCTATATTAATGGAGTGAAGAGCAGTTATTGCATTAGAATCAAACATTAGTTTTCTTGTTTTTCTGCTGTAAGGTTAAACCTGTTAAATTTGCATTCCAGAAAATAGTTTTAGCAAGGTGCGTTTGATTGAAAAACCGTTAACTGCTTTTAATACGTATTTTCTTACATTGTTCTTTGTAAAAAGTCATTCTACGACTTGGTTCGATTATTTTCTATTACTTGGCAGTACGTGGAAGTAAGGTTATAAACCTATGTACCTGCATACGTGCATACAATGATTGAAAACAACAGCATTAGTTATCTAAAATTCCTGAATACATTCAAAGATTTACTGCCAATGAAATGTAACTAATGGTGTTCAGTGTATTCTAGTGCCGGTTGATAAATCTAGCGAGCGGCGTATTCGTTATTAGATCCTGCGGCTGCTAAAGAGCAATCACCTCCGCTCTGAAGTAGGCTATGCCACATACGTGCACGTTGCTCGCTAATGGCAAGCCAGAAAGTTCCCGCGACGATATCGTGCAGTTAATTCGGTAAAAAGACCAAATCAAGCAACACACACACACAGTCACACATACACTCATACCTGGCCGACCTCAGTTCTCGGCTAATGGAATCGCTTTTTACAAATTACACACATATCTACCAACGTAACATGACAACAACATTGGAAATGGTAATGGTCCGAGATTGTCAGTCGTTCGTTCTGAAACGACCCGTAACATTGGTTTGTAATAAACAAAATGGCGAGCGATAAGATTTGTTGATACATTTAGTTGACAGACAGAGAAATTATTGATATATTCGTTGGCCAGAAACCATTGGAATGTTGTCGAAAGTATCTATGAAATTCTACATTACGCAAATGAAAGATATTTCTAATATTGTGTAACGCACGATTTTTAACAAAATAGTGTTTCTATTATTCTAAAATCTTCTAATATTTTGTGATACGGTCCTGCTTGTACAGGTGGAACTGCGAAACAAGAATAAGTTCGCACGGATGATGAGAAGAAGTGTGTATAATGAGTCATGGCATTAAGGTCAGAGCAGGAATACGTGCTAGGTTACAAGTTGACTGCTAAATGAAAAGCCGAAAACAAATCGCTCCGGAAATTCCTTACACACCTCATCATTGTATGCCCGACTATTATAAACTGTTATTATCAATTTCTAGCACATTACTCTATGTCCTTCACTATATATTATGTTTATTAATAACCCGCATCTGTTAAAATATGTGAATGTCAAATGAAATAAAGTCTGATATTTTATACATTTATTTCAGTATTAAATACATGAGTTTAACATCACAATTCTGTATTATTCTTTTTAGTAATAACCAAGGATGGCTGAGTGCAGGTTCAAACATGTACGAATGCAGCTAGTCCATATTATACTATAATAGGTTTTATGAATGTAAGCCTTTTTTTATTACGGAAACATAACAATCATTTTCAACGTATTTTCTCACGTTCACTTTTAATTATTATTATTAATTGCAAAAAAACCGCTAACCGCAACCTAATGTTGTTTTCACAATAAAATCAATAAACACCCATGGATTTCCAAGTTTATACCTGCGTAATTACATAATACTTGTTTTCCTGATCGTTAATTTGTAATTTCGATTCTATCTAAATGCATTAACACATGTACAATAAAAACGTTTATTTGTAAAGATATAAAAGATTTTATCGAATTTTCTAAGAAAAGATCGAATAATAGATAAACCGCAGTTAAATAATATTAATGTACAAGTGTTTTTATATCCATATATGTTCATATATATATATATATACCGGGTGTTAATTAAAAAACTGGCCATAGGCGTTTAACATGTAAAATCAGTTTTTCCTCCTGCATTAGTTACCAAATTACTTTAGAGAAAAATACTTTAAATAAAAGTTGTAGAGAATTAAATTCTGCATCTAAGTGAGCAATCAGATTTAATTTCCTAACTGAGAAAATCAAGTTTAAAATTTCATGAAAACACTTAATATATAGGAATAGCCATGGAATTTAAACAAAAATAAAAACAATTGTATGACATTTGCTGTCAGAAAAATTATTAAATCACGAATATTTAGATAAATTTGTCCAGAATAGAACCATTTTATTACTTGAAGCTTTTCTTCATGTGAAAACTGTTCCATACTTTTAGAAATATCTGTTATTGAACGAAAATTACGAAACACAAATTTTTTTGACAGTTACACTGTCATACAATTGTTTTTAATTTTGTTTAAATTCCATGGCCATTCCTATATATTAAGTGTTTTCATGAAATTTTAAACTTGATTTTCTCAGTTAGGAAATGTCAAAAATTAAATCTGATTGCTCACTTAGATGCAGAATTTAATTCTCTACAACTTTTATTTAAAGTATTTTTCTCTAAAGTAATTTGGTAACTAATGCAGGAGGAAAAACTGATTTTACATGTTAAACGCCTATGGCCAGTTTTTTAATTAACACCCGGTATATATATATATATATATATATATATATATATATATATATATATATATATATATATATATATTTCATGCTTGTATGTTTCTTACCGTATGTCTTGTATACGAATATATATGTAATATGTATGTATGTATGTATGTATGTATGTATGTGGTGTGTATGTGTGTACGCCCACTGTAACATCACTTGCAATTCTTTCACGAAAGACAGACAAAGATAAAGTGTTTTAAGAGCAAAGTGAACTTGCAGAGAATAAGAAGAAACAACACGCGCGCACATATGTGGTTTAGACTATGTACTTTCATCTTACCGCTGTTACACTCCCAACAAACAATATTAATTACAATGATGTGACAGCCGCGTGTAGATTTATAATTAAGATACATTTATTACGACCCCCGAAGCTCATTTTTATTATCATACCGCGCCATAACAGTTCACACAGACTGTGTACACCAGCTACTGTCAAGTTGTACCACGTTCACCATGGCCAAATTTGTAACTAACGTACAAGTGTACTACACCAGTACGCTTAGCTACATGTTTGGAATATAATACATTGACATTATATGTGACGTTAGTTCAATGTCTAGCGGTGTTAGATTAACACGTAACTTCTGTGAATTTTTCATTGTTGATGCAATTAATTTGATATATTTGACACTCGCAAAATTCTCGTACATACTATCATAACCTTTTTGTAGTAAGAAGGGAAATATTTATTAATTTTACAATACATTTGTGTACGGTTCGTAGTTACTTCAATCTAGAAACGAACAATATCAAACCTGTCTAGTAGCATTCAGTTATTTAATCGATAACCCGGATGATTTCATTTCGATATCATGATTTAGAGACCAATCATTAGTTGCCCACATATTTTTTGCGAAGATGGTAAATCTTTCAGTACGTTTATTTAAATATTCCTTAAATATCAGCACTAATGTATAACACAATATTAGTTCAACGATCAATTGCCCGTTTCAACCAATCACATGTTAGAGAAGTTGTGCACAAATTGAAGTACCTACTGTTGAATGGCATTGAGCAAGCAGCTAAAACAAGCGTGCCTAAAAGTCAAAGCCGTTATTCACAGTCATGTGTGAACAAATATTGAATATGTAATGGACACAGCCTGAGTTCCAGGTAAGAATTCCAAACGGCACGAAATCCATCAACACGAGCTGTTTAACTCATTAACACTGTGTTTGTCCACGAGAGCAAAAGGGTGAATATTGATATAACAAGAAAAGTAAAAAAGAAAAATAATAAAGAAGAACTCACGTCTGCGGACGAAAGTGTGGACATACACTTTTCATTATTAGTGAATACACTGGCTCGGTCTTGTTCGTTTAGTTATGTTTGTGCATGTACGTTGGTATGAAATGTTTGCACTCAATGTTCTCAGAATTTGTAGCCGTGTACACTGCACGTGTGGTGCGTGTTGTGAATAATATGACCTGTTTGTTTCTACATGTGTACCATAACGACTCTAGTCGGTGTTTATCACTTATAACTTTACGAGAACCATGCATTTTTAACATAACTTATGCGTCGAATATGGCTAGTTTGTATGGACAACACTTGTTATTCGAACTATTTTGCCGAGTTCATACTTACAATTAGATGTACAAGTTGTAAAAATGTGTTCTTTGTCAAAATAAAACACTTTTCAGTACAGATTTATAACAATATTCACTGAAAAATAATTACATTATCGTACCAATAGTATTTTACTGGACATATCTGTATTTGTTAAAGATTTCAAACGTTCGCGATGACGTTTTTCCTACACATTCAAAACAGCCAGGAGACTTCAACGTCAAATGGGACGTAAAACCTGATTCGAATTCCAGCCTCGTAACAAACACCAAATACTCATATTTATATGACATCGCCAAATGTTTTTGATATAAAATTTCATGCGAGGAACGACAGAAGAGAAAAAAAACTGACCATGTTTGACTAAAATTGATTACGTTGAATAATCCGTTGACCAAGCAGGTTTATCTTGGATTGGAATGGTGAATCGTCAACTGTTTGTGTGTCTGTGCACTAGTAACATTTACACACTCACACTGGCAGACACACCAGGTCACATAGAGAAAGGGCATTGCTAAAAGCATTCTTTCAATATTAATTCAATTAATGGACTGAGATTAATTTGTTTCCTAAAACAGTATCAGTTCAGTTACCTCTCTCTGCGCACATGGATGTGAATTTACCACACACGGGAAAATATATGCACAGTGAGTTTAGTTGATTTATCTGTCTGCTGAATGTTTTATGCATGAAATAACCTGAAATGACATTGATATATCAGTTTGAAACGTAAAGTTGCAGGGTGCATTCCGTATACATGTATGTATGTATATTACGATCATGCATAAATGCATTTATCTGACGAATCGTCCATCTTGTACTGGATTTCGTTTATAAACTATTCTTAATTACGTTTTAATTATTAGGATTCATATGTGGCTTCGGAAACCAAAAATAGGTTCAGCAATCTTCACTAAAATTTAATGGAAATAATTTTAATATTTCGTTAATGTAATAGAAAACCTATTTGTACCTATATGTTTAAATTTTACTTCAAACATTATCCATACACGTGATCCACAGTAAACTCTAGATGTGAGCTGGCAACGCCCAAGTACATTGATGTTAAAGCTTGTTACACCTAGTAACTAGGATGTAACGTGATGTTACTAACTAATGTGTCAGATGCCAACATACTCGAGTACGTTGATTTTTCTTCTATCTATTTGCCGCCATTCCACATGATGGCATACTCCAACAAAGAAACTTAATCACACCATGTTGCACAGTCATCTTCCTCTCATATTTCAGCAGACGAACTCCTTTTGTTCCGAAACAAGATACAACGCCGATCAAATTAATTTCATACTGTGACGCTGATTGAGATTGGTGTAATGGAAAATAAACTAGAATGTAGTTTAAAATGATCACAAGCGTAGATATGATGGACTAGATATTAAGAGAACTAAAAAAAAACTCATTTCTCTGCTTGAAAACGACAAATCTTCTACCGAATATGGTCAAGAACATTATGCAGAGACTAGTTCATTTGAGAGATGGAAAGAAATATTAATCGTTTATGTAATTTAATAACTCACATATGTGATCTGTAGATACTTGCAAAAAAAAACAATCAAGAATATAATCGATCACAATCGATGGAGAATATCAATGTTTTTCCAGTTATGATTTATGAGAATTATGAATGAGGCACGCCAAATTAAAAAGCTAATTCTCTGCTGAAGCGCATTCAATTCAAATCAGCACGCGATAATAAATTCTGGTATGCTTTTCTTTGGCATATTGGCGATCAATACATCATCACTAACTGATGAAAGAGTAATTAAAATACCATCGAACATACTGTTACCAATAGAATTCAGATGGTTCCTTTGTGTGGCGTATCGTATAGGGTTGAACGTAACATAACCAAAATGCACCACACAATATATTATGACGAACAGAGAGCTGGCATTCATTACCAGTCGAGAAGCCCGCGGTCAGACAGTGTTATTAATTAACAGTGTCATTAATTATATAGATCACAGTTTCGTTGATTTCTTTCTTGGGTTATTCCTGAAATTAGTTCCATTTGTCTCCGTGACGTGGCGGCGTGATCTGTAATTCAACACGTCGTTAATATTTAATTACCACGTGTAACGTACCATATAAGTAATCATACACTCATAAAAAAAAACAACGAAAATGATGAATGTGTTCTGCGTTACAAAATGAATCTGCTTCAGGAAGCCGATGGAAAAATATTTCATATTAGCTCTAGTGAATTTTGCAAAGTGTTCAACGATTGCAAGATACGAAAAGCGTGATCTTCTAGTTGCTACAACCATCGCTGGCTGGGAGGGAAGTGGGGGGACAGGGTATGGAACTCCCGTTATAAACGGGTCCATGGCGCCGTCTTTACAAGTGCCTTTTGTGGCAGTCGCCACTCACTTGCTCGCTTATTTTATTATTGCAGTCGTAGATCTGGACGGAACGATTACAACCATTTCTGATGTCGTTCTTCGCTCTAAATCTACTGTACCGAATGGTGTTGTCTCCTCTGTTAGTTGTATCGTGCATCCTTCAGGTCTTCATAAATATATGTATATCATCCGGCATTAGACTGTATGGAACAGATTTCAGAAATACATACGTTTATAGAATTTAGGTCGAGGTCGAAATGAAACATGTTTGCGCTAGGTGAGGATCTATCCCACACGTTAGAAATGGCTTGTTAATCAAACAAACAATTAACATTATTAATAGCAGTACTCTTATTATCGTCCTTTGTTGTAACCTGATACTGTATAATTATTCAAAGAAACATACATTTAATAAGCAAGTGGATGCTGCATGTTCTAACAACTGTTATCATGATGTGCTTGATTTTCTTGTAACCCGAGATTCACGCATTTTTTTGTTCTGTATAATTCCGAGAATTATCGTATGTTTTCATATTGTTTAACAAGTCGCTAATAAACAAGACATATCTGTACTGTAATGCGAGTACATGTACACGTATCACCTTTATGATGTGGTTGCCAGTACATTTTTCTATAACTCGCTTACTTGCGGTCAGGTGACAAGACTAGTAGCAATGGTAGTTAGCTCTAGTTAAAGCCATAACGCGAAAGTAAAACCAAACCTGTTTATTTTCTCGTCTGCTCTACTTAGCAAGCGCGTCCACATCCGTTTGTACATTGGACTTGCACGTTTTGTTAGAACATGTGCGAAAATTAGACAGTTTTAAGAGACGTCACGTTCAGAATAATCACAAAGAACATCGGTTATTGAAACTGAGACGGGAAAGGAAATAAAACGTTGTAAATTTTATCACAGGTTGTTCAGAAATACAAAGGTATTACTTGTAATATTTCGTTTTGCTGAGGCAGAAATCATGCACATATGATTTGCATAGAGTTTTAGTGAAATTACTGTCATTTCGCAAGATCGTCGTCTATGACGAAAGCAAACAGTGAACGGAAGGCAATTCCACGGACAACTCTCGCATGCGACCAACAGATACATAAATGCATAGATGCAACGTCATCACACTCCATATTTACCGGTTCGCCCACGTGAACCGAACTTCAAACACTCCTCATTCTAGTGTGCCTACTCTCCTTCCTAACACTGCCGTCAAAATAATTAACGGACGTAATTTGCATGGGAACATGTGTAATGCTGTCGCAGACTCGCTGCATTTCTTACCTCGTACCATAGTCGACCAGTTGTCTACTAAACGTGTATCGCGTAGTGAAGCTTCTTCGGCTCCGAGCGACGACACAGATCTGTGAAGGAAACTGACTGTAAAATACTCCCACGATTCTAGTATATGAGTCAGTGCGCATTTCTTGTGCATTCGATTTCAAATCAACACAAAGTTTGTTTTGTTCTTCACTCAACACTCTCGTCCAACTTTAATCGTATCGTGGGCACTCCATAACTTCTAAGATTGTTTTATTTTGGATGGAATTTTTTAGAGCAAAATATATGTTTTTTACTTAGTATGTTATAGACTTCTAGGATACAATTCTAATGAATTGTTTTATTTCCTGTTACAGTATGTATCGGAACAAATGGACGGATGTCAGTACCTTCAAACCGGGATCATCATTATCGCAACTTACGAGAACGTTATATGAACTGCACATACGTGGATGGCAACCTCGAACTGACCTGGCTCCAGGATGAAAACCACGATCTGAGTTTTCTCCACAACATCCGCGAAGTAACAGGCTATGTTCTCATCTCGCATGTAGATGTCAAACGAATTGTACTTCCCCGCCTTCAAATCATTCGTGGTAGAACTTTGTTCAAGATTAACGTGCGTGATGAAGAATTTGCAATGATGGTGACGCTCTCCAAGATGTATTCGTTAGAACTGCCAGCACTTCGAGATACGTTAAGTGGAAGCATTGGATTGTTCAACAACTACAACTTGTGTCATGTGAAAACGATCAATTGGAATGAAATCATCACTGATCCGAGAGGCCAGTTTGTCTATGTGTATAACTTCACGTCACCTGAACGCGAATGTCCACCATGCCATAGTTCTTGCGAAGCGGGTTGTTGGGGCGAAGGTCCTGAGAACTGTCAGAAGTTCTCCAAGGAAAACTGTAGTCCACAATGTTTTCAGGGACGGTGTTTCGGTCCAAATCCTAGAGATTGTTGTCACTTGTTCTGCGCTGGTGGTTGTACAGGCCCGAAGCAGAGTGACTGTTTAGCGTGTAGAAATTTCAATGACAACGGTGTTTGTACACAAGAATGTCCACCAATGCAAGTATATAACTCGATAACGTATTCCTGGGAACCAAATCCCAGGGGTAAATATGCGTATGGAGCTACATGCGTGCGAAATTGTCCCGAACATCTTTTGAAAGATAACGGTGCCTGTGTTAGAAGCTGTCCAGATAAGAAAAAAGCTGTAGGAGGCGAATGTGTTCCGTGTAATGGTCCATGTCCAAAGACATGTCCAGGAGTTTCCACTGTACATTCGGGAAATATAGATAGTTTCAAGGACTGTACCATTATTGAAGGATCTCTTTCCATATTGGACCAATCGTTCAAAGGCTACCAACATGTCTTCCAAAACTTTAGTTTCGGCGAGAGATACGAAAAGATGGATCCAGAACGATTACGAGTGTTCAGTACATTGAAAGAAGTCACTGGCTATATCAACATCCAAGCAGTACATGAAAATTTCACCAATCTGTCGTACTTTGAAAATCTGGAGGTGATTGGTGGACGTGTGTTAACGGAGTACTTTGCGTCTCTGTACATTGTGAAAACGTCTTTAGTGTCGCTCGGTTTGCGTTCGTTGAAACACATTAACTCTGGTTCGGTGGCTATTTTGGAGAACAAAAACTTGTGTTTTGCGCAAGATATCAACTGGAAGATCTTGATGAAATCGTCCGATCATCCGTCGCTGTTGCAGGTGAATAAAGACCGTAAAATGTGTGTGATTGATCAACTACTGTGTGATCCAGAGTGCAGTGACGATGGTTGTTGGGGACCTGGACCAGACCAGTGTTTATCATGTGCGAACTATCGTTCGCATGATAACACTTGTATCAAGAGTTGCAGTGAACATAGCGGGTAAGTTATCGTAAATCTACCATCTGTAAAACTTGAAAAGAACCGAAATATTCATGGGTCATTATTTTTTTCTTTCTAGACTTTACCAAGATGGTCCGAAATCTTGCAAACCCTGTCACCCATGGTGCGGCGCTACCTGTCATGGTCCCGGCCCAAACAAATGCGATAATTGTCGTTTTGCCAAAGATGGTCCTTTCTGTGTCGATAAATGCCCAACAGCCAAATACAACTTGAATGGTGAATGTTGGCCTTGTCATGAAAACTGCGTGGACGGCTGTCAAGGGCCCAGAAATGCAATTGGTCAAAATGGTTGTAATTCGTGTGAGAAGGCAATTATAAACGGAGATGTCAACATTGATCGATGTCTGCGGACAAACGAATCTTGCCCGGATGGATATTACTACGAATGGGTAGGCCCCCAAGAACAGGGACCGTTGAAACCTCTTGCTGGAAAAGGTATCTGCCGAAAGTGTCATCCACGGTGTAAGAAGTGCACTGGATATGGCTTCCATGAGCAAGTTTGCAAGGAGTGCGCGAATTACAAACGAGGAGAACAATGTGAAGATGAGTGTCCTGCTGATCATTATGCTGACGATAATACTCAAGTGTGTATTCCGTGTGATATCGAATGCCGTGGCTGCGTCGGGCCCGGACCAGAGAACTGCTTGTCTTGCCACAATTACAAGATACACCTAGAAGGCAATCCCGGCGATAACTCTACTTCTTTCAGATGTACTTCCTCGTGTCCTGCAGAACTGCCTCACAAGATATTTCCTCCAGATAACACTGAACCTTATTGCTCAGATCAGCTTGGAACTCCGTATCCATTAGAAACGAACCCGAAAACACCGCTGATACTAGGTGTTGTAATAATGTTCTTTTTCATCTTAGTTATCTTCATGGCTATTGTTGTGTATCAATATTGCCGCAAAGTTAGGGTAAAAGAAAACGCCGTGAAGATGACAATGACATTAACTGGTTTAGATACCGACAACGAACCTTTACGACCGACCAATGTGAAACCGAATTTGGCTAAACTTCGAATCATCAAGGAAGGAGAAATGCGACGTGGTGGTATTTTGGGTTATGGTGCATTCGGCACAGTACATAAAGGTGTATGGGTCCCAGAAGGTGAAAACACAAAGATTCCAGTAGCCATTAAGGTTTTACGCGATGGTACCGGAGCAAATTCGACCAAAGAGTTCTTGGAAGAAGCTTACATCATGGCTACTGTCGAACATCCGAACTTACTGCAACTTTTGGCCGTGTGTATGACTTCCCAGATGATGTTGATTACACAGTTGATGCCTTTGGGATGTTTATTGGACTTCGTGCGTAACAATCGCGAGAGGATCGGTTCTAAAGCACTGCTGAACTGGTGTACACAAATTGCGCGTGGTATGTCATACTTGGAAGAGAAAAGATTAGTGCACAGAGACTTAGCAGCCAGGAATGTACTTGTACAGACACCGAATTGTGTGAAGATTACAGATTTCGGCCTGGCAAAGTTGTTAGACATCAATGAAGATGAATACAAAGCTGCAGGTGGTAAAATGCCAATAAAATGGTTAGCATTGGAGTGTATACAGCATAGGATATTCACACATAAGAGTGATGTGTGGGCGTTCGGTGTGACAGTTTGGGAACTACTGACGTATGGCGGACGACCGTATGAAAATGTTCCTGCACGAGAAGTACCTGAGTTGTTGGAGAAAGGAGAAAGATTGGCACAGCCGAACATCTGTACGATAGAAGTGTACATGATAATGATCAAGTGTTGGATGTTGGATGCAGAGAGTCGACCAGGATTCAAAGAGCTTGCGGATGAATTTGCAAAGATGGCGCGAGATCCTGGAAGATACCTGGTTATCCAAGGAGATAAGTTAATGAGACTACCAACTTATTCGGCCCAAGTCACTAAGGTAATTACAAAAAACTATACATATGACACCTTATTTCAGTTCTTCTCATTTCACATGCTGTATATTATGATTCTTGGTATTGTTATGTAACATTTCCTAGAATATTCAAAGAAACAATATTAATTCGTTATTTATTTATTCTCTAGGACGAAAAGGATTTATTTCGCAGTCTCGGAACTACAATAGAAAGCAGTGAAGGACAACTAGACGGCGATGAATATCTCCAGCCCAAATCACGGGTACCAGTATCCAATTCTATACTATCCTCCATGTCTACCGCTTCAGGATCAACATCGCCAACTGTACTAAAACCCTTCTGGCCAACGGGATCTACGATGACATCTGATGGTAATTGTGCACCACAAAACCAGCACAACTGGAACCAAGAATTGTTGAGGTACGCAGCTGCAGCTGCGATGGATTTGGTGAATGGTGGCAGTCAAAGCTCCGATGGAACAAACACCAGATACTGCAGCGATCCGTTAAAGATGTTGGGCAAAGATTGCGATATCAGTTCTGAGGATTGTTTTGATTCGCCAATGTCAAAGAATCAACAAGCGCAGGTGGGCACATTGAAACTAGATCTGCCATTAGACGAAGACGATTATTTGATGCCTTCGCCTCAGCAAAATCAACCAGCCACAGCTTATGTAGATCTCATTGGTGATTCGAAACATACCGACAATGGACGAGTATCAACAGCGTACAGATCTTACCCGGATTTCTTGCCACATGCTGGACAAACGAACATCGACAACCCTGAGTATATTATGAGTCAAGATTCACCTGTACCTAGCCAAACGTTAGGCATTCCGACGATGCCCGATATGGTACAGGTGACTACACCTAGTGCGGAAAGTTCACCTACAAGTCCTGTCTCGCCCCCTGTACCCCCGTATCATCCGCAACGCAGTTCCGAGGAGGAATCTGATCATGAATACTATAACGATTTTGATCGTTTACAACGTGAGTTGCAACCGTTACGGAAAAGTGAAACGACTGTATGATAACGTACTTGACAGTGCGCGTGTGCGTATATTTGTGCATTATAGGCCGGTTGTACTTGCATTCATTTAGTACCGTTTCGATTCCTAATCAATGATATGAACATTTACTTAACTAGTTTTATAAGTTGACGGACAGCATTTCTGGACAAATCCTTGTGGTGATGATGATGATGATGATGATTTTGAAGATAATGAACATTATTGTTGTTCGTGTATTGTGCCATGCTGTGTAGCAATGGCCGCATGTATAATTTGTATATTGAATCTATAATATTGCCCCCGCATCTCCCCCCATTCTGGACGTCTATCGGCCGGGACAAATATCCTGTTTGCCATTAAGTAGTCCCGTCGGTGACGTTCCAGAAATTCGTCTGTGATAATACTGAATAATAATTTTATGTAGAATATAGTATGCCAGTACATTGTTAGAAATATTGAGAGATTCGAATATCACAAATCGACAATCAAACCATGTAATATATAATATATACATATACGTATAATTCCTGTAACTATTATCTCATTAAGAATGACCAATATTTGCCTTATACATTCTCATTTTTATACAACATTTGTACATACCAGAATAATAAATGAAAGTAAATATGTAATACATTCATGAAATGCATACATTCATACAAATAGACAAATATTTTGTAAAAATTCCACTGTAGCATGTGCCATGATATTTTAAATTGTCGAGAGTGCCTAATATAAATTCCAAAATATTCCTAGCCGGATATCGAATTTTTACATTTATACTATATTTCCTACGAAATAATAATAATAATATTCGTTATTGCATATGTGTTGATATTTATAAATATTTTTATAGCAAACATTTCGTAGTCGGAATCATAACAATATTACAAGACAAATAAATAAGCAAGAAAAAAAAAATTAAAAATTTGAAACTACCAATTTATTTGTATATTCCATTTTTGCACACAATTTATTTTATTGTTATTGTTTTATCGCGTGAAATTGTTATTATGTTTTAATGCATTTGTTATTGTAAAATTGTTATGACGCATTCTGTAACTTAAAGATACGGTTATGGAAGTTGTAAATGTACCTTAAATAAATCTGTAATAAAGTACTTCAATACGAAAATAAAAGTGTAGATTGAATATGTATGTACCTATGTATATCTCATTTAACATTACAAACCAATATTCCTAGAACTATCACTAAACTTAATTAATAAATGTACTTTCATTACGAAAGAAGTATTTCATCGATTTTATGCCAACATACAATTAATTATTTCGTAGATGAAACAGTTAGATAATTCGTAACAATCATTAATGAATTTAAAGAGGAAAATACTGCAGTTGACATAACGAAGAATTCCAACATGTGTAATTATTTTGGTAATCCCAAAGATTTGCTTGCTGCTATGAATATAGTATTCTGGTTCAGTCGAATATATGGGGCAGCACCATATACAGTATCTTCAACTAGTAGGCGATTCGTTACTTTTAAGAAAGATCTAGTGCTGCATATATTTCATATCCTAGTCTATCTATCCATATTCACGGTGTATTATCATAATCATTTCTCAAACGTGCCAATGTCATTAAGAATGATAGTTAGAATGTTTACACAATATATTAGTATTGTAACAGCTATGACAAGTTTGATGTTTGGTATCAGTCATCGAGATGATTTAAACAGAATCTTACGAAAAATACAAACCACCCATGGCCTACTACAAAATCTGGGTATTCCATCAAACTATCGTGAAACAAAGAAATTCTGTTACCAATTAATGACCTTCAAGATACTTTTCTTGCATATTCTAGTTGGTTATTATTTCATATGTGTTGCTGGTTACGCTACATCAACTGTATTTCTTTATTACTATGAGATGATTATCGTAGATCTGGTAGAATGTCAGTTTGTTGTGCTGATGAATGAAGCACGAATTATCTTTAGAAATGTGAATATGAAGATCAACTCCGTTGTAGAAGGAGCACAGACACAAGAGTTGAAGAAAACTATGAACGTTTATTTCGAAGCATGTGATATTTCAATGGAAATCAGTAAAATTTTTGATGTTATTTTTATTCTAATATTTGTAATGCGCTTTTTGACTTTCGGAATGACGATTTTTACTCTTATTACTGAATTATTTAATCTGCCAGTGGCTCGAATACTTACACTTGTAACCTGGAATTTGTTTCATGTTGTCGGAATGGTGATAACACTGTATTTTTACTCGGCTACTAGACTGCAGGTAATCGGGTTCTTGTTGAACTATTTACATTCATGTGTCATTCACAGATCTCACATATATTTGTTGTTAAATTTAACTAGTGCTACTATGAAAATCTGCGTGTCAATTTTGTTATAATGTTGGACAAGTTCATGCAGGTCTGAAATTCTTTTAACAAAAACTAATGTTTAATTTTCCAGGCGACAAATACAGTAAACATTTTGGGAAGTATAAGAGATGATGGAGTAGTGAAAAGAGTTGTAGGTTTCTTTTCATAAACAGTGTAGTTAAAATATAAGTGAGAATTTTGTTTTAGGTTCAATTTTACAGGATAAAACTAATACATGGAAAACTCAACTTTACTGCATACGGCATGTTTCCTATAGATTTCACATTATTCTACACTGTAAGTTAAAATACTTGCCAAGTTGTTCAAAAATAAACAACAATTTATTCCAGATGATTGCCAATGTGACAACGTATTCCGTTATTCTTTTACAATTTTATAATTACACAAATGCACAAGCATTTTAGAATCTCTGTTACAAGCGTGGTCAATATTTTATTTATAATAATATTAGGAAAAAGTATCTTCATATAATTGTTAATAGATTTATTTGTGAAATTGTATAAAATAAATATTTACATAGTTCTAAACATCACATTTCATTAAAATTATTTACTACACATACATGTACATTATATTATTGGTAACAATTTGAGAGAGAAAGATCCGAATCTGTAATGTAAGTTACTTATCATTGTACTTTAGAATCAGCGGATCGACAGTGGATTTCTCGTATTGGAGGTCGTGCTTCGTGGCAATCTTTGGTTCATCGGGTAACCTTTGCCATCGGTAGTAGAAGTAACAGATGCCAACCAGGGCAATAACTCCGGCGATTATGCCAAGAGCAATGTACATTATTCTTGTCATTCGTATCGAGTACTGCCGGCTTGCAAACTGTGCAACGCAGCGGTCGTGCATATCCTGGTCAAGATCATCACTATCATCGTGACAAACTACAAAATTACAATAATGAAACATACACTCTCAATCACAAAATCTATACTACATGTAAGTTGTAATTTTAATAGATGATAAAAATAATACCAATGTATACTTCTCACTGACCTTCATTATCCTGCAAAGGCACACATCTTGTCAAAATCTGTGGATTACTTTTGATTGATTTATGCTCAAACCAATTACTAATCAGATGACAGTCACAGTTTGAATTAAAATCCATAGTTAGATTATCATTGATGAAGTACTGTAAGTTACACAGTCCAATGAAATTCGCCATCGAGACATTCGTAAGATGATTTCCTGTTACGTTTAAGGTGACCAAATACATCATCACTTCTAATCTTGGTAAATGTGTCAACATTGGATTATAGGAGATGTCCAGGTATTGTAACGGAGCACTAATAGGCGAAGCCTTTTTAAACAAATCGAAAATATCCAATCGTATATTCTTCCCCAGCATCAGTGTTTCCAAGCTGTGCAGATGGAATATGGAAGCAGGCACTTCTATCAACGCGTTCATACTTAAATCCAAGGTGTCCAAATCATCCAGGCCATCGAATGTGCCTGGTTCGATCGTCATTATCATATTGTCGTTTAAGTACAGCTTCTTTAAATACGTGTATACTTTAAACGAGTTTTTCGTCAATTCTCTGATTCGGTTCATGGATATGTCGATAATCTGAAAGGAGGATATTCGTTTGTATTATTGTTATGAATATTATAAGTGGTGTTGTTGGACGATTGTCAAGGGTACTTACTTCGGTGGATGTGGACAGATCCGTTGGTATTTGTGACAAGTTCAAACCTACACAGTCATACAGCCTCATAGATTGGTAGTAGCTTAACAAGCAACGGCCCTGGGTGAGCGATGCACGTGTCGTCCCGACGCCTGGCGCCATACTAAAGTACAGCACCAGTCCGCTCACCACCGACAGTACCAACTGATTGTTATACATAGTCGTGCTATCTGGCCATCTCTGTAAAAAGATGATACGTTAGGCAACTTGGAAGAACAATTTCATTTGTAATGTCAGAACCAAAAGCAAATCTACCCAATCTTACAGTGTGTTAATATAATATGACAGACAAGTAAAGTAAAACTTCGATATTGTTGATCTTCGTCTTAATTCAAATGCACTGTTTGTTCTTATAATTACTGCAAAGCTTTATACAAAATTGCTGATTTTAACTAACATTTCTCGAATGAAATTTGAATCATATTTAGTAGAATTTAATCATGTATCTCGCTTTTCATTGTATCTCCAAGAAATGATACGCAGTATCACGTATATACTTGGTTTTATCAGAGGTCAGTTGCATGAATCCATTGTGTTTGCATTTAATTGAGTTCTGTTCTGGCCTCGTTTCACAGACTAGGAGGGGACGTTGTGTACACGGTTCATAGTTCAAATAATAATTCAAATAATAATATCGATACAATTTTCTCGGTAAATATACAAGGACAACGGAAAAGTCAACATCTTTGGTGTCAAATGTTAAATTACTCAACGATGCACCCGGCTCAGTTTGATAACAACAATATTTGCGGAGTGTTTCCTACGAATATGTGCTTGTATTAATTAAGATCATTAATTCTTTAATAGTTTCCAGTATGATCTACTTACAACTAGTTCTGAATTTCACATATATTTCAAAGAATATTTTGAATTAAAAATCTGGACTATATATTATTAAAGTCACTGTCCCTGTAATGAAGATATAATAAACAATAATCCTACTTTATTTACAGTTATGAAATTTGGGATTTTCCAAAATATTTTACAGAACTTTGGAAATTTCCAAGCGATTCATAAAGTAACGGTACTTATTTTATTCCAAGTCAAACTTCTTGCTCTTTTCTCATTATTTGGATAAAATTTTGATAATTTTCTTTCAGACAGGAAGAGATATTATATTACACATGGAATATTATCTTTCAGCAATTTTTCATTGTTAATTTTAAGTATATTTGTTAATGATTTAAAATTATGTTGTATTGTTTAAATTGCTGTTATCATTCATTCCAGTAAGAATAATTGTTAATAAGATAAGATTACTAGATAAGTAGTTAATCTACTTCAATGTGTAAATACTGATATTTCTGAAATTGTACAAAACAAGTCATTTTGTAAGTATTTACAGAATTCTAATACAGCGTTCAACAACTGTTACAGTCAGCTTTATGTATGTCATAAATGTATGTATTGATTTATTATCAATATGGCATATGCATGTTAACATGGAAACTCGATCTGTTTTTGTGTTGATTTTAAACGGAACGATAAATAATTAAAAATTGAATAATGTTTCTATGCAATGATAAGCTGTGTTAAATATAGAATCAATGCAGATATATTTTATTTGTTGCGTAAATAATATTAAACTGCAACTGTAATATAAATAAGATAGACAAATAATAGTTCGTATTCTATTTAAGACAATCTTTTTACATCAATATTTTTGAAATTTAAACAATTCTTAGAATATATTAAACATGAAATATCGTTTTACTTTTTTCATATTGTCATTGGCGGTAGTTTTTTTCAAAAACTTTAATATGTATAATTATGTTTCACGTAAATGTATACTTACAATTTAATAAATCCTGAGGTAAAAATCACATTTCATAACCACTAGTCTTCAAGTTGTTGACACATTGGGTACTATTGTTACTTTTTGGCAAACGATTACTATAATCTTCACTTAACACAAGTTACAAATCTTCTTCAACACATGCAGATTGGTCCCAGGAGTCCGTTGTCCACAATCCCGGTGTACGCTACGTACATACATCCACTATGGCACTGAATAATTGCAGAACTGAAACGTCGCTGGTCACAAGAAAGTAGATAATGAGAATTGAAGTCGAGCGATACACATCTCTAACGAGTAATGAACATTTCTTAACATACACTGCTCCCCGCTGTAACGTTTAGTTGATACTAACCGTACTGATAACATGCGCTACTATCATTCTGAATTTACACCAGCCAGCCGGATACATTGTCAATCACTTGACTCGATAAATTAACTTCTCTAAAGCGTTTATTTAAATAGGGGGCACACCACACTTGCTTCGTTCTGCCTGCACGCACGTACATACTGTATGTGTGTTTGTATGAATTCATGTAGAGCAGTGCTCCTTACTCATGAAGATTTCGCCGTATGACTTCTGACCTTCGATAAGTTTAATTGTTCACAAAATTCAGTTGTAAAATTGAACGTATGCAATTTTCTAGCCATGTATGGTAACAATGTATAGATATGGATTTAACACTCATACTAATTTATCTAAACCTGATAATTGTTAGTTCAATATAACTTTCTCTAAGCTACGAAACGATACTTACTAATTACTGCATATATGTGTAATATTGTATAGTGACACGTTCTATTAGAATATTCTTCTAATATTTATATTCCTTACCATGGAATATATCTATAGTAACCAAATAAATTTTATTCTAAAATACTACTACAGATCTAGCAAGTCTTTTGAACTATCCAGCTGTGAATATCTGCGGGTACAAGGTTATTTAACATAATAGGGTTTGCTTTTTGGAATTTGTAATGTTCACATTTTAATTAAAATTCATGTCATTTGTGTTTCGAACCGTTTAAATTACAATACTAGATCGAGCAGTGCACTTAGAAATATTTGTATTTCTAAGTAAAACGTGTTGCATTATTCAGCAGTTCAGGGGCGTCTTGTGCGAAATATCAAATTCCACGGTTGTGGACGAGCGTACAATGACGAAGTAATTCGGCAAGGAGACGGCCACAACGCACAATGTCATGCGAATACACGTAATAGCCATACAACAGTCGCAACTGAATTGGAATTATATCAATTATAGCGGGATCATTACGATAATTACAGAATCACACGGAATCACTAGACAATGACTTGTGATAATGAAGAGCAGAGCAGCCGCTCCTCCTGTCAAACATCATCAGTAGCAATGATAGCAGTAGTACGTACAACAAAATATACAATACAGATACATGTACCATTAGGAATCTATACATATATCAATAATACACGAACACACCTTAACACAGAACAGACACATACGTGGTTTAAACAAGCATTCATAGCTATACCCTGTTCCATGATCATATTCTGTACGGCTATTGGGAATCATTCTTGAAATCAGTAGTGAACATGGTTACAATTTTGTTCTGGTTTTATTACCTATTGAAGTATTTCACAGAATTTGTATTGTTAGGATATAACACCTTCAATAAACTAATTATTACAAAGCAAGAAGTCAGGAATATATCATGGAACAGGGTATATTTACAGATTGACACTTGTGGATACCGGTTCACACATACTACATGTATGCCCACAGCCTCACAGCGATTATTTATTATTCTAAGCTACGTACATACACAATCATATTAGAACGTACACATACGTAGCTACACATACTCTCTACACATACACACATACATGCGTACTGGCAACAGGAAGATAAAACAGGAGCAAAGGTCATCGGTAGATACCAGTTATCAATTTCTATTAACACCACCAGAACTCGCGGTGTTTACAGAATTCTTACGAAAATATTTAATATCTTGTGCCACGGTAGGCTGACGCGGAACATCTGAATGTGTTTCTACCTGTTCGGTAACAAACACGTACCTACTTGTTAGACCACACATGTTAATTATGTTATATAGACAACAAGGTGTCACATTAACAAATGTTCAAATCAACGGGCACATCAGCAATATAGTCGTCTAGAAATATATGTAGTATGCTAAGCTTATTGGCAAAATATCATCTAACTTCATAAATATCTAAAGATTATATTTTAATTAAATTTATCTCAAGATTGTTTTAGTTATGATACCATATAAAAATTCTAACACGCTTTTACGTAAATAAACTTTTATGTGTTTTTATTATCTAATTTATAAACATAGAAATATCGTTAGACTAATTTTAATTTTGCACAGTAATTTTTTGCACATTTGACATTGTAATAAGTTGAAAAATATGTGTATATGAAGCTCATGTTCAGCCGTATTATTAATGCATGTGACAATTCTTCCAAGTGTACACAACCCACAGCATACATACAGCTGGTATATAGTTAATTGTCTATTTCATTAATGGCCAATTAGACGTTGAGAACAAACGAATTCTTAAGTTACGCGACCGGTGACGTGGCAGTGGTAATTGAACAATTTACTGTTCGCATGTACACTTAAAGTATATTATTAGACCCGGTTATAACTAATTTTCTAACCCGAAATGCATTCGAACTTTTTCCCCTTAAAGACACTATTTTTCTTAATATTTAGCAGATTATAAAATACCTTTGGATTAGGTATTTATTAAATAATTATTTTATGTATCATTATATCCTATCTCTCAGTGCTGACGATATGTTGTGTACATGGACATGTTATAACATTATTTTTATTCATATTTTCGCAAAGCGAAATAAAGATTTCTGAAGTCAATTTGAATCATCAACGATATATGCTTCCCGGAATGTTTTCCTCAGCTAACCAATGACTTGAATAATACACAGGCCAATTCTGTTCAGACCATGCAAGTACATGCATGTATGTATCTCAGGGACGTGTAGTTATATCCGGATATGGGAAGGGTCCTAGTGGGCTGGAACAGGCAATGAACTGTGCACTACTGGGAGCAGTACAATGTCAGTCAGTATTATAATTGAATTAAGCGCATCGTTCTATTGTATGTGGGAGAAAGAGATTCATGCTCACACGACTCATCAATGAAGTACATGTAGAGAAACCTACTACTACTACCTATCGCTCAGTAAACAAGCTTTAACGTAGCAGCAGTTTATGAGTTACGAACGCCTAATAGTATGATGACCAGTGAGTGCCAATATGATTTGCTGGTTGCAGCAGAATATAAAATGCTTTATTCGAATGACAAAGTACAAAGTTGGTCATTGTAAACCAAATCTGAGACTTGCTTATTATTTTATTTCAATCTATAATGCATGTTAATAAAATACCCAAATGTATAAATACTAATTTCATGAAAAATACGGTACAGATTAAATACAAATAACACAGACAACCATTTATTGATTTGCTTGAAACCTCAAAATATTCACACAACATTATTTACTATATCAGAAATATTTTTAAATTAAATTGTAGTACAAATCACGGGGTGGATATTACATCTTCTTTAGATTCACTTTTAATACTTGATATTTGGTTATCACAGCAGTCAGCTGGAATCAGTTCTTTCATCACCTTGCTGAATGGATTCTCCACTAGAATGTACAGTATGAGAGCAACGAAATGCGAAAGTATTACCTCCAAAACTGCAGTAGTTACCTAATATGATAAAATAATATGTAATTGTGGTTTCAGGATATTTCATAATATCGAAAGAATATTACGTATAATAAAAGTAATTTTTTCGTTACAAATATTGTATACATACCCAGTTGTACACTGTAAATGTTTGTGGTGTCTTCGTGCCTCCAGCTTTTGTCAACTGAAATATCATGTGTACCATATAAGTGCCAAAACTTAACTTGGCCAGTGGTATGAATGTAGACCAACTCAGGAATTTCGGGAAGTAAGCTAAAAGTATAATTCTTCATCTCTGATTGACAGAAACAAGGTATTCAATTAATACTTACATAGTGTTCCATAGCTAAATGATAATAATAGTAAAGCTGTAGCAGTTACGAATGCAGGTCTATGTAGCATGACATATAGTGAACTTCTAACTACATCATGTGGTAAATAAGGATTGTAAAATGGTGCAGCACCCATTATACAAGCACATTGCACTATCACAGCTGACGTACTTATGATAACACACCACATCTGAAATAACGAACTTTCAGTGACATGCAAATTATATTCTTTTCTTATGAAACACATGTCGTGGTATTAGACAATTTATAAATAAATAAGGAAATATTATACATGGCCGAACTCACAGTTGATAGTTTAAATTTAGAGTCACGCAGTTTATAATATACGAAACCAAATATCATTCCTATAATGTACGCTACAAATCTGATGTGCGTCGGGACATACATTGTTTGAAAATAATCGTTCTGTCGTATTCGAGAGAAGAAACTGTAAAAGAAATATTTATTTGAGCAAAAAATAGTAATCAACGCTCATGTTGGGTTTCTTGAATAAATTAAAATCTCGAATCTGCTGAGTAGTATCAATGATGTGATGATTTTGATTCGTGATTTACATTGACCTTTATGCCAGAAATCCGTCATCAGTGAAGTTGTTAGTTTACTTACTCATTGAATATAAACACAACAGGATCTTTGTCTCCCAAATATTGAACTAAAAACGGAATTAATAAAAATATACTCAGAACCGTCGAGAACATAATCCAGCATAATTTATTGTTTCTTTTGATCAACATGTTCAGTGGAATCGATAACAAAAACATGTGAAAGTCTGCAGACAAGTACCAGCCTTGCATAACACACTGTAACATTCATTTACAATAATAATAAACATAACAAACGTGTATCCTTCAGATTTATCGCCTTACCAGATTATTAATATCAATGTAATTGCTCAGAAAGAGTACATTAATCCACCAATTATTTTGACAATATTTTTTCTCTGCACCGATGACTTTATTCCACAGTGGTCCGGATCCTGTTTTGTCTAGGACCGTAGCGTAGAAGTATGTTATTATTAAAAGCATTGGAGCAGTTCTGTAAATATATAATACATATATATATATATATATATATATATATATATATATATATATATATATAATATTGAGTTCCATTTAGAACTTGCTAGAAATATGATATTAGAATATAACCTAGAATATCGTAGAATTGCTTGTCGTATAGGATTTACACGACGTTTTTCAGACTGACTTAAGTAGGAATAAGTAGCCAGGAGACCACTTAGAGTGAAGAACAAATCCACTACGACTTCTCCGCGACAAACTGACATTGCTAGCAATGTTCTGTTGACCTGAAATAACATTAAATGATTATAGAAATACTTCAATAAATAATATAACTATAATTGCTGATAGTAATGACAATGTTCCCGTGTTTGGATATTATGTACCTGTTCAATAGTTTCAAAATTAAACACTGGTCCTATCAATGAATTCACGATACTGTGTCCTAAAACGATCCCAAATGTCATGAAATATTTCCAACCGTACAGAATATTCAGTGCTTTATTTGGACTATCGGGTTTACTCAAACTGTCCAAATTTGCTTTAGCCGAAAAGCACATCAGTAATTTAACTGATTTCTTATCTGAAATACACATTAACAGCAGTTGTTATTTATCAGCAAATACCTTATTTGTTATTATTTACTTTTCAAGTCTGCATTTTCATTACCAGTGTAGTATTTTAAATCAAATGTGGTGCAAATGGCAACCATTGTTAGTAAACTGAATACAAGCAATCTAAAATATAATACATAATTCATTATGACTGTTACATCTTATGTGTGTTTTGCATCTGTCATACTTAATTTCATTTAAATTTGACCATGCTGGCCTTGAGATAATGAACAATGCTACAAAAATTTCATAAATGCTCGAATCAGAACAAGTATTTCACGTTAGTCTATAGACACTGACGAAACATGAATCTGACGTTTGTTTAATGAAAATTGATAGATGTAAAACGCACTTGAAATATAAAACTGTTTACCCAAATGTGTAATCTGTTATTGTAAAACCATATTCATTTTCTTTCACATAACAATCATCGTAGTTTAATTTCACATTGTATTTCGCGATGTATGGATTGTGTTGTCCATCTAAATATTCTTGTAGAGCATTTTGGATATCGTTAGGACTACAGGCTGCAGGTATGCATAGGCCCCAGTAAACCGTATCCCTTCGTATACGATTAGGATCGTTCGTATACTGAAATCCAACGCACGTATAACAATATTTAATAATCGAAGAAAACATTATTCCGTCCTACGTGTACGTACATACAACTTATTATACACAGACTCATAAGGCTTGTACTCCAGCGAGTAAGGATCTTGGATGGTGTCATTTAGAATAATCTGGTATTTAACCGTTGTCAAACAATATTGTGCTGCAAAGGGTTCCTCGATACTGATACATTCATCATAGTTACCTAATTGATATGTGTTGCCTTCCGTTAAACCTACAGAGGATTTAGCCGTCGCATCCCATACTAAAAAACAAATAGCGCGTTCAATGTAATTAAAGAAACACATTCAAGTAAAATAGTTAGCAATATTGGGCCTCGTAATTGGATCAACCTGTATATGTTCTTCACATTAATACTAGGATTACTACATTATGTTGTAAGATGGAATATTTCAAGATAGTTGTGACAAATGTATGATTTGTTTTGAAACTACTCTTAATAAAACTATTTGAAAGCACTGTTAGAATAAATGTACTTACAGCGGTATGCCCAAAGAGTATGATTTTGCAAACTAGTCACCAATAAACTTGTATGATTTTTACAAATATCACTACCGGCACTAGTAAAATTTAATATAAATTTAGCATTGGTGTTTTAGGAATAGAAAATTCCGCATGAATCGTACATGTAAATATTGTAAAATATACTAATACTATTGCAAGAAACATGTTTATTCTCTCTCGTGCTTCTAACAGTTTATAAATAATGAAACAGATTTATATATAAATATACCGGGTGTCCCAAGAAATCTGAGACATAGTGAATTAACATGTAAACATAGAAATATTGTGATTACTGCTGAACAATACATTTAAGAACAAAAGTGTAAATAAAAAAATTGTTATGTACAGGGCGATCGAGATTAACTGTCCGTGCCGCCTCGTTCTGATTTTTTGTTTGTCGCATCGTAGTCATACTGACTACGATTGACATACCACATTGGCGTACAATTATTTTTTTTAATAAAGAATTAAAAAACAACATTGAAAAAAAATTGTTGATAATAAATGTTCAAAATATCTTCCTTCATTCTCAATACATTTATTTGATGCAGTCTAATTTCAAAATTACTTAATTAACTCCAAAATATCTGTCAATAAAATGAAAACATAAGCTGTCACTGATTCAAAAACAAAAGTGTTTATTGAAATGGCGGTCACGTAGGCAACAAATAATAATTTTACTTTGGTGAAAGATAGTTTTGATCATAATATGGACATTTTCAGGTCACGTGACGGACAGTGTATCTCGATTGCTCTGTATATATATACAGTGCGAATAACGTAAGACTATACATTGGCAACCTTATTTTAGCTTTAATCAATTTGCCCATGTCAGTAACAATTGAAATTACAATGACAATGTTTTGCTAAATGTCACTGTGTTTTAATATTGTGTTACTAATATCTCACGAGTTTGCGTAATAATTAGTGCAAAAAATGTACATCCCAGAAGAAAAGTTTAAGATGTACTCCTGGGCGTCTTTGCGAGAAATTTCTGATTATTTCAGCGTTGAATTCCCGGGCAGACCCATCACATGTCATCAAACAGTGGCAAATTTAGTTATCACCCCCAAGTGATTTTGGAAATGTATTGATACCAATTACAATTTCAATAGTTGAACTGTACTTTTAATCCAATAACATGTACTAGATTAATAAAAAATAGAAAAAACTCTGTAAATGATTTAAATAAAAATAGTAGTCTGTGGACAAGTGTCTAATTTTACATTATTCAACCATAATAAATTGGAGTTTTTGTATGTAATCACCATGGTGACATTAAGTAAATGCCCTATGTCTAATTTTAAATTATTCAACGAATTGATACTAGCATGGGCAAATTGATTAAGGCTAAAATAAAGTTGCCAATGTATAGCCTTACATTATTCGCACTGTATATTATATATATATATATATATATATATATATATATATATATATATATATATATATATATATATATATACCGGGTGTTAATTAAAAAACTGGCCATAGGCGTTTAACATGTAATATCAGTTTTTCCTCCTGCATTAGTTCCCAAATTACTTTACAGAAAAATATTTTAAATAAAAGTTTTAGAGAATTAAATTCTGCATCTAACTGAGAAATCAGATTTAATTTTTGACATTTCATATCTGAGAAAATCAAGTTTAAAATTTCATGAAAACACATAATATATAGGAATAGCTATGGAATTTAAACAAAAATAAAAACAATTGTATGTAACTGTCAAAAATATTTGTGTTTCGTAATTTTCGTTCAATAACAGATATTTCTAAAACTATGGAACAGTTTTCACATGAAGAAAAGCTTCAAGTAATAAAATGGTTCTATTCTGGACAAAGTTATCGAAATATTCGTGATTTAATAAATTTTTTTGACAGTTACAATGTCATACAATTGTTTTTAATTTTGTTTAAATTACATGGCTATTCCTATGTATTATGTGTTTTCATGAAATTTTAAATTTGATTTTCTCAGTTATGAAATATCGAACATTAAATCTGATTGTTCACCTAGATGCAGAATTTAATTCTCTACAACTTTTATTTAAAGTATTTTTCTCTAAAGTAATTAGGGAACTAATGCAGGAGGAAAAACTGATTTTACATGTTAAACGCCTATGGCCAGTTTTTTAATTAACACCCGGTATATATATATATATATATATATATATATATATATATATATATATATATATATATATATATATATATATACTTATGAGAAACAAAAAACGTTAATGCTTACTACAAAAAAGCCAAACTCATTAATTCCATTTAAAGATATGTGAATGTATAAAAACTTTCCTTGTTACTAGATAATTTGTACTTACGTCTATATGCCCACAACGTGTTGTTTTGTAAGTTTTTCGTTAATATTTCATTATTTTGCTTGCACTCTGCACTGTAGGAATTTGAAAAATTTAATGGATATTTCGTATTAGCCGGTATGGGAAGAAAATGAGATGTTTGCGTTAAAATAATCGAATTGAACAGGAATAACACGTACCAAATCATTGTTTAAAACTGAATCAGACGTCAATGTTAAAAATATATTTTAAAAACATGAATATCTTGATTACCTTGAAATATACCTCGCTATTTTATTTAAAAATGTATCTGATTTTACACACCAATACAAAACTGTCGTTCGCGTGCATAACCTTCTGATGACTGTTGTCCGGTTTTTACAAAATAATCTCTTATATACTAATCAACAAAATCATTGAAAAACAAATAATTGGACATTTAAAATTTATATATTTGTTTGTGCATCATCTACAATAATCTTACATTTCATACAATAAATATGCGAATTGATACAGTTGGACAAAGCATTTATGTATCTTATTTGTTACTACCATGGAAACTAGATTATCTATATTCATTGTAAAATAATCATCAAACACATAAGTCATATTAAATGATTTTCCATTTAGAGGTTGCAGCTTATATTGGTGATATTGTAGGTACATATATATTATTTTAATATTTATTCAAAATATATTTTTAAATAATGACAACAACAAGGATTTTAATTTGATACATCTGGTACACAAGGATATAGCAACATCAACACTGATGATGATGATGATGGAAGAATATTGACTATATTCCAGTAAACTTCTATCATAATCATCAATGTTAGGACTGGTCTTTTAAGTTAGTTAATAAGATTTGCTGCGTTATACTTGACACATGTTATACACAAATGTAATAGCTAAGTATGTAATATTAATTAACGTGTGCAGCCGCGACTGAAACTTATCACCGATCTCAATTTCTTCCTTATTCTCGGTGACTTCCACTTATTTCCTGATCCAAGGAGCGGTTTTAGTTCATTTGGAGAAACACCTTCGTCCACATCATCAGCTTCGGTTTTAATTTCCATTTTCTTAAAAGAAAAATGACACAGATAATTTGTAAACTTGTAGAAACTGAGAAGTGTCAGTTCAGTGACTTACCTGCACAATGAGCCGAAGTAGTTGATGTTGCAACTCCAATGCTGTAGTAATTTCTTTCAGCCGCCTCTTATGTTTATCAAGTTCTAGTGACAGATAATCCTCACCGTTATCCAACATCATTTCTAGTCCTACAAGATCCAAATCAATTCAGTTATAACATTACTAAAGGCAATAATCGCAGAACATGAATATTTTTATTGTGCACATTAATCTTTAAAACTGCGCAGCAGTTATAATCGCGAGTAATTAAAATTGTGCTTATATCCTACCAGCATGTCGTTGTCTGGTATATCCGTTGCGTGCATTCCCTTCATTACTGAACCCTAAAACCAAACTCTGCTTCTTTAGAAATATTCCATAAATACGTACAACATAGATAGGAATATTTCTACAAATTCAAGCCTCTGTTATCATATGCCATGCCTTGGCAAAATGTCATGCTAAATCATTAAATTATACATTTCCAAATAGAGAATTTGTAAGAAAATCATGCTTAGTTTTAGATAAAATGTATTAACAGTAGAATGTGTATTTAAAGGAACCATAAAGTTGTATATGTCGTTTATACCTTCATCCGAGAACGGATTGCAAAACCATTTACGAAGAACATAATCCAAAAATCCCAGTTTGCATTTAGTTTCATTTGGATATTCCATCAGCTCTTCTTTATCAATCTTTTCCATCAGAAATTTCGGTAATTTTCGTTCCAGTTCAGTATGGTGTACAACCTTTGTATACAAAATAAACTTATATAGTAAATTACGTTTAAATACAGTTCTATTTAACTTACCTGCATAGCTAATCGTTTCAATTGGGCATTGCGTCGAACAGATTCAATATCACCAACAGCCAAACCAATAAGTAGATTCATCAGTAAAATTGGCATAAGTACCATGAAGAGGCCGAGGATCAGAAATGCTGGAATAGGAAACGGTAAAGAGAGACATTTCTTGTCTGCTTTCAAGTAGAATGGTTGAACATAAGTGCCTAGGAAGTCTATTTCGCCCAGCATCATTGCAAAGGTTCGCATCAACGACATGGGTATGCTCTTAAAGGATAAATGGTGGCCCTAAAACATTATGCAATGTTGTAAATAAACAAATTCCATCTGATTTATATTTCAAATTAATAATAGGGAATCTTCATTATCAACTTCGGAATAGTGACCATTTTCAAGCTATTACTTACATCAGATAGAAGAATATAGAACGCCAGTCCAAATGCAATGATAAGAATCGAAAACACCAACAACACTTTGATCAAGGTCTGTAGAATCTCCAAGAACATAACAACATATATGCCCACTTGGTCGAAACGTTGAAGCAACAAGAGCAGATTGAACCAGCTAAGAAACACTGTTAACGAAGCACACGAATACTGAATCTCATTGACGCTACCCTGGAATATCGGAATGACCATTATACTAGCACATATGTAGAGCAGCCAGGACACTAGATTTATCGGATCAAGCAAGTAATGCCAGCGTTGTTGATACACTTGAAGAATTTCATGCAATGTATTCATTCCGATATAGACAATGATGATAACGGCGCTTAATTTTAGTGGAGTATGATCTATAAGATGTGATCGGTCCATGTGCATTGGCTAGAAGAAGTATATGTACATTTCATTAAGTCAAATATTCAGTAATATAATATATAACGCACTTCATTCCAGAAATTACAATTCTATTATACAGTTATCGTACTTACTCGATCACAAGTTTCATTGGTGACATTGGCTATGTAACCATCGTTCTTACTCATCAGCTGCGATGAAAATATCGTGACAAATGTGAGGAATATACTGTAGAACAGAAGATATGCAAAGTGGAAATATTTCCCGTACGAATTCCACTTCATTTGGAGATATTTCTGACTCAATGGATGTGCTAGAAGTTCGACTCTTCCGTGGGTTACCATTGCCTGCAATTAAATAATATTGTACCGTAGTGATATTTCCTTCAATAATTCAATTTAGGTTACATTGAGCACCGGCAGCGGAATCGGTTTCATAATATTTACTGCCTCTCCAGTACGTCCATCTACATCGGCGTACATTATTGGACATTGCAAACATCCGAAATTGTATTTAATCTGAGAACATAACACAATGTGACATTAAGTTTTTTAGGATGCGGTATAATAAAAGTATTTTCGTGTATGTACTTACATAGAACGACTTTGAATCTTTCTTGCAATTTGCTTTTGTAATACATTTATCCTGAACGGCTTCAAATACTCTCGGCATAGAAGCAATCAGTGCCAGAGCAACGCACGGATGTTTAATTGATTTCAAAGACATTATCTCGTTAGCTCTGGAATTTACATAATATTATTTAACGTTATGTTAGTTTCAAGTTAACTTTAGTGATTAGTTTACCTAACTTCATGTGTAACCATTGCAAGAGCCGCTTCAGGAAACTTGTAATAGATACAGTAATCGATTGCACTCATCTTCATATAATTGTACTGCAGTTTGCAGTTCATGGAGAGCAGTAGTGAAATCGAATTGGGTTTGTTCTCCATTGTAGCTAAATGTAAAGCTGAATTCTGTAAGACACATAGCATTACATGGATCATGGATGCGTTGTTCAAACAGCTTTTCAATATATCACATTGTTATGTAACAATATAATGAAAGATAATTTCACATACTCCGTCTTTATCTAGTTGATCCAGTAAATGTGAATGCACCGAGTGCAGCAATTCAATGGTTTGCGTGTATCCACTCATGGCTGCCAAGTGCAGCGGATTCCGACCATTATGGTCCCGATGCAATAGTGCCCCACGATTTAGGAGCAACTGTACGACACGTGTGTGTCCCTGTTGCGACGCTATGTGCAACGGTGTCATACCCTCGCCGTCACTTTCATTTATTATGAACGTACCCTTTTCCGAGTCGAGCAGTTGGCGTACTGTATTGTAGCGACCATATCTTGAATAGAAAAATACGCGAACACATTCATTTCATGCCAGAAAGAAATTATGAATCAATTGAAAACATATATCGTACGGTGTACATAAAATATGCAGAACACAGTAACGTATTCTTTATTTTAAGTTTTAATTAACTAATCATCGTTTACGCGAAACTTCTTTTGAAATTAAAGAGAGCGAAAATATTCGATTGTAAAAATTCTTTCTAAATCCTTGCATTATGGAGTTTTAAAATTAATACATCTATTTTCTAAACCTATATTGCATAGTATCTACATGTCCCATGAATTTGTGGAAAAATATACACCAAGTTGATTCAAATTGTATTTATTTTTGTTTTAAATAATTACTTACCTTGCAGCAAAGTGTAACGGGCTTTCATTGTTGTTATTCTTCAGATTTATGCAGGCGCCCAGCCGGATCAAGTTCTCCAAACTGCGGATGTGTCCTTCACGGCTCGCATAATGCAGAGGCGAGCATCCTGTGTTGTCCTTTTCGTTCAGTAGTTGTAGTAAATTTGAATGCGACTGTGTCTGCGTATTAATCATATGTGTTAGAATCTGGCAAACATGTACGGCTCAAAGAAACTACGTAATCGTAAGTTACTATCAAATGAAACTAAACGTGCCTCAAAAACCATTACAAAAGTGAATAATTTCCAGAATATAATTGGAAGTTTATTCTTCATTAATAATGAATATTTAATTGTTAAATTAATATCCTGGTTTCTATAATTTTTAACCACGTCATATTCGTTAGTTATACTTGTAAATACTGTAAGTTATCCACTATAAAAATTGCGTTGTTGTACTTTTTTACATATTCGTATAAGTGGTAAAGTTTAGTGGTCGTAATATCCAAGCCATACTACGGCGTCCCAGGAAACTTGTACCTTAATTTTAATTATGTGTTAGCGTAACCGCGAAACGGTAGAACTTTGATAATGATGAAATCTTAGACGTGAACAACTTGCATCGTGTAAACAAAAATAGTGAAATACTTCTTCTAAAGTTTACGCTTGTAAAATACCCAGACATAATGAGAATATTCTCCGTCAAAACATATTCGTACTTTCGTTTTCCAGACATTTTTAACAAATGAATAACATTTCGGGCGAATCATGTTTTTACATTTAAAACCACGCAATTCTGTTTATATAAATCTGTACACTTATACATTTACACACCATGAAAGCTTTATAAAGTCTCCTTAATACACATTTACTTGAGTCTAGTTTTCTCATAAGCGTTCCTGCCACGTATATATATATATATATATATATATATATATATATATATATATATATATATATATATATATATATATATATATATATATATTACGTGACTAAGCTTCTATTCATCTCCACATGCTCGAGTTCGATCTTCGCACATGCTATAACTGTCAAAGCTAATTAGAGTAAAATTTGAGAAGAAAGCCAGAAGCCGATACCTTGCTTACTTCATCTGCGAACTCTTCCAGCCTACCGCCGTTCATGACGACCAGATGTAACACGTTCCGGTGATTCACATCCTTCAGGTTGATATTGGCACCAAGACGTATAAGTGTGTGCACCGTACGCCATCCTCCCCTGGACGCTGACAACAGTAAAGGTGAACGCTTCTCCCTGTCTAGTGGATTAATATCCGCGCCCTCCGATATCAGATACTCCACTATCTCCGGATGATCGAACATTGCAGCACAATGCAACGGCGTCATGTTCTGAATGTCACACGACGCGAGACACTGCTGCTTCTCGCTCGGCTGCATACCGAACATCAACTTGATAATGTCCATAGCACCTGAATATATCAGAAATTTTGCTAATTCCAATAAAAAGAACCTGAACAAAATCTGCCGACATCTATGCTAGCTTGTAAGAATGAAAACGAAATGAATATAAACTCTTTTGGATTATAGAATATAAATTTAATATTAGAAACGAGATCCATTTTATAATTGTGACGATTTTTCTTGAAGAGTTTTCTTTGAAGACAATCTCCTATAACTTCGCGGCGACACAACCTTCTTTGGAGCAAGAATAAAATATAATACAAATGTTGTTATTCAAACACCTTTTTGGAATAACATAAATTATGTGCGATGACTCACCTTGGGCACAGGCTAAATGTACCGGAGTGGATCTGTCATCTTGTTGTGTGGATATTTTTGCTCCAGACTTCAAGCAGAGTTCCACGGCTTTTATGTCACCACCATGTACAGCGGAGTGCAGTGGCACATTGCCTTCCGAATCGTAAAATGAAATCATTTCCTCGCGCGTACAGCCTCTTGATTCACCCCATTGCAAGAATACCTCCAGTGTTTTCGACGAGGCGTTCTTCGCAGCTTCATGTATCGGATAGTAACCGTTATTACATGGTCTACGTGGACACGCGCCAAACTCTGTTATCTGAATTCATACATCATACCGTGGACGTATTAGCAGCACATAACTCTAATTTAAAACATTAGACGCTAACAAGACACATTAGCAATCTGTAGATGCGAACGAAAATCTTTTCTCAATTTTTATAACTTAATAACGCCAATGTAATTTAAAATGTTCTTCAAGTAGTAATCTACTTTCCTACAAGTGATCAAAGCAAAATTAAAGAATTTTCTATATACTGTCGGGAACATATGTATTTACAATGGTAAAGATTAAAGATTAATAGAAAGATGTACGGACTATTTTAAACGTGTAATTCTGACATGTTTATTTTTCTGAAAATGCAAATATATAATCTTTATAATCTACACTACCGATAAACAAACTACAATTTCTTGCCGGGAATTCAAAATTCTCTCTATATGCTAAACGAATTCTATATCCGCGTTTACATTCTAGATTCTAGAGTGTAAATGCAAATATAGAATTCTAGAGGCTAGAATATGGTTACCTAAATACTATACACAACATAAGAATCTACCAATGATTTCTCTACATTCGCTAACTGCTAATTAGAATCGTTGTCATTGAACTTCACCTGAATAAATCTTACCAATATCCTTGCACACTCTTCATGATCATAGATGGCGGCGAGATGTAAGGCTGTACGACCGTGTTCCCCGCCCTGTTGTATGTCTATCACACCCTTATGTTTGCTCATCACCTCCAGCACGGCGACCTTATTCAGTTCCGTCACTAGATGTATCGGTGCTTGTTTTTTCTCATTCAGAATGCTGGTGTCGACTTGTCTGTTTAAACATTGTATAAGAGTTATTGTTTAGAAGTTCGTCTCATTCAACGGTAAAGAGCTTAAGAAATAGCTTGTTTTGTGTTGTGTTCAAGTTTGCACTTTCTTTATTTGATAGTATTAAACTGAGTTCTAGTTAAAACAATTATAACAAGATTTGAGAATGAAGTCATTATTTTCAACAAGTAAATCAGTTTGTTTTATATATTAACATGGCAAAGTGTTGACTGCTAAATAATGTTTAAGACTTTTATCTTAGAAAATTCATGCATTATTCAGTTTAAATTATCGTTGAATACTCACACTTGCTAAATGAAAATACAACAAAACGTGTTGATTATGTATGTATAATACGCAAACTTATATCCACTTCCCGCAGAGCTTCTCGAAGAGCAAACATTTATGTTTCAATTTAAGAAAGTCCTTTATCAATAACATGACATATAATAATTTACGACATTGTGTAAAATCAATATTAATAACTTATATCGTTTACATGAAATAAAACGTAATCTTGTTGAACATGCAAAAGAAATGTCACGCAAATGATGCCACGTGGCAATAATGTGATCTGACTCATTGGAAAATTTAATTAGAGATCGAATCAACTAAATTACGAGTTATAAAAAAATAGTCTTCAATGTTTAAGAACAAGTTATTGTTTAATTAAGGAATGAGATAATATACAAGTACTTTGATGGCACGTGATAAACATAATTATCAGTGTAAATATGTAAATTCAGACGGGACATGATAGAAGATGCAATTAGTCGACACGTGTCAGGGGAATACAGATACATCACTGTCCCTGTTTACGCCATATTCAAAGAGATTAAGTGGCACAAAGTGTATTTGACGCGGATGACATATTGACAAGCCGTGGAGGACACAAAAGTTTCTAAGAATTTTTAATGAGGTGTGCAATACTTTTAAAATTTACAGTAAGCTATAAGTTTTCATGGGACTTTAGTCAGAAAAGTTCAAAATGGTACGATGTCTTAAATGTTTGAAGAATTATTCAACCAAATATGTACTCACCTCTGAAGCAATAAGAAGTTAACAGCATCCAGAGAATCATTTTCCACGGCCACATGAAGAGGAGTATTGCCTGCGTTATCCTGTATATTCAAATCTGGAAATGGAAATGAAATACGTACTGTGAATTGTGAAGAAATTTCAATATTATTACAATGATATTCTATAAATATATTGTGATAATATAATTTTTTTCCATCCTCATCTTGTTTACGTTACTATATATGCATAATTTCACGCTTTACATATTTCCAAGTCAAATAACATATATTAAAAGAATATTAGCGGCAGGACTAATATTTTATTAATGGCACACCCAAAATTATTTTATATTTATTTTTGCAAAAGAACGTATGCTAGAAACCCTACTTTTCGTAATTTCGAATAACTGCCATATTTACTGAAAACAACAACGTCCAAATTTGTATAACTAATTTGAGAACGACATTTCAGTACGGCAATAAGAGATTATTATTTCTATTGAGGATCATATTAGGATAATATTGTTCGCCGATGACATTATTTTCATGAAAATCAACAAAGAGGCTACATGCGGCGATAGCAGTAATTTGTTATGTTTTACCTCCGCCGTTCGTTGCTATGAACTCCAGGATCTCCAGCTTATTCTTGGCCGCTGCCTGGTGCGCTGCAGTACGGCCCCTCGCGTCTCGCACTCCCAAACGCGAAGGTTCGTCTTGGAAGAGCCGCACGAAGTCATTTATGTTGCCGCTTTCAGCAGCCTGCAATGAAAAACCAGTACAAACCACGAAAAAAAAAGATACGTGTATAACTTTTATGTACTCGGAGAGTAGTTGATATATTGCATGACTTTTAATGACATAATACATAATAATATCACCGTAATTATTCATAGATTAATACAACTAAATCACAACGTAAAATGCTGTTCAAATTAGCGTTACAATATAATAGTTTTGTAAAAGATAATCTCGTTAACTCGTCTTATATTTTTTAAATTTAAATCTACTATTCGTAAAAAAAAGTTAATTTGCTACAAGGTTTTAAAAGAATTCTGTAAATATATTAAAATAAATATATTCGCTTTTTGTGTGTGTGGAATGTGATACTGGATTCTCATTAATGCTTAACTAAATAAAGAGCAAAAATATTTGCCAACGTGACCTTAATTTACGCTGAAGGTTAATAGAAATCAGGCCGATCATTCAGAACTAAATTATAGTACAAACCAGTACAAACTAATCTTTCGAGGTTGCTTATAAATAGTTTTTGATTTACTAAATTTATAATTTAAGAAAGTGCAAAGAAACACTTGTGTTTTGTACTAAATTCAAACTTGAAAACAATAAACATTGTTTATAATTTGACATGATATTAGAAATATGGAGTAATACGTTGGAATTTATTGAACTCTTAATAAATAAACAATTATCAAACGATTATTAAAACGTCGTTAATACAATGTTAATTGTAAAACAACGATCACAATCATTTTCTATTTAGATCCTTCAAGTGAAGCAATTTAGCGTTCTCCAACGTTTATTAAATTACCTTTCGTAATTAAATATTATAAGACATAACATCAAACGCATAAATAGCATTGAATAAAAAATAATTCATAGAATACGGTATTTCTTAAGTTCAATAAAGATTGCATGTCTCAACATGTGCGTTGTCATTTTTACCCCCTGAGAATATAATTTCAATTACCTTTGTCTAATCATATGTCGTGTATAGATTAATTATTACATAATTAGCCAAACTCACGAATTGTACATAACTAATAACGGGTAAATTATATGGAAATGCACGCATAATAAAGGAATTCACGTTTTCTGAAATATTTCTTGCAATGGCGGCTGGTGCATAAGGGCGCTAGGGCGTGAGCCCCCCAAAATGCAAAGGGAAAAAATAAAAATAAAATATTTTATTTTAGGCTATCGCAACCTCTTAATGTAGAGAATTATGAATCTAATTTTTTATATAAAAACAAAAACATACAATAATTCAGCTCCTTTTTCGTTGTAAGTTACCAAACTAGCTGTCGTGTATCGTATTGTAAGTATAGGCAACTTGCAGTACCGCTTTGCTTTACGGGCGCGTATTATATTAGGAACAATGTGCAGAATGTGTTAAAAAGTGATTTTTCGAGACTCTTATTAGCTGAAAAAATAGAAATAAAATCATTTGGTAGACCTACACCAGATTCCGCAACTAACTCAAACTGATAAAACTGTAAATCGTAGTTATACGAGACACTTAAGCCGAGAAATTTTTAATAAAAATGAATGCATATGTGGTTGTCATACGTCAAATGTACTATTTTGTTTTTCGTGTCTATTATTTTATTCAAATGAAAATGGAATGGAGAAAACATGGACAAGATTAGAATGCAAAGACGTTGTTCACCTTTTGCGTTACACCACGAACCGCCACTGATTTCTTGGTATTTTCGTTGCCAACAAAATAAAAAAAAAATCGTATCTTTCATCTCTAGTTGCATAATGTTTCAACAATCTTTAGTTTGACATCTATAATGACCTGTTTGGTTGGCAAGCCTGTAATTTTCAGGAAAGAAAAGTAATAAATAAAGATTCATTACCATCTACATGGCAGAACAGTTTTCAAATACTACCGAGTTCTTCCTTCAGAAAGCTCATGGGCTTGTGTTTGGTTTATGAGGTTTTCAGGTTGTCCCAAAATAAATATCCATGGGCTTCTAAACGGGAACATATTGATATTGAAATAATATTTATTTGAATAATGAAAGGTAAACTTTATTTTAAATGTTACACATCACAACCAATATCCTGAATTTCTAAATTTTTATTATTATCATATCTACAGAAACAGTATTATGGTAATATAAATTTCAATCAAGGCTTCGGTCCTTTTTGGCCAATGTCCAACTAAAACTATGCGGCAAATATTACAAACAGTTGTCTCGTGTTATAATCAATAAAATGTATCATCTTAACTTTCGTTTGTTATTCATTTTCAAAATATTTACATTTCCTTTTGACAAACAGCATATGTACTTAATGTGATTAATTTATTTTTACAGAGAAACATTCTCGTCGACATGATTTTCGTGTGCCATAATGTGACAGGCTGTAATTACGGTGTTTGTAGTAATTTAATTAATATCTACATTACAAATTGTCTGTTTACCTCGAGTTCTTTGTCGAGGCTTGTCACGTGTGAATCATAACACATTTGTAATCAAATTCTGTTAACGCCGTCACATTCAACGTATTTCATGTGAAGAATACGAGGATATATAGTTTTTGCTTTGTTTTCTATGATATTTTATTAAATTCAATTTTATTATAGTAGTGCGTTCCAGCAGATGTGAATTCATTTTAAAATATTTATCTAGCATACTCGTATGCTTATTGCTCCAAAATCGTAGTAATTTTTCTTAATCACCTTCTTCTACATTTACATATTTATATATTCTCCAAATATTTTATAACATTGAACGCATTTTTTGACAAAACAAGTTTAAATGCATCGAATTATCGGATAAATTTTCATAAAATACCTGTGGCATAGTTAGAGGAAATGATTATAACTTTAAGGTATGAATATTGAGTGTATCTATAAAAACAGAGTCAAATCTAATTTGATATGCATAAGCTCATATATTCCAATTTTCTTTACTGTATATTTACATTGGCTTTGATAAATGTTTGCTATTTATTTCTAACTCTATATTAGAAGTTGCTCCGTTTCAAAGTCCGTCCTTTTATTACATAAAAGTGAAGGTTTTATATAAATATATATTTATGACATTCAGAATTTTAAAAGAATATTATATTATTATTATATATTATTATAATATTAAATATATTATCGTTTGCAGTATTACCTCTAACAACTCCTCAGGAGATAGTTTCTTAAAGCCCTGTAGTCTTAACACCTTAGTCCATTGTTTAGCAATTCTAATTGTACCAGCCATGGTTATAGAAGTGTGTTCTCGTGAGTAACCCAGGTTTACGTATTCACACACACGGAAATGTGTTAAAAATTTCTTTAAAACTACCAACTAGAATTTTTGTTCACAATTTATGGTAGCTTTTCTAGTTTAAATTCTTCTTCAATGCAAGATAGTTCTTTCTAATTGATTTTCAATTGAAGCAAACTCTAATATTATACCGAAGTTGTCCTATAAGTTCTATACGCGTATCGTCAAGGACACGGAGCTTTTGAGCTTTCGCGTTACTTCGTAAGACTGGTTGGCAAAGTTTCCAAGCTTCTGGAGAACCTCCGTGTTTCACAGGCAAAGTCTCCAGTACGCAGACTCTACCGATCTTCGTTAGATTTGAAAGTTCACCCTCAAAGTCAAATACTTGTGGTCACCGATAACTTACTGACTCCAGGCATACCAATCTAACAGACATATTCTTTATAAAATTAACAACATTCTTTAATCAATGCCATTCAATTTTCACTTTAAAATAAGTAACAAATGTTTAAATGAACAACGGAAACATCGAATTCTTTATAACCAAAGAAAATATTTTCTTAAAAATGTATTATCGCATTGCAGGGAACAATGTAGAATTAATATTTTGTAAGTAAAGCCGGTATCTCGCTGTCCAAATTTTCGTATTTATTTTCATACATTTTTTATAAAAAGTAACGTCCCATTAAAAAAAGATGACTACCAAGTAGCGACATATCATGCTGTAATTTGTTTTTTATAAATTTTGTTAAACTAATGGCCGTGATTATAGTTTATGATGTTAACATCGTATAGTAACATAGAAAATAATCTGAATAAAAAATTATTAACAACGTAGCTATAGACCTACTAGGTTATGCTATGATAAAATAAATAGAATTAGTCTAATGTCATGGAAGTCGTAAAATTGTTGAAATTGTCGAATTTATTGGTGTCAGATGTCGTACTCCATAAAAGGGATTATTGCCCCTAAACCTAAATACACATTTGTCACGCAAACAAAACAATAAAAAGTAAAAATTTGTCACTAAACAAAATACATGCAAATAAATGTTTATTATTTCATATTTTCCTAGCATATCTACGTGCTAACCTAATCGGGTAGCTGAGATCATTTTGCCCCAAACATATTTTTTTAAAAAAAGGGTTCAATTCAACTCAGAGTAGATCGGAGTAACTCGTGTATATATCTAAAAGGAAAACGGCTGTGGTTGCTAGTGCGCATGCTTTCGTCAACATCCAATGAAATCGCTTCTCTCGTCAACATAAATATACAATATTATATTTTCAGTTCCGAAGTTCATCGTCAATATTATTAAAAATAAGTAATATGTCCGTTTTATGAACTCGTCAATTTTTGTTAGGATCACGACGCGTTTCGAACTCTCGTTCATTATCAAGTGAGTTCGAAACGCGTCGTGATCCTAACAAAAATTGACGAATTCATAAAACGGACATATTACTTATTTTTAATAATAAATATACAAAACAAGTTGTATTTATGTGACGTCACCTAAATATTTCCACGTGATGTCACAAAAATACAAACACCGTAAAAATTGTGATAAACCCGTCAATATGAACCCTACACACTGTCAAAACTGTTTTTATATTTGGACAGTGGTATACGGTTTAAACAAATTTTTTAGTTTGTAATAATTAATTTTTTGGGGGGTACTATATCCTAATAATAGAAATTCTATGAAATATTTTAATTGATAATAACACAAAATAATTAGATTTTATATAATGTATGTCAAAATGGTTTTCATAATATAAATAGTGGTTACTGAAATGCACTTATTCCACCTCTGTCATGTATACCTATCGAGAAAAGTTATACAGTGGAATATTGCACGCTCGGTACGGCTATTGAGATTCATTCTTGATATCTGTAGTGAACAGGGTTACAATTTAGTTTGAGTCTTATTATCTATTGAAATATTTCACAGAATTTGTATTGTTAGGATATATCACCCCCCAATAAACTAATTATTACAAATCAAGAAGTCAGGAATATGAGCCAGGAATAGTCTATACACTTCGATATTGTCCAAATATGGTTTTAGATAAAGTTTTCTTCTGCTTGCACCAGCCAACATAATCTCCCTTTTCTATGTAAGAAAATAATCAACGAAATGCTTTGCAGGATTTTCAATTTGTTGAATTGCCCAACGTCCGTTGTATGTATAATGGAGTGACAAGTTTCGCGACTTCCCTAATTGCAAAATAAATAAGGAGTGATTCAAACAACCAGCTTTCGCACCAGTTGATATTTTATTCAAATGATATCCTCAACAGTTTCGCACAGGCAAACGAAACAGTTTTCTTTTCTTTAGAATTACTTCAAAAGGCAGCAATAATGTCGTTTACATTGTAAATTTCAAAGAAACGTTCGATAAATCAAAAGAACGTAACAAGATCAAGTAGTGAGACATACAGAGATGATAAAAAATACATGCAAGTCAAGGTTTTTCCCCAAACAAGGCTGAACATAATATGATAAAGTATTGTTAAGGACAAGAGAAGAATATCATTACAGTTCTATTCTAAAAAATCACAGTAAAATGCTTAGTTTGCAGTACAAGTTTAGACGTAACAGTATATATATAGATTTATATATTTTTATGTCAGTTCGTTAAAGTAATAAGCTTGCGACATGAATATACAGTAAACCCCTTCGTATCGCTATCTCGTTTAACGCTAATTCGATGTAACGCGGTTTTTCTTGAACTCCAGAAATTCGCTAAATTTACAATGGTATATGAGTAGGTAATTCTGAAAATGAGAAGAGCAAAGAACTTCTAACAGATTTCCCAAAATTATCTCATTCAACACTATTTCTTTTAGCGTTTGTTATGTAGGAACGTATCCTGAGTGCTAACCGGGGCATTACTGTATACTTTTTGATTCGTACATAGGTGATACACAATATGTTATATTCTCTATAACTCACCCGTAATATTCTAAAAGGACTCTCCGTTAGGAGACACACATCACCTGCTTTCTCGGCGGCTGCAATTTTGCCGATTGAGAGTCTGTGTATTGTAATTACTGTCGGCAACATGGTTTGTAATTCAGGCGTCGTCTTGTCGTTGACCGCCTGCTTTTCCATTTGAGGTGATTGCTGTGGTCTCCGACGCAGCATCAGTGATCTCAACCAGTCCTACAAATGCACTCGGAATTATACATAAGTACATACATGTTCTGCGAATAGAAACGTGCATTTACATAGTGTGAAAACACACCGCCTGGTTCAAATGAAGAGCCAGTCATAAATACTGTATTAGTAAATCGTAAAGAGAGAATCGTCTTAATGTTATTAATATTACACACAAAACACATCATATAATAGTTTATTGTAAATTATAACAAACAATTATTGTTTGTCAAACAAAGACTTTATTATGTTTTGAATTATTCATTCGACATTCCAGGTTATTCCCTAGGTTATTTTGCAAACATTTTTACTAAAACAACATACATACAACATGTATATATATATATATATATATATATATATATATATATATATATATATATATATATATATATATATATATATATATATATATTCAATGTTTGCACAGTACATTTCGTAATGCGCGGAATGATAACACGTTAATTAAGTAAATATAACCAAAGCGATAACAGGATATTATCATAATGGAAGTGAAGGCAAACTAGACTAGCAACCAATCATCACTACAAAGTAAATATCAAATTTAATATCGGAAAAAAATCATAATGCATCACTTTAATATTGCATAATTTCGCAATGAAAACATGATTTATCTAAAGCTAACAATCATTATTATACTTTTTTTTGTTTTTGCACTATTACCATTTAGTTTACCTGAAATGTAGTATGCGGTTCCTCAGTAGTAGCAATACGAATATCTGGATTCTCGTTCAAATTTGGACGAACTGCTCGAACGGCCCTAATTAAGTAGGTCAAATTTGGCATAATTTTGTGCCCTCAAGGGCTCACCTATTCTAAAACAAATTTGATATACTGTTCGTGTTCCCACAGGTGTGATCAATTACATTTTATATTGAAAATAACCAAGAAAATAATAAAATACAAATGTTTTTAAAAAATGATATTAAAAAAGTAAACCATTTATTAAAAATCCTTGTACTTTGATCATTTATTGACTAACATACAAATGAATCATTATTTTCTGTTTCACAGTTATATAATTTATCTTAAATGGACATTTCGTGCATATCTTTTTTAATGAATTGCACCATATTACAATCCATCAAATGGTAAACTGAAAATATAAAAACTTATTACAAAAAAACCATTCCCAATGTCTAAATATATTTCCTTTTTAACAACACATTTTTTGTATTTGTCACAAGTAAACACTAACATACGATACGCAGGTTATTAGGATATAGAAAACCCTTCAAGTGAATTAAAATTGCCAACATTATGGTGACGTAACAAGAATACAAAATTCACAAGTTGCATGCAAAGAGAATTTAATCAATTAAAATAATTATCGTAAAACAAGTAGGTTCATTAAAACTAACTGAAATTCATATATCATGAGGATAATGAAGGTTAATGCCACGAAATACCTCATTAAAATGCTCTTTTAATAATTATATTTATATCGTATTGTATAATCTGTCGATCTTTATTTCTTGAAAACACATTTCCCAATTGTATTGAGTAAATATGCAATATTTATACTACGTAGTAACGGTGGTTGCTGACAACAGCATATTCTTGTTATTACTTTCTTATACATAGTATAGGAATCATGATAAATTTGGATTGCGAAAATTTGCTGGAAATACATGTTCTGAGGTTCTCTGAAAACGCTTTAATTATTTTCGCAATAATGTCTGTGTGTGTGTGTGAATGGATGATGTGTATCTCTATGTTCATTATCTCAAAAACGAGCAAAGATAGGACAATGAAAATTCATCTTTAAAAGTTTCTTGATTATACAAAAAGCTGATTTCTGGTATAATTGTATAACGGGAAGAGGAAGTTTACTGAACAACAATATACAAGAATTTAAAATACTTCAAACTGACATATTTAAAAATAAATATTGAAACTTGTTCTCGAATTTGATGTAATACTAAATTTTTCAAAGGGTTTCGAAAGACAAAATAAAATATGCAATTTTTACTTCTATTTAGTATTTAACAAATATAACACAAGATTTAAGTATATTATGCAAAAAATTATACCATATTTATACGAAACAGTCCAGTGAAACAGCATATTTTAAGAATTTGACTTGTTGAATGTGGCACTAATTTATCGCCAATAAATTTATAAAAGAGGAAATGCCACACAATTCGTCACGCACATCGATCTAACTTTAGATTATTATTCACGAGTACATCATATATGCAACCCTGCATATTAAACTATGCTCAATTCTAGTAAAACATTCTTCACTTACCTTGTAAATATTGTTTTATTTAATTTTCTGTCTGAACAAGTAGCAACGAATGACCACAAAACACTGTAACCAAGAACTGTGACATTAATAATTGAACAGGAACAAAAAATACCGCGTCTTATCAACCATCACCTATGGTTTCAACAGCACAAAGGACGTTAGTTAATTATTAAACTATTCAACGTTAATCAAATGTGGAAATCTGGAGTGTGAAACGGAATTTTGAAGTGCATTAAAGTGTAGGGAAAAAAGAGCAACACTTTGTGTCCGCAACAGCGGTGTTAACTAGCAACTGTCGCACACGGATATGTGCGTATCCGTTCCAGTGCTGAGCGTCGAGACGACTGGCGTCACAGTACGATGCCTGCTCTTTTGATTACATATCCATAGTCACGCTGATAATGATAGAATTACAGACTGACCACACATTCACATAAAATACAATTTTCTCATCTTCTGCAATCGTACAAAATATAATATAAAACACATAATGCATTTAGACTTATGAGTGTCCATTTTGCAATAGTTTATTTACATAAATAAGAGTACAAAGTGTAAATATTTATTTAATATATAAATATGTCAAGCGCCCAACAGTCTTTTCACAGCATAACTGGGGAATGCATATAAAGCAATCAGCGCCATTATAACTAATAGAAACATCAGGAGGAAAATAATCATTTGACAGCGAAACCGTTTGCAGATCAGAAACTTCAGAGCTTTCAACGGATTGCGAAACCAGGAGAATGAAATATCTGGTCGACTGAAATTAAAACAACATTAATAATTATTACCATACACTTGGTGCATTCAAAGGATTTAACGAACACGGACAGTAATAATTTCGAATAAATATTATTTTATTTTATCCTTGAAACTGGTCGTCTGCCTCGTGGCTAAATCAATCATTCGCTGTTTTATTGTTTTAGTCCAACGCAGGATTGGACTAGTTGGCAGTAATGTTTTATTGTAACGGAAATACATTGGTCAACAGAGATCTATAGTTTCAAAATTAGCTATCGATTTAAAATTCGAACTGTACTCGTATATCCGCAGAACACATTCCAAATTAATAAATATTTGATATAGTTTCATTTAATCGAACATCAATTTTTATATTCTTTAAAAGCTGGCTACAACATTTGATGTCCTGATTTATTTATACTAGACGATACAAGTCAACTGGACCGATAACATTCACGGCCGTGTCCAAATGTGATAGTCCGACATTTATAATTATATACTACTTCTACGCATGCAAACAATCTCTTTTTTATATATTCTTAATGTATGAAATTTTACTAAATTCATATTCCACAATATGCAATCTGATCCTTAGCTACAATACACAATATTTCCAAACAAATTATCTGTTATCTCTTTTATAAATTTTACATTTATCGCAATTAAATTAAGAGCATACATGTATGCTACTCATTATCATTAACTGTCAATTTAAAATTTTTAACCAATTCCTAGAGGCTTTGATAGATTACATCCGGAGTAAGATAATTTGCATAGTAGGATAGTTGTCGAATTTTAAACATATTCAAATCATATCCCATATTTCTCTAAGAGACAATAATTTACTGTTTTTCTTCAATACCGAGATACGTCAAATAGATTGCCAATGAGCACTATGTATGTTATCGAATTTTTCAAGCCATCCTTGTACGTGTCCGATGAATTTGTAAGAATTCCCAGTACGACCAGTAAAGGAGAGAGAGAGAGAGATACTAGGTATCTACGTCAGGCTTCGGTAAATTGAGTGCTAAATGTTATTATGTTTACCCAAGACTCTTCTTTGTTCGTTCGCAAGTTTGTTCATTATGCATCCGACGCCAACTATAATTCTTTAATGGGGTCACACCAAACGTTAAACAGTTACGATGTGTCAAAAGAACAAGAGAAAAAAAAAAGAATCTGTGAATATTCAACACTTTCATTTGTCATGGTAATTACAAAGGGAAAAAAACAATTGAGTATTAAATTTGTAATTCTTGTTCGTATTCCATGATGTAATGCATTTGACACATACATTTGAGATCTGCACTGTTTGAAATACATTTCATGATAAGTTTTCTCCATAAGCGTGAAGCTATATATAGCTTATGTTTGCTAAACTAACAAACATAATACCGCAGTCGGGTGGGGAATACGTGTGCAATCAAACGAAATTAATGGAAAACTATACTCTTGTAAGCGTCAAAGGCATGCTCGCAAATTATTCAAATTTACATTTCATGTAAGATATGTTAGGCATTTTCAATTTGTTATATCGAAAATGAACAACTACGCTTTATATAACAAAATAACTGGTTTAACTAACAACATTCTTTTAATTCCAATACGTTAAAAAATTTCTTCAAAAGAAAATCTAACCACCCAACAGCACTTTTAGTTGTCACAATCTGCCAGCACCGATCATCAAATGTAATATAATTGATTTATTTTTGATGTGTGACCAGGCATTACTTCCACGAGTTCAGAAACTATAATTTATCTTCATCATATTCGACAAAAGATATATGATCCGTGCTGACGTGATAACTAAGATAAATTCAAACGAAAAAGTACATTTCTGAGGAAAGCTTCAAATTACATGTCTGTCCACTTAATATCCACGTGAATGTGATGATTATTTCGTGATTAGATACTTACTTCGGTTCTGGTAACTTCTGCGGATCTGAACGTCCCAGTCCTGCTGGCTGACTTAATGCTTCTTCCTCTGTGAGCAGCAGAAACTCGGCTTCAACCTTTCCCTGAAATTATAAAGACACTTTCATTAGATACTCGTTAAATCTACAAGACCAACTGAAATGTACCGTCAAGATATTTTTATTTTTCTCCGAACACCTTCCTCTGAATGGCCACCAACCTTTATGCCGTTTGATTTTAAAAAGATTGATCGTATGTAATTTTCCGTCTAGCATTTTTAGTGTACATAATTTAGAAGATTTCGCTCCTCGAGGCATCCTAGACAAGTGTAGACTTACTGATCCTAGAATAACAAATAATAAACTACTAAAACATCCATCATTTACTCTTTTGATTTTACCTAAAAAATCATCTGGACTGAATGTGTCATTATCCCAAACTTGCATGGTCAAACTGCACGGTACTTTATGTTCTGTTGCATCCCAAGAAAACACCGATTGCTTCTGATGAATCACAAACTTGTCTTCCGAAGCCAGATAATAAAATGGGAATACGAAGCGCCAGTTAAAATTTCCTTCGCCCGTAATGGAATTGTAGTGGACATCCGTATTTTGTGATTGCGACGGACTAAATAACCAGCTATGTACGTATAATATTTTAGAATATGTATATTATTCATACCGTCCCAGAAATACATACACACAATAAACTTCAAACGATTCGTCATGCTTTGAAAATGGATCGGCAAATATTATTCTAATATTATGCAAGCTATTTTTACCCTTTCACATAAATATCTGATTTCTTTTCGCCTATAAAGAAATCGTCCTCATCTAGAATGACATCTTCCGTGTTCCAAATTATGACGCGTAATTCGTATAACTGCGGCAATTGCGGGGTAACATCCACGGGCAGAGGAGGGGGTATATTTTCAACAGGGAATATATCTACCCATAATTGTAATTTTCCCTATTTAGAACGAGTAATAAATCATTAATATCTCTGTGGAAAATATATTCATTTTTCCATCTCTTTCCGTGGTTTAGTTCCGGTAATAATTGTATTTGTTCCGTTGGACATTGATTGCTATTAACAACGGAAAATTACAGTATCAGATAGAATATTTACCTGTTCCAATCCTGGTTTGTATGGATGATACAGTGAGCGGGTCTCAACATGTTCTGGCACCAGTGTACAACCCACTACGGGTATTTCCTTCCAATGTTGTAACGCTAACAAACCCAGCATTTCTCTTTTATTCTTGTCATCTATTTTATCTACAAGCAAAGACTTACATTATTTTAAAATGTAGAAGAAAACATTAGGAATTAATTACTTTCATTAAATTAACTACCTATTCGGCATTATTTAAAGTTGTTTGTAAATGTTTTAGTAAAATCTTTCTGAGGCTTCCTTTATTACAATTGACATTATGCAAGTTACTGATAATAAGTACTATTTTGATTGTTTATACCTGTCACATCAAGGGAAAATATACATGGACCAATTTTAATACAAGTGTCAAAATATTCAGGGTCTCCAATGCCATTTTTTTTGCACAAAACCTGAAGAATTTGCGATGGTTTATGCTGATCCCTCCATGCACTTGGTCCGTAACTAAATGTTATAAATAAAAAAATCACAATTTCCATTGAACAATCACAAGCACAACATGATACATACTCGTAATATTCGTATGGAATTCCGCATGTGGCACGATGTTTGGTATATAATCGTTTCTCAATATCGATCTTTGTTTCACCAATTAAATCGTCTGACGATGCTAAATCACGATCCCAAATGGCTATTTCAATCATTTTGTCAAACGGAAACGTACCTTTTAATTCGTAACACCTGTACAATATTGCATATTAATTCATATTAAAATAGTCAGAGTTAATAATATTTCAATTCTTAAGTTTCTAATAATAATCTATTTAAACGATTTACGAATACAAATTAACTGGATTACATTAGATTTTTAGTATATCTATACATCCTAATAGAATATTAAATCATACACGGTTTAAAATGACTTAAATATAGGTTTTCCCAGTGATGCAAGTCAAACGCAATTTTAAGCCAATACTTTCCTTATAGATCAGATCAGTTGTGAAGTAGAACTGCATAGTTTTGTGTTTTGATTTTGTATTTTGTGACAATTTATATTATAATTAGGTTAAAGTTTCTAAAAATGTTTATCGTGAATGACCAGTTTGTGTTTGAAGGATTAGGTCAAGATTTACGACGTGAGTAACGTAAGAAATACGTAAGTTTAATAGGTACAACATATAATTAATTCAACTTATATGAAATTTACTGAGTTTTACCAACAATGAAATTGTTAATATAAACGTGCTCATATTTTATATCAAATAATCCTATATATTTTAAGATTGGTCAAGATTTTATAACGTTCACTGAATAAACTAATTGTTCTTTAAATAAAAATCGGCCCTAGGGCAAAGGACGTTGCGTTCGCTAAGTTTATTTTAAGTTATTGCATTTTCAGTAAAATTAACAATATAGTAACAATAGTATATTTATAAAGGCAATTCCGTAAAAATAATATTATTATTTTATTTCATGATTATAAAACGTATCCCAAAAATCAAAAAAAGTTCAAAAATCATAGAATAATCACCTGCCAAATACAGGATTCACCTGATTCGGTACATATCGATCCTTATCGTTGATCAATTTATCACCCATTATAATGTGAATATACGGATCTGATTTTCCGCTTGTATCCTTCGGTATTAGATTAATGCCACGAATAACATACACCCTAACCACGAATACAACTGGTTGATTCGGTGGAAAATGTTGAAACGACCCATCCCTCAGTGGAAGACCATTCTCTATTACATATTCGTCTTCGTCCTGATCTGCAGGTGGCCATCGGTATATCCTAATTGCACCCTTGAATGTAGCAATTATATTATCAGCATCCAACAATTCATCGCCCGTTCGTTTTCCCCGGTATATTTCAAACGTTTTATACATGTCACTGAAGTTATCAAATTCTGGCTGGATTTCAAGTTCATTGTTGTATACCTGAAATAAAATTGCTTAGACACGAAAATAAACTTGTTTCGAAAGGGGCAAATGTGCCAAATTAAATTTATGTCTTGTTTCAATTATTTTGAAGACCAAAAGTAAAGTTTACCTTAAACTTGTACGCCTTCTCTAATGGCGTTTGACTTTGTAAATCTTCCATGGAAGCACACTGACATTGAAAGAAAAAATTAGTCAATATTATCTTTAAGATAATACCGTGATATACCTGTAAAGATATATGAAACCTTGCCCACCAATCTACAAAATCTGGATTAATATCGTCATCTTCTTGAACATCTTTTGCGTTTCCCACAATTTCATCCTTCTTCCTCTTTATGTATTGACTCATAAATAAAAAACTAGAAAACTTAAAAACACATTGCCAGCTTTTAGTATAACTTCATTAATATAAATGTGTATATAGGTATCATATCAACATTATATTAGATACCTTTCGTTTTTTGGTTGCATTCGGTTCTGAACTCACTACACTGCTTCGAATTTCCGATTTAGTTTGTTGCGATGCATTAGAATCTAGTACATATGAGGATAAAAACAATTACATGCTAATATGAAATCTGAATTGAAAATTAAATCAATTTAAACTTTGGCAAAATAACAGGTTTAATTAATATTAAACTGTGCGTACTAAACAAAATTTTCTTTACTAAATTAATTTTAAATTATCGTTAAATTAAAACATTCTTCGTTCTATTAAACATCAACAATATTATAACGAAATATTTTGTAATGAAAGCGTTACCTGTAGTTGTACTTGTGGTTTCTGAAGAAATTTTTAAACCTTCTAGAAGCAACTGATTTCGCCGCGTCAAAGTCATTGGACTATAGACATATTTCTCTATATTCGATACAGAAGCTCCAATATAGTTATACCAGCCAAAGGTACAACAATTTATCATTTTAACTGTTAGTGTAGGATAGTATTCTTTCTCGTACGGTAGTTCCTACAAATCCAAATATTCTCCATTTTTTTTTTTAATCAAATTGAATTAAATCTGAACTTACAATATCTATAAAATGATACGGATTTTCAAAGTTCAAGCATTTCTTCGGATTTTGGATAACGGAAGAATGTATTGCAATACCGCCAATTTCGACAACAATTTTTGGTTTTTTAATAGTTGTTATGCCGATTTTTTTCAGATCGTGTACTCCCCAAAAATATACATCCAATCTATTTTTTTAAAAAATATATATTTAACGCGACATTTTTTTTTTAACAGTATAACGTACCTCAATTTTTCTTTTCTGGGTTTTATTTCTCTAGGTACTGGTTCCGGTTCATCTAAAACTCTTAGCGAACCGGTATCCAAAAACAGTTCCGCTGCGACCAACATTTCACCTTCAATATCTAATTTACCGCTATCCAATTTGTACCATTTTAATCTAGTTGCATTTGACTTACTTTGATCAAAATGTATTTCCGGTGTAATCGTACATCTACCTACGTATTGACTCGTAAACTATCCAGACAATAATTAGCAAACTATTTATACTAAAATACTTTATTGAAACATACGGTTAGCGTGCATATATCTTGATCGTATACTTCCATTGTTACTTGTGGAATATTCTGTTTCAAATATTCTTTAGATCCATACAGTACTATATTTTCTAAGACCAATGTTTGATCCCAAACCGGATTCAATGTTCTAGAAATTGCCTAAAATGGTACGATAATATTTTTCTTATTAATATCATGTGGATATTTATGTATGATTTTTATGTAGTTTTTATTGGCCTATAAATTTCAAAGTACCCGAGCTTTAATTTACCTCGGTTTTATCGATTTTTTCGTTTAATATCACCATTACATACGGATCCGCTAGACCAGTCTTATCCGCTCCAGGCATAAATCTTCCTTCATAAATGTACACTTTGCAGATGAAATTCTTAACAAGAATCACACAATTATTATTGAATCAATAATTAACTACATATTCTAACTTTTATTCATATTCAACTTGATATGAGAATACATATATAGATTATCATTACATACATATTTTTCCTCACAAACTACAATGCTGGGTATAGTACTTTTGTCCGCTTTTTGCACTTCAAAACATTTCGGAATTTCTCTGAAACATTCTTCACTGTCACTATATAAACCCAACCACATTTGGATAATAATTTTAGAACATATTGAAGAACTATCTCTCGTAACAGTATTTGACTAAAATATACAACAATAATTACATGAAACTAACGATCAATTCTCTAGAAATATAACATCTAAAAATGTAAACGTATTCCAGTCAGTTTCCGGCGAGGTTTAAAATCTCAAAGCCTAACTTTCATAATTACAAAAAGTTCTTACTTTTAGATAAACTTCGTTCATTACACCACACAGAGCACCCTTTTCTTCTGCTACATTGGAAAATATAATTTTCCTGGCGGGGATTCGAAATGCTGATACTCTTTTAGAACCACTGTACATTGACAGAATAATGTCAGGCCAACTCTCGCGTCCCTTAAAACCATAAAACGAAAATAAAAAATTAAATTTAAATAACATTTCACTTACTCCGTCATGCAGATCATGCAACAGTACTAATATTTTCCGTAATTTTCTGAACAACTTTTTCCTGTTCTTGAAAGTTACTAATTTTTGTACGATTTTTTCAACTTCTGCCTAAAATAATTCGCTGATTCATTATTAATAATACACTTTTTTTAATAAAATCTTACAATGTCATGTAAACATATTTCAAATTTCTTCTCTTCCAATTTAATTTTTGGTATTTCGACTGAATTCGAAATGTTTAAATAAATTCTGCAGTTCGCTTCTAATTTTTCCAGCGTTTTAAGTAGTAGACTATTTATTTCTTCTTTACGTGAACGATAGTTATCACATTCAAATAGAGTTTCAATGTAATCCAGATCAGATTTCTGGTTGAAACAATAAAATTATCATTTTAAATGATTCATAAATCTAATAAAATACTTACTAATATATTATATATTTTTTCTATCATATTAATATTATACATTCTTCTTCTAACATCATGCAATTCGGAAATAAATTTTAAACAAAACGCTTCTCCATTAACTGGTAAATAACAATAATGGTTCTCACTATCCATATCCGGTTTCATAACCATAGTCGTGATGTCTTTTAACACATTATTACCACTCACATTTCCCATGCCAAGTTCAAAAGAGATTGGTTTAGATTTAAACTTTTTATCAATCATGGTTACTGAATAAATTGTGCAAAATAACAATACCGGTTCCATAACCCATAAAGCAAGCTACAAATATTACGAGTTACTGTATTTTTAACATTAAATATTGTGAAATAATTTACATTTGGCAACGTCCTCAACGGCAGTACACTAGTACATTTCGGTGACCAAATCAAATCGTTTAAAATTTCCGTGTTTATTTCCAATAACAGTTTTCCACAATACTCGCCGTCGGAGCCCGGAGACGTGTAGAAATATAAATAAGACGGACCAAAAGTCGGCAAGAAACCTGTAAGAAAAGATACTGTACGTTGCATTTACTTGTACATAATACGAAAACGTGCTTCAGATCGGGAAATTGAATCTTGACCAGTTCCATTGAAAAGTAAATTGTGTCTTTGAAAAAAATTTATTTCTGTCAAGTTTTTTTCGACGTGCCCGGATCCCAGTTTGATTTTAATTAAAAATATATTAAAATTACCATTTTCACCCTTATTTGCGATGGCTTTTAAATAAATGTAGTTTTTCATTGTTAAATTATTTTGAGGAAACTTCAGTTTAATCGATATTCGCTCGCAAAGCGGAGGAAATAGTTGTGTAATAATTATTTTCTCATTCCAAATCGGATTTTGGGTATTCTTTTTGACACTGGTTTTAGCCTGTCTTCAAAAATAAAATACTGTAACTAGTACATATATACAACTTATTTTTAATATTTTGTAAAGAACCCGACATATTTAATATTACCGTAATCCCCGCAAATGATATTTGTATATAAGAAGATGGCTGTTGTTCGCTGTCTAAGGTTTTTTTCAATACACATTTCTTAGTTTTCGGAAGTCCTTCTGCCCGGTAAATGTTAAACACAATATCGGCCCGTGGGCGATCGTGAGGTACATTTTCAGGTAGTAACAGGTTTCTAAATACGAACAAAAAAATTCCTTACTTTATTTTAGCACATAAATATACCACTTACTTTTCAATATCATCTTCGCCATAATTAACACCTCTTGGGTAATGTGGTACCTCCCCTTTCGATAAAATACATATATCCATTTTAACATAACCCACAGGCCCCGGTTCGTTTTTATTTGACGGGGCGTTAATTAGGGCCCATTTGTGATAAAACTGATGTTCTAATAAGAATTTGAATTTCACATACATGTAAATATTTGTACACTACTTTTATTCTATATCTTACGCGGTTCTGACCAAACTATTGACAAATTCAAATGAAAATATCCTAATATTTTTCTGGCTCGCCATATCTTTCGCGGTTGTATAATCTACAACATTGTTGAAATAAAAACTGTTGAACTTTTTTTCTAATTGTCAATTTACCGTCAAACAGAGTTGCATGTCAAGTAAATCTTCTAACGATGAGTTAAATTCAAATACAAAATACTGAAAAATATAAATAAGTAATTCCAATGTTATATGCATTAAATATTTCTAAGTAATAACCTCATTAAAATAGGGAGATTCTGTAGAATGCTGTACATGTGTCATTTTTTTCTGATCACCCACACGAATATGTACTACAGAATCCATATTCGGAATGGCAAATTTTCGTCCTTCGATTATAGTCACACAAATTATATATAATTGTGGTTTGTCCATTTCAGACACTAGAAATGAGAACTGTCAAAGTATTTTGTTCAGATTTTAACATTTCATGGCATACTAGATCGGCTTCCAATGAAATGAAGCAAAAGAATTCATAATGTATTTTCTGCCACTGATAATTTCGCTATAAAATTACTGATTATAACTTTTCAGATGATGTAAATTACGTGTAAAGAGAAGAAAAGTGAACAAGATTAATTAATTTAACAAATTATACTGCAAATAATACGTTATGGATACGTAATTTATAATTAAAGAGCATGAGAATGTAATAATGAATTACATGAACCAACCCTAAACTAACGGGTTGACACTACTAATTATGTAGAAATAAAACACTTAGTATAGAATTAAAAATATAATAAATACAACCTTTAATATACTCGTACATACAATCATTAAAAATAAATTTACATCACAAAGAGAGTTAGTGTGAAATCAAAAACAAATAGCGTGCTGAACAACGGACACTATTTGCAAAGAATATACAATATCAAAATTTCATATATTTATACACTAACAATAATATACAACACGATTCTAAAATTTGGCATTAACGTGATATTCTATTTTATTATAGTTACTTGATTGTTAATTAATACCGCTAGGTTAATATCAAATTTTAGAATCGTCATGCTAAATCTTGATACAGTGACCAAAAGAATATTTTAATTTTCGTGAATTATTAAAAAATATATAATTAATTTCAATCCTTATATATTTAAATCGAAAAATCATTATCTTTTTAAAATGTACCAGGGAGAAAGTATTGGTTTTTTTTTTTTTTGTAAAATTTTAATTTCATAACAACATAATTATATATAGAGTGAGAGAGCTTATACTTCTGAAAAAAATATAATTAATAAAAATATATGTATTATATTTATTTAAAAAATTATAGCTACCATCTAGCATCTTCAGTACGTTATAATGTTTTATATCTATCCAGAAAATGTCGGACCATACCATATGCAGAAACAAATATTACTGTGAAATGTGCAGGATGTATCGAAAGTTTCAATCTATTGCCAACTTGCTTTATTTAGCTGACCTGACTTCAAGTTATTTCTCAATTTCTATAGTAGATATACTCTATCTTCATATACAATTATTCTATTATGAAATAAATAAATCATGCGCAATGGATTCAAACTTCTGATATATTCTGCACGTAGAATGGCTCAGGCACAGGGTAAAAAATAGGCCTTATGTTCATATGACATTTTGTTTTACTCAAAATGATCTCCCCAACACACTGTGCCTGAATCACTTACTATATACAGACTGAACCAATTTATTTTCGATTCACACTGTATATTGTGCTGAATCTGCTATAAATATCTTGATAAAAAGCATCAAAAAACAATCCTATATTGCACAATAAAAACATCTTGAGAGACACAGCAATTACATGAAGCATTTTAATTTCTTCTGGTTGTTTTTTTTTATTTCTGCATACACTATATAAAATATATAACCTCAAAATTCATTTGCGGAGAAATAAATAAAAAAAACTAAAATAGTACATGATAATAATAATAATTATTGAAACGTCATCTCAGAGCAAATAGAAAATAATAACGAAAAAAATCAATTTAACCTTCAAGGAGTGAGTCAGAATCGAGTGAATCATGTTGCCGGAAGTGTCGGCAGTTCTCGATCACTATTGCTGCTAGTTGTTTTACACGTAATGGTGGCGCCTCGTGCCTGAGTAGCTCTTCTAACAGGATCAATCCGCCTTCAGATTCAACCAAGAGACAGTATTTATCAGCTGAAATCAAGCAATCATTGAATTAACCTATAAATGTTAACACTTAAAGTTAAAACGCATATGTAAGAAACGTTTCAATCTATTTGAACATGTGACTCAATGCTTACGGTAAACTTTAGTTAAATTCGCTAACGCCCATACGGCCCAATGTTGACATTCGGGCGTGTCATACGTCCTAACCAAATACAGAATCGGTTCAAATGATCTGTAGTTGATATTACGCTCCGTGTTGAGATCCCACCGTTCTATGGCGGCTACCATACGTTTCAACACCGACTCCCGGCTAGGTTCTTTAATCAACCAAACACCCGCTCCGTCCGATGCCATATGCGATATCACACCAGCTGCATTGTAGCTCACTTCTATGCCGTCACTGCACGAGTCAAGCAACTCGGAGAACACACTCACGTACTCCCGGGTCATTAGATATGGCCGCAGTGATTTCACTTCAGCCACATTACCCAGTAGACCCATCATATTTCGCAGAAGCTCTTCCTTGTCGGGAAATCTCTGCAAAATTAAGCAAAGCGTTGTTTTGCACAATTAATAACTGTGCAATACGGAAACTTCGCGTTAATACTTACGTCTAAACATTTTAAGAAATACTCCATTCCTTTTTCTTCAAGAAATCGGTGACAATTTCTCGGCGTCTCATCTGTTACGTTCCACATGGTGGACCAGGCCACCTCTAACACATCGTCACACACACCCCGACTTAATCGGTCCGCAATCAGCCAGATCATTTTCTATCACACAACAATACATGCTAATTTTATTTACATTTACTTTATTAGATCATATGATTAGACTTTATAGAACTGTTTTATTAAGCAATATTTTACGAAATAAGATCAACTGATCTGCATGATATTACTTACCGAAATTGCTCCCAAATCTCCTAGTTTCTGTTTCTGCACGCCATCTACTTGACAGGCGAGGGAATTCAGTAAATAAATTCCAATTCGTTGTACAAATCCCTCCTGTTCCATTCCATACACTGAGTGTAAAAGTATAAATACTAATCTTTCATATTCGAATAGCTAAAACAAATCCAAATAGACATCGGAGATACTTGAAAGTGTAGAAATATACTATATTCATTGTTAATAATTACAGACATACATGAATTTCTCTTTAGTAACAAGGAATAAGTCAAAACTTACCACATCTTGGGGTATTTTGAACTGGCAAAGTGTTAAACAACCATTCCGCATCATCGTCTCATCAGCTTTATGTGCAAACATGCCATTGAGCAACGCAGAGATAATTCGTCTTTTAACTCTAACATTTATCGCGTTTTTCTCTTTGCCTTTTACAATATAGAATAGTGTCGCACTAGAAATTAAATTCATTAATTTCTCAAACACTTATTATGAACAGTAAGTGCACATACCTGCCCGATATCTGAATATGTTTCTCGGATATATGTCTGTCCATCGAATCTAACACAACTGTCAGTGCATGGCCTATATGTTCGCAAGTTTCAAATCGGAACAAGTGATACAGATCATTTAAAACTCTTTGAAGCACATCCGCACGGTCGTTGTATGCAGTAGCTGCAACCAGTATCTGTTCTTCATTTGCATCACCTGATATCTAAAATTAATTAGATATTAGTAAGACTAAAAAGAAACATAAATATGTCTTTTTGTTGTTTCTTTTACAAGCATTCCTTCGCAACATAGTTCATTATTTAGACCCACAAAGCATCAACATTTTATCACATATTTTTAGCATTCATTGAGAAAGTTCCGATTTAATATCGAAATATTTAGTACCATTTTCGCTGGTATATCATGCCGTTGACAAGCGCCATGTGATGTTCCATACAATCCCAAGAACTGAAACGGATTCTGAACTCTTGAGCTTAATCCAGGAATATCGCTTGCCGGTACGACTCTGTTCTTGCCCGGACTGTACTCCGCCACACCCGTTCCCGCTAGATTTGTGCCCGATATATCCAATGACACGAGATACGGTAAATGTTCCACTATTGTTGCTAAAACTTGATTTTCATTCCGATATTTGCCACTTCGGTCCTTGGACTGTGAAATATCTAAGTGTTTCAACTTTGTTAGCTGACAGATAGAAGGAATAGCCTCTTGGAGTCCTTCGACATTGTATAAGATGAGCGATGTTAGGTTCATCAATTGCGGTAAGAAGCACAAATTCCCTAATTCACCGCAATCCGACAAATCAAGATGTGTCAAATTCGTAAGAGTTTTCAACAAAAGATGAAAAAATGTTGGATCGCCCGGTGTATGTACGTTCTTAATGGTTAATCGTTTTAATTTGGGAGCGAGAATAACGTAACCCCGTTCGAAACATTCACTTTTCCAACTGGTGGAGTTGAGCGATGTCGGTAATATTTGCACATTTTCGCCGATTGTCAACGAGGTAAGATATTGTCCGTGTGACGTAATGTAACGCAATGAGGCGCCCGTCAATAGTTGACAGTGTGACACGTCAAGTTCGATTAATTTATGTTTTAAAATTATTTTAAATCCTGCATCGTCGATGTACGTGTTTCGCAGTTTCACTCGTTTTAACCGGGTAGCTAGTTTATCTCTGAATATATTTACAAAACTATTATCTAACTGCATCATTCCTCGTTGTCGCACATGCAGCAACCTTTCACATATTTCCACGGGTAAAACTAAGCCATCTTTCAGCTTGTAATCTTTGCTGAACGGGCCGACGTCACATATTGTCTCCAAGTGGTTCACAATGTAGTCGAAACACAAATCCAGCAAGCTCTCGGGCGCTGCATTGTTACAAACAGAACACAGCGATGCAGGCAGTGACTTTGCATGACTACATTGATACTTGCTGTTTGTTGGCAGCATCTGAAATATAACGAAACATATCATGTACCAAGTGTATTTATAAATCACTCAGTTGTAAAAATTACTTTGAATATGGAAGATTCTCTTTCTCAAGGTATATTCTTAAAAAATGACATGTCACAAATTGATGCTTTCACAATCATACAATGTACAATTGTTCACGAAAAATAAATTTCATTAGTGCAAAAATCAAAGACACCACGATATTATTACAATTTCCAGCTGTTCACAACCACAAATATTTTTGTTATTGAGTAACTCTGCTTCTTGACTCACGTTCCCACAATTCACTTGTCAACATATTAACGAGCTAAACATCATTTTAGCAATGTCAAAGAATTACGACGCTATCATTCATAATTATACATGTGAGAAACACCTCAGATATAGTACAAATTCATGATATTAATTTTGGGCTTGTCTATTGTTATCTGAAAAATATCTAGTTCTCTGAAAAATCTAAATGAATAATAGAAGGGGTTAAATTTGACAGCTACACTGATGTTAAAAATATACATACTGTGAAGATAGGTACATGATTGAAGTATAGAAATTTGACATTTCGTAACAAAAGCAGAGTATATAAAATTAGTATTCTATGAAAAATACAAATTATATATTACAACTTTAATTTATGAAATATTTATTGTAGCAGAAAGAAAATTTCCCAATTCATGTACTACGTTCATTGACATGTACAAACTTCACTACATATCTGCCAGATGATTTGTGTCAGTGGCTTTTATTTATATCATGTCTTTGTATAGAGCTAGGTATGAAACTTTCCAATATTGTATTCTTTTAATTTACAAAATTTTAATTTCTAGGTTAAAGGAATTCGATGATGTATTGCAGCATGATGTCATTGACATAAAAACTCTGAAAAATCTTGTATTTAACGGTTTGTTTAAGATGGTACAATTTTAGAGGGCGTTTGTTATCTTTCGGCACTTGTAGGTATTCCTGATGAACAAGGAAGACGTTCCTTATCATGGAAATTACTCTTAAATTACTTACCTCCCGACCGGGTAAACTGGAGTTCAGTTTTGTCTCGTAAACGGGAACTATATAAACAATTTATCGGTATGTCTATAACCTTACATGAATTTGTAAGAACTTTGAAATACACTCGTCATAATTTTGTAGATGAAATGATTGTTATGCCGGGTTCCAAGGAGACCGATGGTGATGTTACAGAAGCCGATCATCCTCTTAACTTTAACCCCGACAGCCAGTGGCAAGCATTCTTCCGTGATAACGAAGTCCTTCTGCAAATTGACAAGGACGTTCGTCGTCTTTGTCCTGACATATCATTTTTCCAACAATCCACTGAATTTCCTTGTGATCAAATTGTAAATAGTATGGGCGTTAAGCGGCTTCATTCGCGAGTGCAAAGAACAATTTTAAAATCCGCCAATGTCGAACGAAAAGGTCTAGGCGTTACGAAGGTATAATATTTCATCCTTAAACTTAAATACACAAGTATTAAAATGATTTTGTTACGCTGCTTTGGTTCAGTAGCAGGTATGCTAGAACATATTTTCAACTTGTTACCGATTTTGTTGAATATTGTTTTGTAAGAAAGTAGTGTCTGTTTGTATAGATTTCTTTATCGATAAAAAAGGCAACGGAAGATTACGCTCCCATGCCAGAAGGTATGGAAGCGCATTGGGAAGTTGTTGAAAGGATACTCTTTCTCTACGCTAAACTAAATCCTGGTCAAGGCTATGTCCAGGGAATGAATGAGATTATAGGTCCAATATATTATACATTCGCTTCGGATCCTGATATTGAATTTAGAGGTATATATATCCTTTGTAATTTACCACAACTTTCTCGATAATATTTTGTTCATTTCTCTAGAACACGCAGAAGCCGATTGTTTTTTCTGCTTCACAAACTTAATGTCAGAAATTCGTGATTTCTTTATCAAAACACTAGACGAAGCTGACTGCGGCATAAATAATATGATGATTAAATTATCACACAAGTTGAAAGAGAATGACGTTGACGTTTGGAATAGATTACAAAATTTGGAGTTGCGTCCGCAATATTATAGTTTCAGGTTAGTATGATTTGGTCATAATGAATACGTTTCTTACCTTTGTATACATGAAAAAACAAACTCTATACGTGCGATGTGCAACTTGTAATTTGTTTGAAATATGCGCGCAACAACACCGCAATGGAACAATGGTACAACCTGACAGTAGGTGCGCATATGCACAACTCTGCACGCATGCGATAGATGGCACTAGTAGTATATAACGTTGTTGTAACGTCATAGATTATAAATTTTATTCAAATCCCAGAACAATAATGTCTAAAACATTATTACACTATACATAATATCATGTACGAAAATATGTTTAATATTGTTTTTTTAAGATGGCTAACTCTAATGCTCTCTCAAGAATTTCCCTTGCCAGATGTGTTACGAATTTGGGATTCATTATTTGCCGATGAAAATCGGTTCACATTCTTAATAGATATTTGCTGTGCCATGATAATGTAAGTTTTTACCATAACTATCAAGCACGCACATCCTTATCTAATCATTGCCTACTTTGCAGTTTGTTAAGATTACAATTGTTAACCAGTGATTTTCCGTCCAATGTGAAATTATTACAAAATTTCCCACCAATGGACATACAGATCGTACTGTCGAAAGCTGTTTACATTTCAGGAAAACATGATTGATATTCCCATTTTCTTTTGTTTGTTAAAATATGTATGCGGTATTTTAAAAATGCCCAAAGCAATGCAAACGATTATTAAGTTTTTGATTTTTACTTAAAAGTATATATATTATTGAAATGCAATAGAGAAATACTCTTCTTTGTTGTAAATATTATGTAATAAGTATTCCATTCCCATAGTGAAAATTTACGAATACTCATTAAAGTGTAAATAATTACTATATTTTTGCAGTAACTAATGATGAATGAAATTATTCGTTTGTTTTATAAATAAATAAATATTGTATTGTTTTTGTACATGTGCACATGTTTGTTTATTAAATGATAATAAACTGTGTATTATAAAAACTATTGTAAAGTAAAAAAAATTCTATTATATGTTTATTTTTATTTATCCTTAATTTAATAATGTGTCTTTTTCTAATAACATAAAAGTGATTTCAAATATTCAATTGTGTCATGTGCCAATTTAAAAACCACTTGCTTTAACTCGAATGATTGGCCAAGAAAACTCAACGGGTGGGGAGACTGGCGCCAGAAATCAGTTAGAAATTGTGTGCCAGACATTTCAGTTAAAATCCACTTTTTATTCAGTTTTACTATACAGTTAGTTCATAGTTCGTGAAATGTGCAAAAACCATGGCTACTAAGGTAAATTATCTTTACATTTATTACTTACATATAACATTGCAATAATACATCAGTATATATGATTTAAAAATAATAATATTAGATGAATTGGTATCTTGTGAAAGTTAAAAATTAAACTAAAAACTAAGCACGCTGAGTTTAATTATTATTTATAATATCATTTATTTATTACAACATATATTTTGCATATTATACCGGTATATGATTAAATACAACATTTATAATAATATTGATTTAAATATCATATGGAACGTTTCGGCTGAAAAATGAAGTTAATCTATAAAATTAATAACAAAGTACGCGCGTCATGAAATAATAATTGAATTATTCCTAAAAAAAACTGTGCGATACACAATAATATTCCGCTTAATGTTTCCTCAAATAATACTGATTTGGTATAACATCGTTTTTGTCAAACTCGAAAATAGCGCTAATTTTATAATAATTCGCTATAACGCGCTTCACGGAAACGACAATTTGCCAAAAGGACCTTGTTTAGCGCGGAATCGCTCAGCGCTCGTTTTATAAGAACGTATTTTGAGCAGTATTACTGTATGATTCAAAATTGATACACCCATGTTACAGTGCTGCATTGCATGTTGCATATCTACTCTGGATTTATGCATTGTGGATTCCAAAATTGCTTATTCTTACACAATACATGATAAATTACATTTAATTCTAGAATTAGCTACGCTGCTTTCTATTCATAAATAAAATCTATGTTATCAAAATTCTCTGCAATCTCTTGTTATAATTCTTTATCACAAATATACATTGATACTCACCCTTAGTTTGTTTTATATACAAAAAACAAATGTAACAAATCTGAAACACCACCTCGATCCCTTCGCAGACTTTGATCTAAATCATTGTTTGTTGTATTGTGTACGTATGTGTGTGTGTATGTTCGCACACACACACACACACATCACGTCAGTACGGCTGACGTGGCCCTACCTGATTGAGTTAGCCGGCTTTGATTTTCACTTGTTCGATTCCCTCCCTCACAGCCACCGTACAAACCCCCCCCTCCCAATGACAGTCCATGCAACATCAGCAGAACTGTTACCCCACCGTGTGTTTGAATTACCGCTACTGCTGCCGGACATAACTCTATTACGACGAGTTGAAACATTGTTTCGGCAGTCCGCGTGTTTTGACTCATGATTTTTCGAGCTCGCTAGTATTTTATTTTTCATTTGTTTGTTTATGTCGCAACCGAGACACAGTGACAACTGTAACAGGTACGCTGTATGACGTTTTAACATTTAATATCTAATTGTAGCAATGTGTTGTCCAATATTCAATCATTGCGTGTATTCTTCGTAATACAAGTGTAGTGTTCGGTATTCGGTTAATTAATAATAGCTCAGAACGGGGAATCCACTACGAAAATTCAATATTCAACCCTTCTAATTTGTAACGTTTCAAATTCTGATATTGATTTAAAAAATAAATTATGTTTCTTTGCTCGTTCGGTGTATGTTGTACATATGAAACATCCCCTCGCTCACCCGCATAATACAAACAATTCGTCTGTTAAAATCTCTAAATACATACCATCCATCCATACCATCATACTTGCTGCTATTATACACACATACGCATGTATATATTCGCACAGTACGCAAGAGCAACTAACGAACTTAATGACAGAGTCTCCGACCATTGGACCCGGTCATTATATCGAATGCCATCTATTGTCAGGTTCTTGCGTCACGCATGGGGCAACTATTGTGGTGACACGCGTGGGCGTTCACGTGTTGTGACAGTTTTAATTCACGCATAATTCACTTACACTCGTATTGTGAATGCGTGTGTTACATTTTGCCATATGATAAATAAACGCCTTAGACTGCACCACAGCTACAATACGCAAACAATTGCACATAAACTTGTTCGAACAGGCACATGTTGTGATGTGCAAGATTCATTGATCAAGTTGGCTCGGTTTCGCGACAGGTTTTTGTGTAAACATGTTGTGGGGTTTCCATAGAAATCCCTAAGGTATTCGAACACGTGGGTTACGCAAAAGTTTTAAAATATACTGAAAAATATGTAAATATATAAATGAATATTTTTGTACATTTACTTTAGTTTCACCTCAACTTAAATAAATGTGTATTTTGTATAGAAAAGGTAAAACTTTTTGCCGGAATATACACATTTCTGTAATTCAAAATGTATTTTATAGTTTTGATAATTGAACATCAATTTTCTAGATATTTTCTTGGCTTCAGACATGTAAGTACATAATTATTTTATCATATTTTATTTGTACATACAAGAAAATTAAAATAAAACTACACAATATTTTATTATACAAAATACAACATTGAGAGAATAAATAAATACATTTTGTTTACGTTTTTATTTTTTTCAAATTACTACTTGTTTTATAAAATTTCTCCGCGTCGCGATTGGTTGACCAAAGAGGCGTGCCAGCTGCTTAGCACCGCCTCCCTATTTCTCCCACTTGCCATACTTTATATTGTTTTATTTCTCCACTTTCCTTTATTATCCTGGGCCTGATAACATCGCACATTTGATACCAGCCACACTTGAGTCTGTGAGTGTTATTGTAATTGTTATGAAAATGTGAAACGATTAAAGGCAATTGCATGTCCATGAAAGGTATAATCATTAAGAATAAAGTCAACATAATGACACGTAATTTAAGCTGCTGGTTTCCTTTGGCCGTTATTCTACAATGTTTTATAGTTTCGCGTGAACATACACTCATTTGAAATTGTAAATAAAATAATAGAGGTTTGTTTTGTTTGAAAATTTATTCTCAGAACTATTATAATATTTCCATATGTAGGTATAATCTTGATCTATTGTCTGTGTTAGCTTCGGTTCAGTTATTAAACAAGCTTTAGCAATAAACGATTAATAGGGACCCTTTTTTTTATTATTACAAGATTTAGAAATACAGTAGAATCCGCTTAAAGCTTTAGTTCACTATAAGCGAATGTACACTGTAAGTATTTAGTATGTTATGCATTTAATTAGGACTCAGAGATACATACATTGATTATAAGCGTGTTCACTATAGAAGTGCAGTCCACTTTATACATCTTAAATTACAAACCCAACCAGTCATCGCATCGCTGGTTATAATAAAACAATACTCATAGATCCTTTTACATCCGTTTATTTACGACTCGCGATGCACACAACAATATCCTGCCGAGGAATCTTGGTTGCTTATATTTTGTTCAATGCTATCTAGTCCATAAGTTACAGCCGTGTTAGGTGTACACCGTACCATACTACACCGTGGCTAACTTTGTCGGCGACACTATGACAGCCAGCATGATCTATGGGCGAGTTCCCAACCCGTCGTCTGATCTATAGCTTTTATATTTTTCGGTTAATATTTTTTTTTTATGATATCAAAAGACGTTTTTGTAATTCTGGTGTTAACTGCCCGTTGAATGGCGCGAAGTCAGCTGTGAATAATGCTGAGTGCTTGAACCAACCCCGACGTATACGTATATATGTATACGAAACCGATATAATTTATAATGTTGGCAAGCATGTAGGTGTGAAACTAGTCACACACACACATCTACACGCACTGTCCGTGAACAGATTCAACTTGTAGATGCTGGAGAAAAAATAACATAATAAATTTAATGTAGGTTGACATTATAAAAGTTTGTACGTATTTATGAGAAATGAGAGAAAATTATACACGGATTTTTAATAAATCTAAACCAGGAAAATAGTTGTTTCAATATCTACCTTTATATATAAATATTCCAGTTTAGTAAAATCCCATAAATGTTTTTTTAATCGTCATAATAGTTACATCAAATGGAATACATTTTTAGAAAAAATGTACTAGCTGATATTATTGAAACAATAAAACATTTTCTGTACTGTATCCAACATATAGATATGTATATACGTGACGAGGAAGAGTGGAATGAAAACAGATCTAGCAGTCAGGCGATGGCTGACGATATAGAGACACGGAGGCGCGCATAGAGACTGGTTCATGCGATGAATACGAATGTACGATTCGATAATCCTGTTAAACCAGACCAAGTTTTATACCGCGCTTGTTTTATGCGATCAACTAAAATACACATTGCATTATTCATGGATTTTCTACCAGAGACACAACGAATGTACGCTCGCTGGATTGGAGAGATGTCCCTGTGTACAATGTTTGTAGAATTTACGTGTGCATGAATCCTTTTCCCGCAGCATCGTTCGCGTTTGTTTCATTATCCACAACGTGTACGAGAGTCGCTGTGCTCGATAATTATTTTACGTTGTTGTTATCAAACGCGTTTCTGACATCCATGTGCGATGGGAATTTAAAATTCAACACCTTTATCCGACCCAATTACAATTGGTAAATAATAAATAATTCCAAACTGTGTTGTCAAATTTTGATCAACAATTTCGGGCATATTTTTGTAACAAACTCATTGTCCATTTGACCAATGTTCAACCTATAATCTACGGTGCATTAGAGTGTAGGTTTAGTGAAAGTAAGGTTATACCAATCAGCTGATTTGTTTATGATTTATTAGTAATTACGCGAAGACAGGGTACAATAACGCACGTACATTATCTACCGGCATGTATGTATATATTGACCTAATATACATGGTGGTGAAGACAGAGATGAAGGGTAGACGCATTTGACGCATGTGACGGATCACATCTAATCCGTGCATGATCGATTGCACTATTTATCTTCTCCGTCCGGCAACCATGAAAATCTACAACTAATATATGTTTAAATCAGTTCTTTTTTAACCGCTTTCTACCAAGGTAATGTTAGTATGATGAAAATAATTATGCTATTTACATATGCATTAGACACGTTGGTTGTGTATTTAAATATTGAAACATCAGCGATCAGATGTTGAAAGCAACGTATAACATTGAGAAACAACAACTAGTTCAATTTATACCAACAATATTTAAATTACGATAATATTCTATACGAAAATATTTGTTCTTAATTTAAAACTATACCATTTTGTATATTTAAATCGTAATATTATATTTCTATAATATTCAAATAACGCTAAGCATGGATTTATCTTCATTTAAAACGAACTCATAAACAACAATTTTGAAGTATACGTTGTTTCATACGTGTTAGAACATGTGTTTGTACAGTGTTGCAGAGTATATACTGTTGTTGATATAAAACTCGCAATAAATTATGTTTACGAATTGCTACATGACTGTAGTTGTTACAAGGCTAATGATAATTATATCCTTTACACAAAATGGTGCATTTACAGAGGACGGTGCAATGCCGGCCGTTTTTCTCGGAACCATTAAACCAGAAATCAAGCTTAATTATTGTATACGACAACAATCAAATAATCGAGCTGGCAAACAGCGTACAGAACCCGTGTAGCGAGTGTGCCATTTTATATTTGTCGGTATAAAAACAGATCCGACCAATTTACTTAATGAATCTATAAAGTTTTTATGGAGTTTTTAAGAAATGTTTCGTTATTATGCTTGCTGAAATTATATCTTGAAAGATATACGTGTATGTATTATTGCAATGTCTCGCAACAGAGAAAGTATCTGTTGTAGTATGAAAATAGTGTATGTTTTATTATTTACAGAACAATTGTCTCGCCTGTAATTTACCGGTAAACTGTATCAACAGTGACGATGAAGTTAGGGAATTCGCGTACCATAAAGCATGTACAAAATGTCACAAGTGCAGTGCTCCATTGGAGAGTATAATGCCGTGTCTGTTCTACAAAGGACACCTGTACTGTGATACAACATGTGTAAAGTAAGTATTGAAACATATCCATTTATAATTGTATTCTACTACATCTAAAAATTCTTGCTTGAGAAGGTTCCGCTTAAACCGAATTCTTTAAAACGTTAAGCGTTATAAAATCAAACGAAATTTCTAGACGATCTTTTCTTGTATATTCCAAATAGTATCTTGATTTGTCAAACATGGATAATGACATGCAATTAGATTATCTGTCTTAGTACTCCCAATAATGATAGTGTTTCATAATACCGCTACGAACATCACGTATGTCTGTGTGTACAGTACACATACTGACCCGGTGTGTATGTATATGTACAAATGATACAATGTCGTGCCGGTGTGTAATGATATGGCGTGCAGGTGTCGCGACGCCTGCCATGGCGCCTGGGCGGGCCGTCGTCATGGTTACGGCCGGATACACTGCACTCTCTCGCTTGACACTTGGCGGGCGATGTCATCGACCATCACCACCTATACAACAAAGTGTGTTTCTTACGGCACAATTCAGAATACTTAATACATTTCAATGTACGGTAATGTTACATTTTAACATTGGTTATGTATAATTCGATGGTTATGCTATCAAATTATTAATTTTTCTTTTCTATACAGTAAGGCCCGATTAACGTTGATTCGATTTACGCTGATGAGATTTTTACGTCAACCCAAAAAAAGCCCTACATTTACAATTATTCGTTATAACGCGGAGCATGACGACAGAATTACGGAAATTATGAGTCTGTTTATAGAAAATGACGCAGTGTTAAAATGGCGTTGTATAAAGCTGTTTCGGTTAACACTCTGTCTTCAGGCACACATCTAAAACCCGAAACGGGGTTTTCTGTACTTCAATTTAATCTAACACTGTATTGTAAAAATAGAATTAAAATACTCGCCAAGTCAAAACAATAGTTCAAATCCTTTTTTTTTTTCCGAATATAACGTTTTATATTTTCATTTTAACTGAATGGTCATTTAAAAATACAACTAAATTAATGATATTTATCAACTCTCATCATTTACATTATATACTCTCGGAGATATTTTAATTCCAATCACATAAATATAAGATTTACAAATGGCCATACTGGAGTATATCCTTTTTGTACACACCAAACAGTCGTATCGATTCAAACTTACGTAGTAAAACTAATTTTACCAAAATATTAGGTATTCATGGAGAAGCGCACGTTGAACACCGAAGTCTCTATTTTTCTGGATTTTATTTTCTCTCCTTGTCTTGTGCACCGGCCGTGGTGGCGTGCTCTGTCTTTGTCGCACAGCAGTGGAATCTCTACGGGATGCAATTGTGCGGATTATTTTCGATTCGTTTACCATGCAGACGTGAGCACCCGGCGAGTAGGTTGTATGCTAGGGCGGCCATTCCAGTACTCACGGTTGCACCATACAAGAAAAAAACCGAATCTGTCTTAAAAAAAAATCAACCCATCCTTTTTCATATGTATATTTTAAAAGTATTGTTACAAAAACAATGAATTCAGAATCATATTTAGCAACCAATATATGTAATAAACTGTTTTATCTTGCCCAACTAACTAATTCTTCAGCTGTTGTTAAAATATTGAAATTGGTTTCAATTTAAGGAACACTTATTACATTTCTTCCATTACTTTCGAATGTATGTTCGACTTCTGTCGTACAGCAGACTATTTCATTTAAAAAATGCAGATTCATTCGAAGTTTTACTATCCGGTATATTCTGGTTCGGTGCGGGTCTAATACCGGAATTCACCGAATGGTGTATAACGGTGCTGCCGTTTGCAGATTCCAGGCTGATGTGCTGATTCAATTACGGCTCCGAGTTGCTCTGGAACGTTTCAGCCTCGGCTCCCGGAGCTACCAGTTCCGGACTTAGCAAACTCCCGTAATCCTGATATTCCCTCGATCTCTGTCCATTATATAAGCTACACACCGTAATATACAGATATATCCATTGTTCGGTTGAACATTGACACACTACTATGAGATAGAAATATCCAAAACATGATCTATTTCATACACATTTTATTAAGAATATATCTTAAGTTACTGAGGATTACTTTGACCAAATTTCTTTCATATAATAACGATGATTTTAGTAAAACTAAAATGATATTGCTTAAATAAATTACACATAGCTAGATCCGAGACAACTATATGTTCTGTTTATGTGTAATGCAACCTCATGATCCTAACCTCAAATCTATATATTCAATTATTCATTCAATCCTTGAAACATCTGTGTATTGTGAAAAGGATTGACGGAAAGTTTGTGAGTAAACAATACGCTTAAAAATATGACTGATGAATCAGTCCCAATAAAGCCACTCGAAGCCGTTCGTCGTTCCAAAACGCATTGCACCACGAATACTGTCAACATTTTGACCAGTCATTGCTTGACAGCCGCTATACATTTATCAAAACCCCAGCAACAACGCATCACATAATTCCCTAAAGGCTTCACTTATACACACTATCTCTGCCAAGAAATAATAAACAATACCGAAGCGGTTTTTTTTGTATTTATATTATTTTTTATACATTCCACAACTGGTGTACCTCTATTACGGTTAGCGTGAGAAAGTGTTCTATTATTTATCCATGCAGTTTGAAATAATCGATGGATATTTGACAATAGTTGTCCAATAACATACGTCAAATACAATAATACTGTTAAACTAACATAAATAATATGGATATCATCCTTGTACATGTACAATAATATACAGTCATCGAAGTTGTATTGTGGTTTGATAATGTCAAATGATATATAATTGTTCATCAAACATTCTGTCATGAATAATATTTACGTCAAGACATCCAATATGTTACTTTTATATCAGTTTCACGTACTCTGTAAGCGAAAGCAAATGTTTGCCATCGAAACTAGCGAAAACTTTAGCGCACGGTCATGAAACTAACAGTTTTGGGGAGAATTTGTGCCCTTGGGAGGCCTTCAGGGCTGTCCCAGGAGACACAACAATCAATTTACGAGACAACGATGCTAGAAAAGGTTTGGTTTCAGCAGAAAAGTTTATAGCGACAACAAAACATACATTAAAGATCACAGTCATAGTTTTTGTGGATTATCGTACAGAGAATATTTAAAAATAGTACATTATACACCAAGGGAGAGAAACCACTTATTTTTCCTGAGGTGTAGTTTGAAGCCCGAGGGCGAAGCCAGAGGGCTACAAATACATCGAGGGAAAAATAAGTGGTTTCTCCCGAGGTGTATATACTATTTTTTCCACGTTCGGGAGTAGAAACACTTAATTTCATAAATAATGAATTATAATAAATCGGAGCGAAATTTCAATATTTAGAAGCCTGTGGAAATGTTTCCATGCAACGCGTACCATGACAACAGATATATATTTACAAAAACCTTTGTTATAATAAAAACTCCCTTCCGAAAAGTGTTTTCGTCCCTAGGGAGTAAATGCTTCATTTCTGTCCCGCGTTTGTCGCCATAGAAACCGACTTCTACTCCCGGACGTGTAAAAACATACATTTCATTTGTTAGTAACATTTTACTTTCCCTCCAGGCGATGTTTTATCGATGTGTTGATTCGATTATGCAGTGTAACCAGCAAGTACAACTGTACAAATAAAGATACATTCACATGTGTTCCTACTGTCAGACACTGTACCAATGTGCGAGTGAACAGATGTAGCAAGGATTTGTCCTTAAACAGGATTACAATTACACGGTGTTACACATGTCCGAATCCTGGTCCCCCAGAATAATCTTCTCAACAAGATTCCCCACATTGCATGTACCAGTCCGTGCTCAGTGAGGGTTTGTCCATAATTATATTCCCAAACTTGTCACTATTACTGTAATGATGTATTTATTACTTGTTACTTGTATATTTATGCAACATTTTCAGTGAAATATGTACCGAATCATGTTAATAACATTAGCTACCATATTTGTATCGGATACAGTAATTGCATATCAATAGACAAATTCATGTTTAGCAAACAATTTATTCTTTAACTTTGGTTTTCTTTTAATTTTATAAACTATCTTACATGTACAAATATTTTTTACTCAACATTTTCATCATTCTGCTCTATACCACAACAATCAGTGGTGTACTGAAAATTTTTACAGGTTAACTATTGCTTGATGTTTAGAACAAGATCTCGAATCAGACCAAACAATATCAAAACGTTGCTTAGCTGATGAATAACATTATTGTCATTGGTAACATTTGATTTGGAATTAAAACTGAATCACGTTCTCAAATAAATGCTACGAAATCCAACATGGTATTAATTATATTATATTCCTGATAAAAACATAGCGAATTTAAAATAATAATACTGATTTTATCGACGAGTTACTGCAAACATTGTCGCAGTTCCCGAACAGCGTAGCCCTGTGTATACTGTATTGCGCTATTCTCTATTGCAGTGTTTCTGTAGTCCACGCTTCCAGCAGCAAATGATCACTGAGCCCTGTAAATTCGACAATGGGATTAGCCAACGATCTCGTGTTCAGTCAGACGGACAATGCTGTTAGCTCCGGGTTCGCATCCCGCTACCGTAACTCTGCGTTCACGCCTCGTTGCGCCCTCTTGTCCACGGCTCGCGCACTCTCTGTCTCTGTTCTCTTGAATCTCACCGCCACCAACACTCCCCACCCGCCCTTATTCTGGGGGTACAATGTACTAGTACTCGTGTACCCTTATCACGATCCGGACTGTCCGCTGTACAGTTGTATTTTTATCCTGTTTCGTCCTGTCAATTTGGCCATTGAAATATCCATTCAGTGGATATTACTGAAACACTGTCGAATGCAATATTTAAACCGTTTTGTATCAGAGGTATTACGCAAGTAGCTTGAAGGGAATTCATTATTAAACATCAGATAAACTAATAATTGAGGAGCGGTTTTGCAAAACTAGACAAATCCAGATTTGTTTAAAGTGGGGTACATATCATATAGCACTGAAAATAAGTAACCACGTACGTTTTTCGTCCTGTATTTCGTAGGAAAACTTCATAAATCCAGTCCAAATTAATCAGTTAAAACGTATGTGTTGTGCAGAACTGAACAATCCGCGTTTCATATCAAAACTTGATCCATAACATACTTGATTCTGATAGTTGGCACGCTTCGTAGATAATACACGGTATCAGTAATACAGTAACAGTGAAATAAATAAATAATTAAACAAATACAAGGTAATGATTTTCAAAACTAAACATATCCATTCGATCATCAACAAATCCAAAATATTTCATTGAAAAAAGCAATGAAGGGGATTGTCTTTATTTCTTATTTTATTGTTAAACTATTCTGCTATTTTCGCTTGAATCACTGGTGTAACAATTAAAACTAATATAAAATTAATCTTGGAGTAATGAGTTTTTGCCGTTTATCTCGAAACTTGTTAAAGTAGTGTTGTCTAGTTTAACAAAACAGCTTCTCAATTGCACTAAGATTTAAACAAACACTCTTGAATTGTAGTTACTACAATATCTTCATCAATATGATGAAAATTGTAGACGAAGAAGATATTTATTGATTATAATTCGAAATCAAAGTTGATGCTTGTCCTTGCAATCTCCTCTACATTGTATAGTATTGAATATCTATCGTTTCATAGAAGCCGTACTGTTCCAGTATCCCATTCTCCGCAGAGGTACAATTTTCGGATTAATTTCCCGAGTACGTCTGACTTTCGTATTGCCAATGCTTGAAGTTATAATATGCGGCTTAAAATCTACTTGTCATTCAGTGCACATCTCAGACAAATGCCAGCTTTTGGTCAACTAGTGGAAAATCTGCTTATAAACATGTTGCAACGGAACACGTCAAAACCGTGCAACATACTTGTCTCTCTATAGAAAAGATCAAGCGAACTATATTTCTACAATTTATTCTAATGTTATAAAAAGAAGAGAGGGAGTGTGAAAACACAAGAAGGGCCTTACTAATTTTTAATATGCAAGTGTAAATAGGCGGGTACCAGACACACACATATCCATACACCACATACAGATAGTAATAGTAAAAATTTGTGATGTAGATTTACATTGGGATCAAAGTGACTTGGCCGCGTTGTGTATGTACAGGGGCAGAAGGGGGGTGGGTGTTGCACCCCATTTGCCGTACGCTATATCCTATTGTATTGCAACGGAGGGTGCCATAATTAACTGTACTCTATCATGCAAATCCACCACACTGGATTGTAACATTTCGGAAGTAGAAATACGAACATTTTCAACATCCAGTCATACATTCATACCTGCATGCATATAAGTTTTATTCTGTAAAGTTTACAAGCGTAAACTTTCGGTACAAAATATCGGAAAATGTGAAGAGCAAAGAACTTCTAACAGATTTCCCTAAAAATTGGCTACAATTACAAAAATTATGGATCAATTTATAGAAAATCTTCGACTGGTAAAATGACCGCCATTAACACTATTTTGCGTAGCGCTAAGGCACGTATCCTGAGCGCTAACCGAAGTGTTACTAAATCTTAGCGCACTGAATTCATGCAGCGATCAAAAATATCAAAACATTTTACATGTAATAGTATTTCATTCCTCAAATATAGAATTCTCTAGTACGTTTATGATAAAGCGTAATTAAATAATTTATTTAAATATTCCAAATTACTGCAATCAGCAATTCCTACTATTCTTTTTTTATCTTTTATTTATCAAAGACTGTGAGAAAAAACAAGTCAAGAAAGCACCCATTGCGACGTAGAGTTGTGATTGGCGACTCGGCAGATTAAAAAAAAGAATCTTTCCTTTTCTATTCCCCCCTCTCCCGTCGCTCGTCATTCGTGGTTGGCAAAGGAAGTGAAACTTCCCGACCGGAAAAACTGATCAGCAATTTAAATTTAGCCAAGCAATTTTTCCCCTTTTGTGTTTGAAGTGAATTTTTATCATTCAGTAATATATTTTCTCCTTCGTTAAGTTGAAAGTTAAAAATTCTTTTTTTTTATGGAGGGCGGGATAAATTTTTTTTGTATATTTTTGTAAAATTTAAATAATAATATAAAAAACACAAATTTGAGTAGAAAATATTCTTCATTCTGATATATTCTATGTAGATTATAAGTCTTTCACAGTCACAATCAGACAAGCGGACAAAATAATATGAGAATCCGCTCGACTTATACTGAGCTACCAATTTCAAAAAGCATATCGCACGTTAAAGTGTATTCAAATCCATATAAGAGTGACGTCATAAAAAAACAAACGAATGTTTGAAAAGCCCCGCCTCTTACGGCAATACGATGTGCGTATAGATTTATACGAGTCAAATGTGTAAGAAAGAGATAGCTTGTTTTGTTTATGTCGTGAATAAAATTTACCTGATGTGACGTCACTGCTATATGGATTTGAATACACCATACTTAACTTTAGTAATGGTTATATGACTTTGTTTTTCAGAGATGCACCGCGCGAACTTCGCTGTCGCAAATGTATGAAAATTCTCGTGGGAGAGGATCTGGTTCGCAAAATTGCAAATCATTATTATCACGCCCATTGTTTCCGATGCAATACGTGCAATAAGGTGTTAATGACTGGCCAGCAGTATGAGATTCAAAGAACCAGAATCTTCTGTGTGACACATATGAAACGTAAAAGTTAGTATCGGTTCTTTTTTCAAATCCAAATAATCTTTGTGGTAAATAAAAGTAGATTTAAATCCTGCCCCTGACACTGTCATAAATGTACAACAAACTATAGATGCTGTAGTATGAACTGTCAAATATCTTCTAATTGCTAAATTCTACAACGTTAGAGGAATATATCGTCATGCTATATTTTATTTCGATCAAAGCAATTTAAAAATTTGAATATGTATGTTATTTTTTGTTCAATTATTTGTTACAGCTGTACCGAAGAGAAAATCATTTAATAGAACAACTATAAACCAAGTACAGCGTAGAATACTCGAGAAGCACTTTGACAAGAACAAATTTCCTACAATGCTTGACATGATGAAAATCTGCAACAATACTGATCTACCGCATGACACTGTGAAACATTGGTTCCAAAATAACCGTACCAGGAAGGGCAAATAAGCATCTTCATTAATTTTCAGTTACTATTTTGCTCCATTCTATTATTTGATTATTGTGAATTATATACATTTTATTTACTCATGGTCCAGACAATATAACGACTGTTTGTATTCCTACATTTAAATAAAGCTGTGTTAACTAAATCAAGTATAATTCTCAGACTATTTGAAGATATTTTAATATTTCATACGATTTAACATTTAGATTTATTCTAAATGAACGTAAAGTTTTTTTTATCAATATCAGATATGTATACGTACGAAGGATAGTTATTGAATTGGAAGAGAAAATATTTATAGAAATTAATAACACTCAAGTATATGTTTGAATCTGTTGTACGTTACATGACATGGCGGCTATCGAAGAAGGAACTTTTGATTCGACAATTGTCGGGTTATGTTGGTTATTAATGTGTGTAGCATGCCTGGCATTTCACTGACAATACTCGATAGCTATAGATGACGAGGTCCGCTAGCCATTCACCAACCGATGATTAATTCTACTTTTAACAGGAAACAGTATCTATTGATATATCGGAGTAATAAATGAGTCAGGTACGTATATCTATATACTTTGTAATAAATATAGTTTAAATTGCCCGGTGCATTATATTTAGGTTGATTAATAATTTACTGTCAAGAAAAGTATCCGAATTAAAATTTTAGGTTATATTGAATATTCTCTAGTTATTTTTTAATTTAGCTAGTGCCAGTTACTAATTATAATCTTCACGTTAATATTCAGCATTTAATGTAATATATTATTATCGTATTTCGAGAGCAAGCATTGAATTACCCACTTGCTAAACAAATATTCATCTGAAAAGTTTTCAGTGAAAATGTTTTTATTTAATTTAACTATACTCATTCATGTGACATATGTCAATGAGGTAGTTATCATACGTTATAATGTAGAATGTCAGACGGCACTGTTGCTTCTTGTTGGAAGGAATGTTACGTAGGAATAAAAATGTCACATTTGACGTGTGTCGTGCATTCTATTAAAGTTAAATGAAAGCCATAGCCCGACACATTAACTCACAATGCGCGGCAGTCAGATACTTGCTCTATAAACAATACCCGCCAATGATCGACGACGAACGAGTGCACCAGCACACGCACGCACATAGGCGTCGGCATCATAATTTTATTTACCCAATTATACGAGAAAAACATTTCTTTCTTTACATGTTAGAATTGCCAGCAAACTGACACTATATTTAATTGAAAAAATGTGTGAAAATTCATACTTAATTTCAAAGTATAGTATCTACAAGCATATCTGAAGAAACAACTAGACAAATGTTTTAATTATTTAATCGTGCTTTTCTACATCAATGATTCACATTCATAGGTAAGACTGTTGGATTTGCATTACGCAAAACCATTCACAATAATGTGTGCGTGTATTAGACGGTATTGAATATCGGTAGGCTGGTTACTGGTGCTGGTGCTTGTGAATGTGTGTGTGTGTGAACACCCATGGTTGCGTGGGCCCTTGGCTACGGTGGCGCCGTTCCGGAGATGCGGCCGCTAGCGGCAGCGGCTCATTAGTCCCGGAGGCTGGTCGCCCGGTGTAAATCACGAATACCACAACGCTATGAGTATGAGCTATGACTCTCTCTCGTATATACATATATACCCGTACACTCTTGTTCTTCTCTCTCCATCTCTCTCTCTTCTTCTCTATATATGTACATATCAGGCTGCACAGCCAAGTGTATATCTCTCTGTCACACTTTATTGGAGAGAGCTTTTGAATCCAAGGTTGCCATTTATTATTGCCGGTGCCACTATCATTAAAATTTTATTCATTTTACGAAACAATAATAACTAACAAATATCTACATAGTTGACTGTTTGAATGCATCTGCTTTTCTACCTGTTGAACTGTTCTACCAGAATACCACGATAAGATTATACCGAATTATACAGAAATAATTCTAAGATAAGTTTACTATATTGTTATTAGGCTATTTTCTTTTATCGTCTACGAATAATAACACACAAACCTGGGATGAAATATAAAATAGTCCATTGGAACACATACATTGACAGGTTTATTTTTCTGTCAATATAACCTAAAAAAAAGGGTACAATTAAAACTACAAAAACTTTAAGGACAAATATCGTAAATATAACTTGTAGTCGCTGTGAAATAAAAGAAATATCGTCATACGACGATATAGTGCGTTGCGATGGTATGCGATGCCGATATGATTATTTATTGATCCAATTACTGGATATCTAACAAGGTAAAAGTAAATGTATGGTCCCGTGTGTCTATAGGAGTAGTTGTGTAGTGGTGGTAGCTGTTGCTAAAAGCGGACCGTAGCTCTTCCTATCGGGAGATATTAAAATGCAAAATATTCCGGTCGCGCCGTGTCTGTGTCTCTCCTCGAATAACGTATAACGATATAAATAAGTAACGGGTAGGCAGAGCAGAACGCAAGAGTGATTTAGAACGTCGGGCTCTTTGAATTCAGGCCGCCACTGTTGTCTTTCTCACTCACTGTTGCTCTCCACTGTTACATGCATAGGTAAACCCTCACATAAACGATATATAGAGGGACAGAGAAAAAGAACAGAAGGTTAGGAAAACGATAGACTTCTGAAAGAAAGAGATTAACATAACCTAAAGAAGAACGGAACTAAAATAGAGTGAGATGCTAAGAAAGCAGTAGTATCACTTCTTGTCAGAATCCAGGAGAAGGTACCTTATTAACCCTATACCCCACACAAACACAATTATAGTTTTACTTTACTATCTACCATATGGCAACCTGCATTCGTACAAACAGATCTGATGAAATATCAGACACAACACATGATGGATACATCTAGATTTTCAAATTGATTTTTAATCATCGAAAGGCACACTAATTGTGTGGATGTTTTATTAATTATTTTTGAATTTATTTAAAGACAGATATCAGAGTATAATATCTGCTAATTATTAATATTTTATTGCCACTTCAGTTTGTAGATTTCATACTAGTAAATCAGTAGATACCTACATAAATTTCAGCGTAATTTTTAACTAAATAAATTACAATGTTGCAAGATATTTGCTAGTAGATAAATCTATAAATAATTTTATTATTAAAAGCGAAGAACGTTTGTGCTTATTTTCTTATTAAAATACGAGTTAACACAGACATTATACCTAAATACTATCTATGTTCGGATTTTTAAATAGCCTTTTAAAATACTATCTCTTATACATAACCAGTAAATCGCCATGGTGTAAAAAAATACCAGAGAAGTGAAGGCAACAGATACGTACATGTTGTAACAAGCGCCGCGAACGTTAACTATAATATAATACTTTATGTACAAAGATAAATCTTCTATACGACTTCTGTGTTTCGCAACAAACAATAATAATCAATCTCCGAAATAATTAAATGCTTGCATACAAAACGAAAACACACACAAACCAGCCGGAATAATAAAACCATGCGCAATATAATTATCATGCATATATACGGGAGCAAAAAACTAAATATGATTTTTTAAATCACGCACAGACGCAATAAAATATCATTAAAACCCCTTCACTTCATAAGATACCGGCATCGGCTTGAAACACAATTAAACTTTCAGAAATGAGATAAAGCTCCGTGGCCCGACTGATTTACACATATTCGACTATTAATTTATCAAAATAAAAAGCACAGCGATTGCTAATTTTCTACGCAAAAAACTGATCGCTCTTAAGTAGTCATAAAACCATTTACGTTTATCGGTAACGTTTTAATTGCCAAAACGATCATAAATTAATAATTATGGCATACGGTTGGCTTGTATGCGGGGAGTTTAAAGTCTACCACATCGTGCAGTGATGAATCCGTGCTAACATACTTATATCGTCTCACTCTGTGCCTACTATAACCGAATCACAATATAAATTCTAACCTAACATTCTTACTTTTACGCAATCTCGTACTATAAAAACACACGAGAAACGATAAACATTTCGAAATGTTCTTGTTTTAAATATTTTACCGTAGGCATCTCTAACAATCTAACATCTTCAGACGTTCTATCCATTAATACGTGAAAACAACCTTGTAGCATATGTTTACACGAGACTATTAATATTTATATACCTCATATTACCAGAGTTTAGAACAGTTTTATTAGGATTCAACACATAATTCAGTCCGGTTACGTGACATAAATGGTGATCCGTTTTATTAAAAAAGTCAGAAAAACTAATATTTGTATCTTCCTGTTTGTTTTAGATATCCAATTTATAAAACGTATGCATTTTTATTGGCTCATTAAGTTGCCATTCACACAGGGTGTATCGGTATGTTACGGTTCGAACCGAGAAACGCACAAACGAACGGACAGGTATTCTTTCTAGACACTGAATAAAAATGTCGGAAATGCATTAATATTGATAATTTATACGTCGAGTTTTAACCTGTATATATCATCGTTGAAACATTTTTATTGAACGGTAGAAGAGATATTTCTAGGTTAGGTATACGGAATGGGAAACGTTCCCTGTTTTTATATTCCACCATCCCTACTTCCACTTATCACTTATACTTCTGTACACCTTGGCGTTTGGAACCGTTGCTCACGTCGTCTTTTCAAACTGTCCGTATTAACTTTAGATGTTTACTTGGAAGTTTCTTCCTGGGTTGCCATGACGACCGTCTTCTCTATACCGGGAGGTTCTTTGAGTTAACAAGCGCTGGAATCAAAGGCCCAGGATTTGTCAGTGTCACCCTCCCCCCTTGCAGACGCCGGTAGGTGGTAGCAACATGGAGCGAAATCATAGGGTTCGCTTACAAAGACAAAATCATTTCCTGCTTCGTAATAAGACAAACGTCGACTCGTCATGTGGATACCAGTGATTTTGAATATTTCATGAAGATGACGATAATAATGATGATGATGATGATGACAGTAATACGACGTTGTGTATGCAATCAATATTGCAAATGAATGGCAGATCTCTTCAGGCTTTCAGTAATGGAGAAAGGGTTATTAATGAATAATATACCATGAAACATTCTATAGATAAATAATAATTACATTTTAAGTCACAATTTTGAATCGAATACAATATTTTTTTGAAACATATTATATATTAGATATACAGAAATGCAGTGGAACTCTAATATTCGTCCACGCTAATATTCATCTTTTTTAAAATTCGTCCTGGTTTTCATTGAAATTTTTGTTTGATATTCGTTCGAAAAGTCAATATTCGTCCCATCTCTGACTTGACCGGTGAATCAACTGATAGTCAGTTGGCTCAGTGACATTACTTGATGACAAAATGGAAGGTGTCTACCCTTCCAGACAATAGCCTAACACCTCTAAATTCTTAAAAACTTATAACAACAATCATAGTTTGCTTTCGTTTGATATTAGTTTTTTTTTTAAATATTCATCCTCGCCTAGGGAACAGATTAATGACGAATATTGGGGTTCCACTGTATGCATTCTGTTAATTTTGTACTAAACAAAATACCTTAAAATATTCTACAGAGAAACTTAAATATTAAGAATATCGCTGCTAGAATTCGAGCAAAAACTAACTTCCTGTTGCTTCGAAACAGCAGCCATAAATCTACCGCGCCGGTCTTATCTAGCAAGCTGTTCCTAGTCCATCATCACTGGCTATTGTTTGTTTATAGGCGGTGAGCACGTGTTCTAATTGGCTGCATAAAATTTACAAATTGCATCAATTATAATCAAGAGATAGAGTGATGTTGTGTGTCAGATAAGCTCACTATTAAATGTGTACTGGATGCACCCTCACAGACCGCCTGCATGGACTCGTCCATTCAGCGGTTAACCAATACGCATGCGTCAGCCGCGCAAAGTGGACGTCACACGTGCCACCGGTACACTGATGAATGCATCATCTGATTACGGTTAAGATCACAAGAGATAATCTTCTCTGTTTGCAGAGAATGCACCTGATTTTGTTTTCATATTGTCATATGCGCATGTACGAGCTAGTATTATGTTTGTTTAAATAGCGTATTTGAAATTAGTCGGCTGTGTTTGTGTATGCAAGCGGTGACAAGTGAGGTTAGGTGCAGGTGAACTTGTGTGTTTGTTTATATGTTGGTTTCGTTAATTCAAATCGCTCATCGGCTTTGATAATGTTTATGAAAACAATGCATAAATAGTCCGGTAATAATAATCTCTTAAGCCGTGCGGCATTCGCTTGACGTTATTTAATAATACCGTAGAATTATGCTTATTGGTGATGGCCTCTAGGCTCAATCATCCGGCTACTTAAAACATGCAGTGGTCAAGAGCCTAACCAACATGTCCACTGTTAATTTATATCGGTTTGCATTTCATTATACCATATTAACCCTACTGTCACTCACTGCAGTCGACCGACCAAACATTCAACACTCACTGCTCCTGCAAATCATAACCAGTATTTAAAGTGGTCGTGTAGGTTCTTACATGTGGTAGGTTATCGAAATGTACTTAATAAATAAGCTTTCTTTTGTTTTGCCGTAATGCTCATGTCCGTTTTATTTTCGTTCCTTTTTAAATCGTGGTCTCTGTGTGCACGGTTTAACGATCAGCCAATAGTATTATTGATTATTATTATTCCTGAGTTATCGATTAGTATACCGCGTGTAATTGGTCGCAGCTATGACGATTTTTTTGCTACTGTAACGAAATTCCTTGCAGTAATTTACCAACAGCAAGTTGTGATTTAGAATTCGTTCAATGATTTTGATTATCTCGGTTATTAATTTTAAACTATCAATGGACTAAATGATTTGTGTTAGCATCTTTTGATTGTAAATAAAGATAATTCCTCTTTAGATAAACATAAAATCTAAGAGTGGATTCTAGTTTGTATGAAGTATACTTTAAATATCTTGACAGATCTGTGGCTTTGTCGAATATGTATTGGGTGTTCTGTGGACATACACTGATTCAACGCGTTACACGAATGTGTCAATAAGCTGAGGGTGTCTGCACGTTGAAGGGATGGTTAAACACAACCAATCAAACACCCCGGCTGCCAGAACATTCACCCTGTGACCTGCATGCTAAGTAATCCGCCTAACCTCAAGAACACAGCCGGACTGACCAATAACTCATCCGCACATACACACACACAGGTAGTATCTGCGTGTGTGTGTGTGTGCATCTATTACATATATAGTTATATACAGTGATAGAGCAATGAATATCAACCATTCGACCTTGCAACCACCCTAATTGACATCTTGTTTGTTACAATTTCGTATTAACTTGGAAGGACCGTCTTAATAGTGTGAAATAACATTTCGAATTGAATTTCAAGACATCTCTGCCCTAGTTACGGCATAAGAAATAGCGAAGCATTAGGTATTGCTTTATTAAATTGTTTAGAAAAGAACTGAAACATTATTTAAAAGATAAACGCATAAACTTTCTTCACATAATTATATTTATTCGTATGTTTATTTATATGAAAACTAGGCTTGTGTTTATAATTAATAGTATTTACATAATACTCGGTTTTTTTCAACGGAAACATAAATTTGCTTTATATGATTTATGAGTTAACCTTTTCTAATTTGAAATGTGCAGATCTGAAAGGAAGGAATAGAGCAAGATGCGCTTGTGCAAATGAGTGCATTCACCTGCTCCCTGTAAGGGATAAGCAGGTAGGTTTGGTTAAAATCGTTTAACCGACGCATTTTTCATTGGCGCTAAAATTTAAAGACTATTCTTTCTTCTAAAAAAGCGGAAATCTATTACTTCTTTATAAACATTTCACAATCCTTCCAGTTTTACTAAACGACAATATCATGAGAATGCTACATAATTTTACAAACATAATGTAGATTCAAAGCCGATAGCGAAAAGACAAAAAGTTTGTCTATATACAAAACGAGAATCGAAAGTTGTGTGAAATTCGTACATAAAGTGGGAAAACATTTTTAACACGGTTACACGAGCAGTCATTATTGAGTATAGGACTAGATAATTATAGTACGCGTTGGTCAATACGTCCTTAATTCATCCCTGCCCCTTCTCTCCGTGTCACTTGAAGGCCACGAGGGTTGAACACAAGCTCCTAACGAGTAGAAATTGCTAGCTGCCACCCTCTGAGTGTGATTACTCGTTCTCTCACAGACGCGCACACACACTTACATTCCTCTGTGAGTACAGACGGAGTGTGCGTTACTCTTTTTTCACTTTGAGCGGTGAATATAAAATATAAAATAAAATACAACCCTTATGTCGGCAATTTATCCATGAACAACATGAAAAGAATATTGTTTTATTCTAACCAATACGGCGTCATTGTATTTATTGTAGAGATTCAGTCATGGAACGTAACTTTCTTACGAATCATCACATTTAATTTCTAAATATGTATTCATATCATTTCTCAATATGCGTTCACACGAAATGTTAATAATACTTCGTCCACAAAAAAACACTATCTAGTATTTGAAATATAATGCTGTATATTTATTTTAATTTATATACTAAACGTATAAAATTAAATCTAAACGATTACTACACAGTTATTCGTGTACGATTTCATTACGCATACGATTTTGTATTAGAATAACATGTGGAATTTATGTAATCATATGTATAGTCACAGAGAGTAAGGATGTGTAATAAACCCGAACCGTAGACCCAGCATCTAATGACTGTCGCCCGCTGTGAACCGTACAGGTCTCGCCTTGTCTTAACATGTTCACCTACTTATTACACCAGTAAAAATTCATAAAGAACAACAGTGTTCCCGGCGATAATTCAACCGAAACGCACAGCCAATCCGATATCACAGGTGATTATTTGTCAAAAAGTTAATTGTTTCAACAAATTTATCCCTCCAAACGGTATTATTAATTTCATCGGAGATTATTCAGGAAATAACTTGAAGTTTTATAGCAGAACGAGTTTATATTAAAATGAAACGAACTGATATAAAAACATTGTATTATAAACAGAAAAATTCCAATGACATTCATGAAAGATTGACTAAATTTAATCATTAGCATTAACTAAAATTTCAAATCTTACGACATATGTCTTGTTTTGATTCTCACTGATATTATATGTGTGTTAGTCATTTCTATGTGTATAATATATATCACATTGAGCATATTACTGACAGTCGAGTGTGTCTCTTTAAATGCTATGGAGTAATGCGTTTTAATTCACTCGTCTAGCTAACGAGACGCGAATGATCTGGTGACAATGTACACGTGACTGCTGCGGTAACTACAGCACTAGAAGGGAGTTGAATGTATCCGGGCGGAAATGTCGTGGGAGACACACACGACACGTGTGGCGCAATTCGGAACTAGCCAACCATGGATAATCCAGGGTAAACAGGACAAAAAGAAAATTATATTATTAATACATTCACATTTAGAGAGAAGACGAACTATTTCAGTGAACTAGTAGGACAGACTGTTATTGACAGTTTGTAAATCTTATTTTCGGTTAACATTCTTTTTAGTTTTTCTATTAGAACCAGGTTTTTGCTTTCTTTAGATTCCGTGCATTGAATGTGCAATGAGACTGCTTGTAAACTGCATATATTCTGTATGTTTTATATATATATATATATATATATATATATATATATATATATATATATATATATACATATATATGAGTGTGTGTGCTAGCGTGTATGTGAGTGTGTGTGATGCACAGGATAACGGTAGGTGTATGCATGTGCAGGCGAGCAAAAAATACGTGAAACGTGTCTCATTGTTCTGGCAATTTCCGCGTCACCCCTACGGATGAATTGTACCATTAACTTTACACTGACACGTGACAAAGGGAAATGTTATATCAAACACTGCATTTGCTTCACTGGATCCTATGTGACACTCAATGTGAGACTGTGTAAAAGAAAAATAAGATACACATTTAATGAATACCGAAAATATTCTCTGACTTAAACATTTTTTTTCTTTTCGAAAATTCACAATAAACAATTAATATACTATATGTAAATAAAAATATATTTAATAGATATACCTACAAATACTGAAACGAAATATTTGAGACTATATTTAAGAATACAATTTATTAAAAACGTAGACATCAAGGATATTCTAATTTCTATATTATTATTCGATAGAAAATTCAGTGCGGAAAGGTATGTCAGTTCAATAATTCACCACGGCGGCGCTGTCGTCTGTGGAACAAATCTTTTTGAATACAAACAAGTCGTAAGTCATTCGAGCATAAAACCCACCTTAAAATATGAATGAATGCGGGGGACCTCGCCTTTCCTTTATTCAGTGTCAAAGTCACACCGGCCCGGCATTGTCCACCGGAGTCGTGTATTTTTTAAAACTTGCTCTAATCTTTTTTTTTATTTTTCACATTATGTCGAGAGCGTCAGAGGGATGACAAGTTAAAATAATGATAAATGAGATTAAAACAAGAAGTCCAATAACCTTGATAAATAGTCCATTAGTAACTGATGAAGAGTAGGAAAAAAACCATTGAAGAAGGAATATAATATTATATTTATATTTAATCTTTTAAATTACCAATATTTGGATTATTATTTTAAATATGCTTTGCAGAACTAACTTTCTTGTACATTATTCATTCTTCCGTACCTAGTTTTTTTTTTATGCATTTAATAAAATATAAAAAATTTATTCGAGAAAAATGTATTCAGAATAAATTTCCATATTCCTAAATACTAGTGCTTTCTTCTTAATCTTCTTAATCACACTACAACTATAGAATACAGTCTACTTATCGCAAATGATCGATTCCATTACAGAATAAAATAAACACAACTCACGACAGAACAAAAACTGTAATATAGAATATAAAGCATTATGGGCGTGTCCGCGTGTGTAGGGACTCCGCCTCATCTAGAGTACAAGTGGCCGGTCACCTATTGTGCGCCGACCAATCAGCTGCGAACACCGGAGCATCTATACGGCTGTTACAAAACAGATCTGTCAGTCTTGTGCGCAAGCTTGTAGTGATCACATCGAGCCCAGCGTTGTATTTCAGTTTTTAACAAACTTTTCTTGTAACAAAACAAGTAAAAACACGTTAATACCATCGTGTATAATCTGTATTGTAGTTGTGTAAAATACGTTGTGTGCTTCTGAATACCGAAAGGACTCATTATGTGCTACTTAGTTAGATAGACTGTTTACTTGTGCAAAAATATACCTACTGCGATTTAACACTTTAAGTGAATGGTTACAGTTGCTTTGTTTGGTACCAAGATGATTTCCAGCTGAAAGTAGAGCATCAATCAAGGACGTTATCAGTTTATTTTTAATATCAACTACGGTTACAAGAAAAAAAATGAAGGTTAGTACATATTTTGGTTATTTTAAATAAGTTACTCCATCATCTTGTTAAATCATATTAATTCTACGAGTTTAATATGATTCTAAATAAATTATTGGTTTTACTATTTGAATATATATTTTTTTTTTAATTGAATTAATGTTACATCAATATGTATAAATAGAACATCATTATCTACTTATTCTAACTGTTGATTTACAATTTAAATTTATGTAAATAGTGCTCTTAATATATTAAACATAGTTTTATAACATTATAGTCAGAAAACTACTACGCATATATTTTGGCAAACCTAATGATGTGTCTATTCGGCCTACGTTTATTATTTAGAAATTTTGTAGATTAATATTACAGTTCCACTCCTACTTCCGTAATTTTAATCTTTATAATATTATTTACGTAGAATCTATTCCCGAATTAGTTCAACAATTTACCTTGTAATATTTCAGAACATATGGATCATTTCTGATTACATGTAATCATCATTATTCATGTTTTATAAGTATATTTATAAATTGAATTTCTATTTTTTGTTCATTTATGCCAAAATGTACCGTCCACTCAAGTATCTTTTACTGTGTGATTAATTTACAACTATAAATAATGTCTCATTCATCACCGGCATAACACAGTTTTCTGCCGTTAATTATTCACTGCCTATACATACTGTATAATCTCATTTATAAAATAATAAATGTACAGATCGTGATCGTGTAACATTTTTCTATTACAGCTACTAATTATTTTTCTCATAACATATTCAAATGAATTTTTTTCTACTTTGCTAGCTAATTTTAATTATTAATATTATATTAGAAGTGTTGGAATGAAATTTGCATAGAAATGAAATAAGCAATTCGTGTTTCTGTATTCTGTCAAATATAGAATGTTTGTTTTTGGGTGTAAATTTGACAGTTTTAAAAATATTCGTTCATTTTTTTTATAATATTAATATAGTTTATTATTTATTCTGCATATAAGATAAAAATTATGTGCTAGCAACAATAGGATTCTAAGATATCTTCTAAATAAATCATTCTGATTTCTCTAAACATCAAATATTCATTTAAGTTTCATAGTTTGGCAGTTATTCTAATAAAGTAACAATTTAATTAAAACTCAAATCAGAAATAAGTATATATTAAGTATGTAGTTTTTGGAAATTTATTGTAACTATATTCTATGCGTCGGTCCCACGATCAAAATATCAGAATTATTAACGTCGCAAATAATATCGCTTAAATTTTGCATTATACCTAAGATCAGTAGGTAATGTACAAATTTTATTTATATTCGATTCTATAAATGCAAGATGCTTTTATATAAATATTTCCAGAACATCAGAAAATTTCAGTATTTTAATACTACCTGTAGACCATCTGCAACTACAAATAAATACAAAACATTTAATGAATACCCTGTTTTATATTTCCATTATAATTTATAAATACCAATGCTTTTCAAAATAAGTCATAATTCACCAAATTACAATTCATTCCTCTTAATAAATACACAATCTATTGGTATTTTATTTACGAAATAATTCGTAAACCTTTCATCGCAATAATAAAATATTTCAAACGAAAAAAAAAAAAAATGTATAAAATATCACTAAAAATTCCGAGCAATGGCAAAATCACTATTTTTATCTGCTTTAAATTACAAGCGCCTAGAAAAAAAACCTATGGGATTAAAAATGTTCTATCATCGGTCGGGTGCGTGAGTATACGTGACTATATGGTAGTTAGACAGACAGAGATACACCGTCGCATCTGTACCATCATGTTTCTATGTTCGTTTGTATGAAATATGTAAATGTTCATTTTTCAGCGCGTCACTGTGCAGTGTTTAAAGCAATTTATCTTTAGTCCTATGTGCTGTATGTTGAACATAATGTGTGTCTGTGCTGTATGTTGTACATAATATGTGTGGCTGTGTGTATGTGTGTGTGATATTACGCGAAAGAGTCTGCTTGCAGCGGGGAGTCCATGGTCGCAGCGGCACGTCCTCAGCTAGCTGGTAGCTTGCACGCCCCCCTGCTGAAGATGCGCCCGCTCTACACCCGGCGGTCCCATCACACGTTTATAAGTATATTATTGCTTGTTACAGCGTGTTACATGGCTAATATGCAACATGTACACACCGATGTACCGAATATACCTAGGACACCAATTCGCAGTTTTCATTTCTTCCAAAATAGTACACGATTTGATGATGTAATTGTGGTAGATATTCGTACATTTCGACAAATATGTAGATATACTAGTATATATTTTTTAAATAAGCAAAGATTATTATCTTGCTTATGAGACACTCATTCCTTTACGTTTTAGAACAACATACACACATTGGTATATAATAGGGTTGAAATCAAATTTAATCTCTATTAAACTAATGCGAGTGATTGTGTAAAATAAAGGGTCTGCTAGCTTAAGTGCGATTTATATCTATCAAACTTCAAATCGTTGTTCAAATCATTGAAATTTGATCACGCGAGCCTTAAAAAAAACTGACAATGCGTCAAACGCTCCGTCAATGCTCTTCATGAATCAAAGACAAAGACAAATATATTTGTAGTATTTCACATCAGTCCATGACCACTGATGGAATCATGAAATTGACGTTGGTTTGATGAAAATTTGATGTAAAACACATTTTAGAAACGGGAATAGTATAATGTTTGAATCTACATTATAAAATATACAACGCTAGCACCAGCAAAATATTCGATATTATCCGTTTTTGTTCCGGATCAAATTGAATGCATGGCCTAAAGTTTAGGTCCTAAACAAAATATTATTTTTTTATTTTTAGAGTGTACTGAGTCTCTAAATCACACCTTGGAGATTTCTTGTCTAGCAGACGCTTTATTATAACAATAATAATCAGAAATATATTTATTCTCTCTTGAACAGTATTCACTATTAACAAACAAAATGAATGAAACTACAGTTACCATATCTGTTGCACAATCTGTGTGCCCTGCACTGTACAGACAACGTGTATGTACCTATACCTTGACTTCTACTTGGTGTACATATGCGTGAGTGATTATTATCCATTCAATGAACGTTTTCTAACAATTCGCACGTTCTCTACGTAGGTGGACAGTGTAAACATAGAACATACACATACATACATTCATATATATATATATATATATATATATATATATATATATATATATATATATATATATATATATATATATGTACATATTCAAGCGTCCCGCAATGATATATACACAGATGTAGACACAGCAATGGTGAGATGAAGTATGGGATTTACACGTATACACATGTAGTGCTTTATAGTCGTTATAAATACAGGGATAATCGCATTGTACGAAACCAGTGGTGCTCAACAAGCATAATGGGAAGGGCGGTGACTGAGGGTAGATATTTATGGTACCACACGACAACCATAAGTTCACCCATCAGTCCGAAAAGAGAAACTAAATAACTGGAATATATTTCTATAAATATAAAACAGGAATGTTTTGTAGAAAATAACAAATAACGTTTAATAAATACTGCGATAGATGAGTAAAATTTTAGTTTATTTTTAATCACGAATTGTTTGGCACATAAACAAATTTATATCGCATTGTAATCGTATTGAAACCAGACAGAATATCAACAATAGCACATATCTTTTTTAGCTACAATACAACACTAACAAATTGTAACTCTGGAAATGTATCTAAATCCAGATTAAGAAAATTAAATTCAAGACAGTTTCGATACCGTTTGTTTTGATCTAAGTCCAAATACCCTTGTATACCCTGTTCCACTATCATATTCCTGACTTCTTGACTAATTATTACAAATCAAAAAGGTCAGGAATATACATAGTGGAATAGGGTATACAAGTGAACTTTATCCCTGTATCTAATAAAGACGTTCAATTTTCAATAGATTTAAATACCGAAATGGAACCCGACATGAATCTATTTAATCTAATTTAATTATATAATAAAATTCTATCTTGTATAATCTTATTTCCGTTATACAAAATTAACAACCTGTTATAGGTACATTTATATTTTTTGCAATGATGCATTCATATTTGTAATTTGTTCATACATACTAACAGTAACACATGTAAGATATATAAATCATTTTAGATAAATTAATCACGGCGTATAGACAAAATTGATATAAACAGGTGATTAAAGTAGTTGTAATGAAGCTGGGGCGCGGCACTGTGCCCCTCGAATTTGGCCCCGGGTGCCCCAGAGGGGGTCCTTGTGTTTCAGCGGTCGGCCCGCGGTCCATGGGCTCTCCATACACCTTGTACACTTAATTATATTAATAGTAATTAAAGCGCGTTTGGTTTTGTTTCACTTCAATCTCGTACGCTCTTCGATGCTTACGTTTTATTATATAATTATTCAAATCGATTATTAAGTATTAGTAGTCGCCATTATAAATACACTTTATAGTACAATTATAATATTTCTAACTTTGTTTTCTTTCTTACATATACGTGTTGCTTGATTTTCAAAATCGAAACATTACATTTATTTTAATAGTAAAGTTTAATATAAACATCCAACTTCTACACCTAATATTCTGAAAGGCAGTTTTCTATATAATATATAATATTAAATTTTTTGAGTGATTGTAGGGAATAAAGGGCCTGCTACCCCATTGATGGAAAAGGCGTGATGTTATGTATGTATGTATGTATATTCTAAAATGTGTTTAATATTTTTCGTAATCACATTTATCTTTCTAACGACGTTAGCTAGTTAGACATAGTGTCATAGTGCGCATGCGCAACGAATGGTCACAGTGAGGTTATGTCCACACATACGTCATGAACATCATCGCGTGCTTCTGCGTATTAAATATCCGTTCTCGACGATGTCATGTAACGAATAATATTTTAATGGAACAGTGTGAGCAAATGTTTCCCAAATATCTCCGATACTTGTACGGTGTCAACGATAAATTCTAACACGAATGCCTGGATATTTGAACGTCTATATTAGGTGATAAAACGCAACGTCACATTCGTAAATTCTCTATCGAAAATATTGGAAAGTTAAACCTAACCTCAATACATTAATGTAACGAAATTGTGCTTAATTGTTATCTATAGACAGCTGTATTAGAATAGTAGTTCTTAATCAATCTAAATGCAACGTTTAATATTCATTGTTCTGTTTTGAAAACAAAGATAGTTTATGGAATATTACTTGAAGGTTGCTACTTTATTTTACATTAATATCCTAATATTTTCTAAAAGAAATAGTTCTTTTTGAATTATATTTTACGGTTTATTGATATTTTATTTTTGCTTGCAAAATTTGAAGGTTAGACTTCATTATATTTTTACAAATAAAGTCATATTTTTAAGGATAAACAAGTACTTATATTAAAATACCGTGTTAATATTATTAATAAATGATTAGTTAAATGTCATCCTAATAAACTAGACAAAGATTATTTTTATAAAATCCATCGTGTAGTTAGAAATTTCATCCATCTTATAAAAATTTTTTTATGCACACGTATTTAAGTACCTACGTATAATAGTCATTGTATTTTTGCTTAAAACGTATAAAAAAGGTTTTCCAAAGAATTTTGTTGGAATTTCGAAATGATCATTTATCATAATCCTTTAAACAGATGACAGATCAAAATCTCTCGAAAGAATCGAGGCCGCACAAACCACGATTTGTGAAAGGATGAGTTAAAATGAACAGGTAAATTGTATCTGAAAGCCATTATATCCATCAACGTGCAACAATTTAATCAGTGATATTATTCATAAACTCCTCATTAATATAAACAAATATAAAATTAATATAAAGTAATATGAAATACATGGCAATATATTTAATTTAAGTCAAAACACATACGCGCTTATATCCGAAAACAAATGTAGAATATTTAAATCCAAAACACCGACAGTTATTCGTAATAATTTATGCATTTTACGTCCATAGTTTTAGCCAAAAAACATTTTTTAAAAAAATGGGACGACAAAAATTTATTAAGACAACAATGTATTTTACATAACGTTTTATCAAAAATTGTCCGAAAAACACATTAACCTTTTTAGATAGCGCCACAAAAAATACAGGCAGGCGATAATATTTCTTTTTTTCGAAAAAACAAACTATATTTTTGCATGTCGTAAAGAATACCTGCTGAGGTGTATTTATCATTATAAATATGTGTGATAATGTATGTGGGCAAATAGATAAATATATGTACCTACATTCCATTTATTAATATATCTGTAGGAGCCAAGATAAAACGTCGTTTCTCACACGTTCTGCATTCCACTGGCAGAATAAACAAAATGCCTGTCAATCTATCAAACGTAGATAGGCGTCTGTATAATATGTATGTATGGATGGACGGCGGACTGAAATATTGTAACAAAATTAATAAAAGTTTTGTATCTTCACACCACACTGAAAATTTGTAAAGCGAAAGGGCCCTTTCTGGCTCCCTGTCATTTATCAACATATATTTATCTCGCGCAGAATATAATAAAAACTCAAGGATACAACACCTGTCAGCCGGTGTGACTTATGGACACGATTACGGGACCGAAATAGTCGATACTCTGTCTTACAGATGCATCAAAACATCTTAACCGCCGTCACAGAAAAATATGAATATATCGTCTCTCTTCTTCTTCATCTTATTCTTCTCGTCATAGCATAGCACAGTGTGTATAGTTTGACATATTCTACATACACAAAATATGAAACATTATGGATAATATACTTTTCATACACGTATCTAGTAATTTTAAATTATGTGTTCTGATCAAACGTTGAAGTCTCTTTTAGTATTCTTTAGATTTTAGTGTATTTTATTGGTTTAAGTAAACTGATTTGACCAAAGTTTGTGTTCTGATCGAGCGTCGAAGTCTCACATTAATCCTTTAAAAGATAAACCAATAATTAGCAATTATCAGCTATAGTATGTGCCTGTATTTAAGAGTTATTTTAATATCTTATTTATAAATCAAATCTCTAAAATAGTTCCAAGCAAATGTGCTCGGCTTTACATCTCAATATAAGTGAAATTTGTATGAGAAAATAAGTGTTAAACCTTTCGAAATTCCCACTTTAAATCTATTTACAAACTACCAGTTGACGCAGACCAGTTTTACTGGCAAATACCTTGACTTTGCAAAGAAAAAACTACATAAAGCCAGACGCAAAATCCAGCGAACAATTGATACTTGAGGTGACAAAGGAATACTCTTGTCACCTACCAAAAGCCCACTAGAAATATATTATTTTTTTGACAGAAAAACACAATAAAAACACTATATACAAAAGCGCAAACCTCTCGATATTACAAATGTCGGTTATTTTTGGAAATACTGAGCCACGCTTCCATGGGTTTTTGACGTAAAAGCGCGTCTAAAATGCGTGAAAGCCGATTGTGTTGTATGCTCGTGCCCCTTACGATTTGTAATAATAAGATTATAAGTGGTTTTTGACCACATTTAAAGAGATTTTCATACTCTGGCCGGCAGCTTATGGAGAATGGATGGTGTACTTAAAGTTGTAGATCTACCACACAAAGCTACGGCCGCACAAGCTGTATAAATCTATTGATCTCGGTTGATTTTAATGCGTGTTTATTTTTCTACGCGTCTGATTATTTTATTCTTTTTATCGTCTGTTTTATTTCATTTATGACGCATTGATCTGCAGACTTTTAGATCTTACATTTGAGTATCTTCATGATCGGTTTTTCTGTTGAAAATAACATATTTAATTATAAATTCATATAGAAAATTGGGTGGGAAATTTAAGTTAATATGAAAACAACATCGTGACAAACACTTATCTGTTATCTACCGATACGTTAATTCCTGCATTCATTTACAACATACATGTATCTATGCATGTATAAGTGTGTAGATAGATGTGTGTGTGTATGCATAATGTTCCTATATATACATGTGCATATACTTGTAGCTGTGTGTGTGTATATATACGCATATACACATATCTCTAGCATGCTGGGATCGCCTGCTGAGTTATCTTGCTGACTTGCCGGTGCCTGTAAAGCCGTTTCAATAATCCTCTTGCTGTGTGAAACCAACGTTCAGGTGTAAATACTTACACCGTGTCGCACACTGAAACCCTACACTTTTATTAGATCGTCATAAAAATAACTAATGCACTACAACAACATAATACCCCCACTTGTATTCCATGTATGTGCCATGCAGGTTGTAATGTGTAATAGAAATAACATCTGTGAACAAGATTCCACACATAATTTCCTGCTTCTATAACAAACTGCATGGATCATGTAACATTACATACCAGGAGATGCGAAAACATACCTGGCATGACGGAACTAAGATTAGAAAACTATATCAAACATACGTATATAGTTAGCTGGGAGAACAGTTTGTATAAAAATAGAAGAGTACAAATATACAAGACAATGATACGGAATGTACAAAATATTCGTGGAGCGATTGAAACAAATCGCCTTACCGAAATGTTAAGCAATACCCGTACATAGGATAAGAAGTGGCACACCTTAGATAAGAGCATTATTGAGACATTCCCAGTCCCGTACTAGCCCCATTCTACTCTGACTAAATCCTATATACTCTGTAATCGAATCAAGTTTGAAATCTATGAATATTATCATTTGTAATGTTTATATTTGAAGAATTTATATTAGCAGTACACATTACCAAATACGTTTATTCGGGTTTTATAATGCCTAGAATTTTCATCGAGTCCGTCCCTGTACAAAGCCGTAAGTAGATGATCAATCAAGAGTACGTCACCAGAACAAAAAAGAGAATTTATGTAAATGTAACAACTTTACAATAATATTATCAGATGACAGACAGCAAAGCTGAGCATAATGTTCAGACACATGAAACACAAGTAGCATTATTTTATTTCTTCATAATTCCAGATTATATACTTATAAATATATACAACGGATTCATCTACATTTTCCTAACGTAAACTATAAAAGAAACATGTACATACCAGTTCATTACACTAGCTTTCATACAACTCCCAAAAAATATTTTAGATTTATCTATACTTCTTTCAAAAGTAGTCCCCTAATATTACCAAACATTTCACATTATAACCACAATTTTAATGACTAAACATATTGCTGTATTTGCATAAAAATAAACAGAGAATATAACGGCCATGTGTACCTACGTATATGCTGCTAACTTATCTAAAAACATGGTATAAAAAAACAACAACATAGGTAACTGAACGATGGGATATAACAAGCTTGTAAACATGACTTCATGAAGCTAGAACACTCTATAGGAGGACAATGGGGCCATTGACGGGGGCCTTTGGCCAAAAGTGCCATTGTTAAATATTGTCGTGTACACCATTGTACACTCGAGACTTTAGGGGTAGGCCATTTGCAGGCCGAAGGCGTGAGTATGTGAAATCGTACGTGAAAGAAAAATTGTTTTCGTATTTGCTGTGAAGATTGGCAGATTATCAACGAAAATTGTGGTAGTTTATTGGAGAATTCTCAGGATTAAAAACAGTTTATATTGCAAAATAAAAGCACGTACATAACGCATCAATTTTTGTCTTTAATTGTTATTATTTTTGTTTCTATATTTACTCGTAATTCAGCTACAACATTTTTTGTTTCATTTTAGAAAAGAATTTCTATTTAATCTAAATATTCCTGTTGACCATTTAGTGTCATAGTACTTACTACATTTCTAGTAATGTCAAGATTCAACCCTCGAACCTATTCTAGCATTACAATATATTATGTAGATTTTATTATTACAACATGTGACAATCAAAGTCTCCTGTGACAAATGTCATAGACAATTGTAGTTCCTTCCTATAAGCACCCTGGTTAACATCACCGGGTATAACAGAAAGTATCAGTTACATGTAGCTTGTGCGACCGCAACATACCACATACATGTAGAAGCATATGCCATGTATGTGCCCGCCCTATAATGTTATTATTGACAAGCCCAGCCCCAGCAGTTAACAGACAAAGGCTCCCCTCTGACAAATCACATACAGACCAAGCAGCTGACTGTACAAATGTACGTGCATACATACTAGTATGTATATACCTATATATACTAGACAGGATAGTATATGATGGGACGGTTGTAGTGTTATCTTTCGTTGTTCACACTTACAATTCCCTAACAGCGCCCTACTGCCTGTTATGAAATGTCAAAAATTCTACCAAATCCAAGATGGCTAATTCGATATCTTAACGCTGAAGTGTACTAAACAATTTGCAAAATAAATTATGAAGAAATAAATTGAAAAACCGGTACTATAATTATAAACATATTATAGTTTATAATTTATTTAAAATTAGAAATAAAATTGTTTCCGATTTGCCGAGCAGAAATATGTATTTTTCATTGTTTATTTTAATCATAATTATAAAATGAGCACGCCAATTTTCCGTTTAGTGAATAAATAAAATCACTTTTTTATATATTTATTGTTACTTGGCCAGTGTATTTACACTATGGTTGCAATTGTTAACTGAATTTAACAGATGCTTTTTATCCTGGATGCTATATCGAATGATCGATCTCTTCCTCTCTCCTTCGCTCTTTCTATCTATGTACCTATCTCTCTCTGTGCATGTGTGTAATGATGCGTAAATTCTGACTCTAGTAGCTGTCCCATCGAATAGATTTCAAAGGGACAATAGACATTGGGTAGGCAGGCATACCACAGTTTGCATTGTCACCAAAACCGAAGTGTGATATTTATCACTCATCCGAGAGGAAGCCGAGTATAATACGAAAAATATAACTTCTGTTAACATGGTTAAACGTTAAGAGAAAATTTGCCGGATTCTACGGCAACTACGAACTTCAATCTCGAAACTAACCGAACAATATCGAATCCGTCAAATATCCCTACAGTTTCGTTTTGATATTATTAATTTTTAAGCGTCTATCGGAAGATGTATAAATGTAAGATTTATTAAATAAACAAATACGTGAAGTATAAACTATATTTGTTCCAATACGGAGTCTGATTCGCTTGATGGGCGATAAGTTGAGGAGCAATGCAGGTGTGAAAGAATAGGTAGTGGCTGTTAATCTGCACATATCGACTAGAGCGTTGATGATTAGGTACCTATACGTGTGGCTGGAGGTAGATTTGTACCGTGTCTTGCGAGAGCGACCGGTCTGTTATAAATTAGTTAATTAACACCGTAACCTCTGCAAGCAGAACACTAGAGCCCCGATGCCCGTCGGGAGGTTAATGTACTACACGGCCGATATCACCTCCGCATGATGGACAGGCAACCATTCCTCTATCCATGGGTATATCCTGTACACATTGTACAAGTATACTGTAAATATGAACTGTCAATTCGACGTGCAAAATACCAAAAAGACAATTTAAATAAACATACTCGAGAACAGATCAGAATTTCCGAGTGTTCCTTCATATCTCCCAGATGTACATTATCCTGAAGCCTAACCTGTGTTACTATCATTATTTTACTTCGGAAAATATACTTAAAGAATATTAAAGTCGTCCGTTAATGTTACGTTCTGGTGTGATAGATCAATCTTTTGTTTTTTGTTGCACTTTACCCTGTGTATCGACGACCTCTGTGCCGCTCGCCGCAATCGATCGATCGCTTGCTTTGAAATATTGTTCCCAGATCTATTATGTTCCATCAGTTTAATTAGTTTAAGGTAAAATTAGTTTTTTTTTATAGGAAATTCTTCAACAAAGCCGAGCGGTTGTCTTCGTCTTTTTGTGGATAAATTCACTGTGCGATTATTAATTTCATTTCGGAGCGTAAGAAATTAATAAAGTTGAAACATTATCAGGTGAAGTGTGAAGGTATTACAAGTTAATTATTTTAGTTGAAAATTGCATCGCACACGAGAAGCATATTTATTTATTGTTCATTTATGATCTGTTTATGGACTTGGACAGTGACTTTCAATAAAACACCCATATTGATATGCACTAATGAGACTTTGTATGAGTTATATGCTATAGAGTCTAATAAGAAATAATAAAGGTACAGCGTAATTAACCTATGGTATCCATGCATTTAGACAATGGTAAAGTTGTGATGATGGTACCACTATTTCAATTGTTTGATTGTCACTACGGCAAGTGCGATGTGGTGATGCAAGGTAGAAGATACGGCACAGATAAGGGACTGTACACGCGTACATACACTATCTCTCAAATCATCCATGACCAAGGAGCGAGAACGACACACAGAGAGAGAGAGAGACCCACCACCCACGATGCCGTGAACTATGACCCCTTCATTCACAGACACTCACTGACTGCTTGAACATGTTGTCCATTTTTGGACTATGCCTGAATGCTTATGCTACGTCAACCAATAACTGATTTTGCGTAATATTCACTCGATTCGCGCGATGCTGGTGGGCTTCCATTGACACAGTCGATCATGAACACGAACGGACCAGCATTCTGTTATTGAAACTTCGTTTACGAAACGCCATTTTAACTTGTAAAGTATTCCTTACATAACTCAACTGAAAGATATTAAAATATTTCATCGTATAATTGGAATATAACGTGAAAAATTTACTTTTTTGTAGATTAAAAAATAAATACATTCATTTAAGTAGTTCAGATTAGTTTATTTACGGTTTATATTGATAAATAAATGTACAATTTATTAAAAAGTAAGGGAATGTAATAGAAGTTTGATGTATTTTGTGTATTCTGCTACCCGCAACACAATACTGCATTTAAAGTTGCATCATACGGTTGTTATATAAACGTATCTAACACTAAACTACTATACATATTTCACAACAGGTTCTTAAACAATAACAACAATATCGCGTAAAACATTGACGGAAAACAATGTCAAAGTGATTGAAGGCATATAATGATCTATGTAGATATTTACATAAACAAGTTGATAGATCTACTGTGTGTACCTTGTAGACACACAGACATTTCGCAATCTATAGCTGATATCTGTCATATACCTTTCACTATGATATCATTACTTAACTAATATTGGTAAATATTATTGATTTATCGGGTACAAATATATGAACAGTATTGTTATGTTACGTAGTTTAATATCTCTAGATAAACTGTTATTTATTTCTTGTTACAGACAGAACATCGAATATGTTCAGCTTGCGGTGAACCTATTAGCGACAAGTTCCTGCTGGAAGTTTCTGGCAGATCATGGCATGCTAGATGCTTACGTTGTTGCGTATGTCAACTGCAGCTAGACAGACAACCATCTTGTTTTATTCGAGATCGAGCAGTTTATTGTAAGGCGGATTATACAAAGTAAGTAAAGCAAGATGTTTGCTACGATTCTTCGGAAAAATCTACTGAGTTTTGCTGTTGTCTCGAAATTAAAGTCTATTTTATTTATAGAATAACCTTGACCAGCCCCTTTAAATAACGACTTCTTATCAATGGATCCTTCCAAATCACTGCAAACTCTCTAGTCACTCAGTCATTAAGTTAGTTTTAAAATCCATTCAGTGTATATTTCGTTTCAAAACACCCATCTTATATTTCACAAAACATGACAACAAATATCTACAAACTATCCGTACATCAATCTATTTCGCAGTGTATACAAGAGTAACATCGTGTTAGCAATTATAGCTCGTAAGTTGTAGTTCAAGTGCATACGGATAGTTCACTATACTCGAATTGAACCTGTGTACACGCGCACGTTAGACAATAAAGAGACCGCCCGAAGAACAAACATGCCTCAGTTCCTTTCTCGCAGTACATCGTGCAGCTGATACGGCACATTCTCACAGTATCGGAGGTGCCTTTGCTCAGAGGAGGTCCGCGAGAATGCGCGAAGTCACAACGATACCGCCAGCGGCATCATCAAGAGCACGCTTGGCGACTATCGTCCACCCAACAGTCCTGTCAAACATTATCGGCACATGATAGATTCAGATGTACATGCAAAACTACAACACATGATCATAGTTCTTCTTTTTTACAAAATATTAACCTTCATTCTGGAAGAAATTCTAGCTAACAGACATCGAAGCAAGTCGATACTTGATGTTGTGTGGTTAGATACTAGTATGTATGTATATGTGTGATGCATACTTTCACGGCTTTCGACCATTGTGGGCCCACGATGACTAGCATTTCTGTTTTCATTTGTCATACGGCCAGACAAGAGTGACATCTGTGAGCACATCATTCCCTTATGCAATCCTCTTCAATTCAGTTCTCATGATAACCCCCAGCTCAAAGTGACAAAGACGAAATCATATTTTCATAAGGTGGTCAGATGATATTATAACAAAAAAAAAATCCTCTAACCAACCGCCACCAAACACACAATGAATCATATTTCTTATAAATCCTTGCTCATGTTTTTATTTACAACCAAATGTTGTCTGCAGGTCCAAATCATTCGTAATGCATTCTTTTAATATGTACTCATATTTGATTTATATTAAAGAAATGATTAGTAGGTTTTCTGTACAATATTTATTCAACTTACATTAGTAAGTTAGTACAATAACGATTTTTATTAGTTTCACTTTGCAATAAACGACCGAAATGTTTCATAATATGAATGTTAAAATTTATGTGCAGTTCTACTTGATTTAATTTATCCAATAAGAAAAATCCAAACATAAAAGCAATCTTAAACGAACAATGGAGCACGCTGCATTAAAGACGTTGATTAATTTGCTTTTAATTGCCAATATAAGCGATCGTAATTCTTGGAAAAATTACTTAAATGAATAATTACAATTCTGTGTTGTGCTAGGCATACATTTTCAATTAGTTTCAAACAAAAAAGAAAGAAAGAAAGATAATTTAACTTTGCATGAAATCTTGAATAATGTAACATGGTTCTGATACTTGGTTCTAGTTTATAAATACAGTTGAGTACCTACTTGAATACTAGTAGTTAAGCATTTACATAGAATTTACGGGTATTTTTACATGCACTTACGGTTTCCTATCGACAAGAATCAACCGGAATCGTCCGTTAAGAGAGTGATGAGCATTTGCTTGTCCGGCAGAGGCATGCTTCGAATAAAAATCGCTGAATTAGGTAGAATTAGACATCTCATTAACAGATACAACCGCTGATTATCGGACAGGGGACGCGTAGGACGAAACGAGGTGGACCACCGGATCAATCCTACATTCCATAGGCGTAGAATAACACAAATGCATTAACAGCGTCACCATAATACAGACGAAACCTGTTCGCATATGTTCAAGTCTAGAAAAATGAACCAGCAACTATGAGAAATATCAAAATCTAATCTGCAATCGTATAGAAAAGAACATTTTGTAAACAATTTAGGACAGGTGCGGTCATGAGTAATTTAAATATTCCTAAAGCATGTTTGAAGCATTTCGTTTGTTTCTATAATTAGGTGTTAATTATTTCCCGCCGAGACCACAAAAAAAAAATAGGCATACATTATCGTTACTCGGTAGATACACTCACGCACACACACAAACAAACAAAACTTGGATTAAGTTACCAATAAAACGCCGGAGAAACAGTTTGGGAATCAAGTGAACAAGATTTTCGGAATGTGATTTATTTATTTGTTTGTTTTAAAATGCAGAAATAAAATTTAAATGCATTTTAAAAGCACTGTAAGGTGATTAAACTGATTTACATTGTGCTGTTGCTGCAGGCCGTATATATTTTGTTGATGTTACGATAATGAATACATTATAGTGATTTAAATATTCCCGTAAACAAACTGTATTTATTTATTATGTTACATTGCAGAAATTTACATACACGCACGCATAATTTACCTTCATTCCTGTGAAATGGAATAAAAGTGTCAAAAACAGAGACGCGTCAAATATCTTCGACACTTTTTCATTCTAGTAGCAGAAAAACTAAAACTAAAGTTTTAACTACAATTCGTTGATGACTAAGAATCAGTTTTATGATCCGATTTACAGTAAAACATAAACTGTCATTTGATTTACATATCCAAGTGGTTTCATAATAATTTTTGCTTAATTCATTTGTTTTCTTTTACAGAAGTTTCGGTGCCAAGTGCTCGGTTTGTTCGAGAGGAATTTCGTCCAGTGATTGGGTGCGTAAGGCGCGTGATCACGTGTACCACCTTGCATGTTTCGCATGTGCAGCTTGCCATCGGCAACTGTCAACGGGCGAGGAATTCGCTCTACATGAAGACAGAGTACTTTGTAAAGCGCATTATTTAGAAACACTGGATGGAGGAACTACATCATCCGACGGTAATAATCAAACAGTTTCTATGCAACCCCCTGCACTATACTGAAAAATATTAGTTACAATCTATTCTTGAATATAATAGTAATAATACAAAGTAATTAAATGTTGAAAATATTTTTAGATGGCTGCGATGCAGAAGGATATCATAAGAATAAAGCGAAGCGAGTCCGTACTACGTTTACCGAAGAACAGTTACAAGTGTTGCAGGCAAATTTTCAGCTAGATTCGAATCCTGATGGTCAGGATTTAGAACGAATTGCTCAAATTACAGGGCTGAGTAAGCGAGTCACGCAAGTGTGGTTTCAAAATTCGCGTGCAAGACAAAAAAAACATATGCATACGGGCAAAATTAAAACTCAGTGTAAGTATGAAAGATATTTATATTTACTTGTAAATATTTAACTATTTGGTTGTGCATTACCCTTAAAGAATTATTGTGAGGCAACCCGCAGTACATATCTGCTGTACTGGTTGTGTGAATGTAAAATTGAGCACTACTTAAATTTCTTACAATATTGATTATTAAATACATGGTTCTAGAACTTTGTTTATATTAACTAAATATTTCTATTACAGTACACAATCCAAGAGACGATACAAGTAATTTTGGACGGCATATTAATTTACAATTAACGTACTCTTTCCAACATCAAAACAGTGCAAAAAGTCCAGCTTTATACACACCACATGGTAAGTTTCTAAAGAGAAAACCGACGAAATATGTATGCATTGAAAATAGTTCTCACTTATTTGTACATAAAGGTTTTTATTCTGTTTTAGATTCTTCATTAGATGAACTGTCCCAAGATTCCACAATGCACTGTATGCAGGGAGAAGTCTGAATATTTGAAGTTTATTTATAGAAACGTCATACGTTTTCATACTGTTTTTCTTTTTTAATAATATTGCTTTATTATTGTTCACTTGTGTACATAAATAATAAATTTTGGAACAATATTTATCGTTAAATTTCAGCAGTGAACAAACTGAAAGACTTCCTGTATGTTTATGCTGAAGGTTTCAAGATAGATATTTACATACAAGTCTGTGCCGGAACATAATAATATTATTATTGAATGTAGGTCACCTGTACGGTAGCAAACAAGTATAATACGATTGTTATTTCATTTCGTATGAAAACATATGGCGTTTCTGTAAAAATCATGACCTTCTCTGATACATAGTGTACAGTGTTACCGTTTTAATCGAGAAGGTCACGATAAAAATATTTAAAATGTCTTGTATAATTCGTGATTGCATAGGTGTACTAATTCACATAATCCTGTTATTTATTTTATTGTATATTATTAAACATCTACTGCAGTATGTTTAACTCAAAGTTATATGATGACTGTGCTGTTTTAAATGTATTAAAAATAATAATATAAACACCAACATATGTATACGTTATTATTACCTTGTACATACATACACATATCTATTCCTGCATAACTTATTTATTTATTTTATCAAAAAATGTGACATACAGGAAATTTATTTGTTAAAGTCATGCAAATTACTATAAAATAACCAAATAATATATTGCAAAATTAAAACAATAAATAAAAATAATGATAATATTTATAATAATTTATATATAAACATGTCTCTTTATTGAAAAGTGGATTAATGAAAGATCATAATTCGTGTACGTTACAATCTACATTTTTTGCTTTTTTTTTTCATTTTAATTGCCTGTTTTTATTGCATACACATCAACACAAAAAAAGTAATGAAATCTGTATACGGTTTGATAAACTTATCAAACTAAATTATAATTTATCAAAAGTGTATTCATTCGTAGTATTGGCAACATTGCGCAGGAAATATATAAAGTTGCCGCCCTGCACAGTTGTCATGTCAGTTTGCCGATGTGTCAATTGTAGACAGGACGTATAAAAATTTGATTTAATGAATGCCGGTATACAGGTATTTAATTACAATTAGTGTGTCCGTTAAATACATTGTTCCAAGTTCTTCTTGCAGATAACATAAAGGTATATATAACAGATTTTAATTCATTATTCTTACTAGGCTTAAATTTTAGATAAAAAATGTTTATGTGCGGTCATGTTTAAATGATTACAAAGAGCTTGATTATTGTATTACAGTTTTTGCTGCCATAAAATGGTTGTTAAGAATATTTGCTGCCTTGGTGCCGGGTATGTTGGGGGCCCTACATGCAGTGTGATCGCATGGAAATGTCCCGACATTAAGGTTACGGTTGTAGATATGAGTAAAGAGAGAATAGCTCAGTGGAACTCGGAAAAATTGCCAATCTATGAGGTAATATATGAAAATATATACGTTTGAAACAAATCCTTTTAATTCATATTTATTTCCAGCCTGGATTAGATGAAGTAGTGAAAGAATGTAGAGGTAGAAATTTATTCTTTTCAACGGATATTAAAACTGCTATACTGAACGCTGAGTTAATTTTTATCTCGGTGAACACACCCACGAAAACTTTTGGTAATGGCAAGGTAAGAGTTGTAAAAAAATTAAATCTGCGTGCGTGAATATTTAATTACACATGTAGCTATTGTTTACAACCATACAGTATTGGATTTCACTTTTACTGCCCTTGACACTTCTTTGTTCAACTGTACAAGTGTATACTTGTTTCGTCACACTCGCTTTTGTTTTATTATGTCAGATATATTACAACATTCGGTGTAGCGATACTTGAACTCAGTGTTCATTATCATTGTATTATATCATAAACAAACCGAACTTGAACAAACGTTTTTTTCTAAATATAATCTCATTTCTATAATTAAATTTCTTCGAATTAATATCTAATCTCAGGCTTATTCATAACTATTAAACTGACTTCTATCAAATAACGTATTATATATGTCTGAATGTTTGGTTTTTATGTGCAGTCTTCAGTTTATTAATTCTTAAACAACAAATTTTACTTGTAGAATATTAAATCACAAATCATTACTGAATAAGCCAACATTAAAATAGAAATGTATAGTCGTTCCATATTTCTTACTCATGTAAAATGTAATATCTATATGAATATTGTGCAGGGTCGTGCTGCAGACTTGAAATACGTTGAAGGAGCCGCTCGAATGATAGCTGATATTGCTCAAAATGATAAAATAGTTGTCGAGAAAAGCACCGTGCCCGTTCGAGCTGCAGAGAGTATTATGAATATACTCAGAGCCAACCAGAAACCTGGAGTTTCTTATCAGATTCTCTCTAATCCGGAATTTCTGGCAGAGGGCACAGCCATAAATGATTTACTGTACGCCGATCGTGTTCTAATCGGCGGAGAGGACACTCCTGAAGGTCAAGCTGCAATCGAAGAACTATGTGGCGTGTACGAACATTGGATACCACGAAAAAACATTCTGACAACCAATACCTGGTCCTCGGAACTATCTAAACTGGTATATTAATTTATCTATTTCACTATCAACAAAGAAAACACATATTTCATGTATAAAAATGAGTCTTACGTGTAATTCGATATAAGCAATAATTCATTCTGATATTGTTTAATCATGTTTTATCGTGTCCGTGTAGGCTGCAAATGCATTTTTGGCGCAAAGAATTTCAAGTATAAATTCCTTATCAGCCGTATGTGAAGCGACTGGCGCGGACGTATCCGAGGTAGCAAGAGCTGTTGGTTTAGATTCAAGAATTGGCTCCAAGTTTCTGCAAGCTTCCATAGGTAACTATCTCCGTGAATGTTACATTTGAAATGCGCGCGCAAATTGGGAACCTGCGCGCGCATCGATTACTGTCAACCTCTGAGTACCTGTGATCCTGCGCATCATACATCAATTATGTTTAATTGAAAAGTAATTTTTTGAATTATTGGTTTCGGTGGGAGCTGTTTCCAGAAGGATATCCTGAATCTAGTTTACATCTGTGAATGTCTAAACTTGCCCGAAGTTGCGGCCTACTGGCAACAAGTAATTGACATGAACGAATATCAAAAATCACGATTCACTGCCAAAGTCGTGGAGGCACTGTTCAATACTGTCAGTGGCAAAAACATTGCACTGTTGGGATTCGCATTTAAGAAGAACACAGGTGATACACGCGAGAGTCCAGCCATACATGTAGCTAAAACACTATTGGACGAAGGTGCAACGTTGCATGTTTACGATCCAAAGGCAAGTACAGCGTTGTCAACTTGTGCTGCGCGGGTCTTGATGTTTAGAATTGATGTTTTCCAGGTGGAACATAGTCAAATTCTGGAAGACTTGACGCATCCCAGTGTCACGGACCGGCCTGAACATGTCCGTAAAGCTGTTAAGATCTTTACGGATCCATTATCGGCTACAACTGGAACTCATGCGATAGTTCTTTGCACGGAATGGGATGAATTTGTGGTATGTATTACATTATTAAATTATAATAAAATCTCCTTCGGAAGAATTCTTTGTTTATTATATTAAATATGAGCTAGTTAATTTATATTTTATATTTTCTTTCAGTGTTATGATTATCAAAAAATCTATGAGAATATGATGAAACCTGCATACATATTCGATGGCCGAAAAATCCTCGATCACGATGCACTCTTAAAAATCGGTTTCCACGTTCATACCATTGGTAAAAAATTGGCGAGACCAAATTTGTCGAGATTATGGGGCTGTAACTCACAATTGCTTTAAAGAAACCCAGTTTTTATTTACTGAACCATAACGAATAACATTACTTAGGATATAATGAACTATTAATCAAAAATATTTTTGACACAGTATTTTCTAAAATAATTCCTCTATCGAGTATTATTAGTAACTATATTACTAACATAAGTACTTAATAATTATGAATTAGCATACTATATTCCTTATATAATTTGTGTTATAATTAATACCAGCCAAGTAAACATAGCCATATATATATATATATATATATATATATATATATATATATATATATATATATATATATATATATATATATATTCATTATTTTAGTTATTATATATTTTTATTTTATCCTAAACTAGGTATCTTGCAATTGTTATAACAGGCAATATTATTTAATTATAATTTTACATTTTAATTCATAATTATATCAAAGATTATATAAATCTGTATAACGAAATATAGAGACTATATACAGTATATGGAATGTTTGTAAATCTCCTATATTATGTCATATATCTTCATAAGAAATATATCAAAAATAAGTTTGTTTTATTGCACAATGCTATATGTTAATTGTGTAAAATACTTACGCAATTGTTTCATGTTTATACACTGTTTTTAATTAGACTCTTATTTAAATTTGGCGCCATATGAAAATCGATCACTAACCACTCTGTTGGCAAAATGTGTAACATGAAAAAGTTATGGCTACTATTTTTACTTGTGCAAATTATACACTTGCTTCAGCAAATTTTACAAATATGAATTACGCATAGTGAATTGATCATGACGTTTTTGGATACTGTGAATCTTGTATTTTGCGTTCTGAAATGTGTTTACGCTTACGATTCATTTCGAATTTTCTCCATATTTACTGTCACAAATAATTTTTAAAGGTGTAATGGCAGATTGCAGTATGTGTTTGTATAGAATGTGGTTTTTTATTTCGACATGTTTTAATACATTAATTTAGAATTATGGTGTTAAAAAAACTGTTTTATGTAGTGGTTTAAAAGATATTGAATTTAAAATGAAGCTTTTAATTAATAGTGAGTTTGTGACGTATTGTTTAATTATATTTTTCTGCTTATGTCAATTTACAAATGGTAAGTATCTCATATGTCATTTCGCAGTTCTTGTGCAATATTTACCAAAGTCCTATTTTCAATCGTTTCAATGTCATAATAATTCATTGTTTATTATTATTGTAAATAAATACCTACCTGCCGATTACAAATTAGTTTCTTGTTGACAATTGACTTGTATTAATGCTAAGAGTTCAAGGTTATTCCGCGTTATGCCATAGATACTTGAATTTATAATGGAATTAGGAAATATCTAATGAAGTAATAAGATTTACGTATTATCTGAGTACATGGACACTTGTTGTCAAATACCTAACACATGAACGCAACGTGATTCAAACACATTTGTAATTGCGTTGTTGTCGAAATGAAACATAATTATTTGTTTATGTTACTATTACAGGCTTGAAATGTAAATGTGATATATGCAGAGACTCAAACTACACATGTGAAACTGATGGATACTGCTTCACAAGTATATCACTAAACAAAGATATGAAAGAGGAGCTTAGTCATAGGTGAGTTACGGTTATATCAACTATTCTATTCGATAAACTATACTCTTACATATATTTACCCATAATACACACTTCTATCGTTAAGTGCACTAGGAATATAAGGAATATCTACTAAGTATGCGTATATTATACATATTATATTAATACTGGTTTGTATTTATGTTCAATGGTAGCCAGTCTGAATTAATGATTCCTATATGATATCGTCTCCTACTCCATCCATATCCGCCGTCATAGTTATAGAACTTAAGTTAGGACAAATTTTGAGAGATCTAATATAGCAATAGTAAGGATCGACCATAGATGTTTTCAATAGTGGACTTTACAAGTTAAATATAATAAGAAACTTTATATAAGGTGTACATGTTTGTAGATATCTACATTATACATTTTCGATGTACTATTACGAAGATATTTGATAATTGTACTACCGCTAATACAGAATATAACCTCTAAAATCAAAAGTGTAAGTTATTAGCGATGGAAGTATAATTAACCAATAGTAATTCTTCATACAAGTGTTGTTAATACATGTTCATATGTATATATAAATGTGATTGTTGTTACTTTGTAATCATGTTGCTTATATTGACTCGTGTTCCGTGATGAATTCAAGTTGTTTAGACCAGGCAAATTATTTTGCTATGGAGCTGCCACTATATTGTCTGCCGCATACGCACCGCGTATCTGAGAATGTTAGCCACGAATGCTGCAACCATATGGATATGTGTAACGCAGCCATACTCCCGAAATCACCATGGCGTATCAATCGACTCGGTGTTGATGGTGTTGATGATGATGATGATGATGATGATGATGGTGGTGTCGATGAAGGTAACTGAGCGCTGTCCCCCGCACTATACTGAGTGATACATCCCCCCTTGCCCTGCCCGCCCCCCTCAGAACTGTCATTAAAACGTGTATGTTTTGCTACTACTATTACCCGAATAACAATTTTAGTGTGGTTTGATATGTCCACTAACTGTGTGACTCATTTTGTGGCAAATTTTATTTTCGATTTTACAAATGGAATCTCTAGACACCCAATATCAGAATGCAGTCTAGATTCAAATTGGTTAAAATCGAAAGAAAATAATGGCACGATTTTTTTTTGTGATATAATTTATATTAAAACTATTAACAGAGTTTTGTATTTTAGTAGGCTAAGCTAGAACATAATTAGTTTTGAATTCTCCCCCCATAATCCTGTTATTCCCGTTCATTCCACAGAATTATACAGTCGATTTCATTAATTCATATGAACAGCCGATAAATGCGTATTAATGAATTCGGGTGCATCACTTCCAGTTAATTTTCATAACATTTTGCTTTTCTCGAAAATGTTCATAAGAAATCGTTTCATGTTATCCTTGCTAGCTCTTATCATTTTCGACGCAAATTCATTTCATACGCAGGTTACTAGACATTTTTATATATATTTTTTTCTGGCCAATTAACATTCACTGCCTGTGCGCAATTGACATATGACGCTGTAATTATTAAAGATACAAATGTTATGAAAATTACACTATACAAAAGTGTCGAAGAACAGTTTTATGTTTATGATAAGACTGGCTATCCAGGTACCAAACAAAAATTATCTCATAGGAGAATCCATTGAGAATGCATTGTTCAAAATTATACATAATTAGGTTTATAACGAAATTGACCTACACATATGTTAGGTGTTAAAATTAAGTTGAATTTGTCGTTGCGAGGTTGTTGATGATGATTGTAATTTTTGATTATCTATTGATTATGATTATGAAATTGGTTACCAATGTGTGGATATGTTGTGGGCAATCTTAGGTGCCTGGAAAGGTCCTTAGTCTTACCTCAAAATAACCCAGTATTCTGTCAACGGCAAAATCCGCTCAATCATACGTTCGTGATGGAGTGCTGTAAGGATGTGGACATGTGCAACGTATATCTAATGCCCAAGCTCATACCGAAACCCCAAGGTAGGAAAATCAATCTCGTGCTGCAGCCAAACAATCCGCTACTACTTCTTATTATTATTACATTACTACTACTACCATTTATGTATATTATTTATAATATACTACTTCGCATGGACCAACTCAAGCATTATAATATGCAGTATCTCTCTCACACACATCACTCTCTCTGTGTATATAGTATTCCCATATCTATATTGTAATACATACATACATATTAAGTGCAGTACATGTGCTTGTATGTATTGTCATTCTTCTATATACTACACGCTCTGTATTTCTCTAGAAACTTCTTCTCACTGCCTGTTCTGTTATAATCATTCAATCAGTGACCACCTTCCTTCACACAACGCTGGCGGTGTTGGCAGTAGAATTTGAACCTGTACATACTTGTTACGATATGTCATAACTATACACAAACATCATTCACATAACAATTAAATATATATATTTAGTTCTTTACAAATATTAATAAACAAAGAGTTTATGTTCGTTTGTTGTGTGTATATGTATGACAGCACAAAATTATATATACAAATATAATGGTTATGCGGCTACTAGAATTAATTCCAAACTTTACGCTGCTGTAAGTAGCTTATTCAAGCGCTGTAGTTTTTGAGAACACACGTCCGAATGTGATCTGCGCATCGCATTGTAGAATGTTGAACCCTATCCCAGCATGGGCCTGATTGTATTAACCCTTACACATACATATATACGTTACGAGCAGAGACACAATCCCAGGGCGCTGTTATCTCTTTGCGTCTGTCTGTGTTGACCTTTTTTTTGTACATATCGAAATTATTGTTGATGATGAACTGTATGTTTGTTGTATTTTGTTTCTACAGGTATATTCCAGGTATTATTTTTCACACAGTGTGACAGAGATGTTCTTTCTGTTTAGTAGAGAATTATATTGTATTTTTACAGTGAATGAAATGACATTTTAATGTTACTAGATGCTATCATTCATGGAGTATTCCGCGACCCGACGACCCAATATTTTGTAACAAATTACATGATAAAGAAGGACATCCTCATATATTGAAAGAGGCAGCCGAGTGTTGTAATGACACTGATTTTTGTAATGAACATTTGAGTCCGACTATACCGACAGGTTAGCGTTTCAACAAAATTTCATTGGGATATCATTTGTCTTACGAGTTTAATTCAATACAGATCATTTTGTCAACGAATCACAAAACAATATTCGACATATTAACGCACTCGATTAAAAGTGTCCTGTTACAGGCCTGCTACTAGCTGAACGATATAACAATAGGAATGTTATGTTCGTTGTGGCACTAGTTGTCACTGTCAATAAATGACAGCGAATAGTATAAAAAATTCTATTCACAAGAATTATTGATTATGAATGCAAAATAAATCGTGAAATATATTGTTGTATTAATATTGTCAAATGTTTTAAACAAATTTGATTTTCAATATTTAAGTAAAGCGAACATTTCAACACAATTCTATGAAATGCTATTTTATTTTCTGCAAAGACACCTAAAATCTCTCATTAAACTGGGACTATTAGCAGGCCGGTAAGAGTGCACTGTTAATCGAGAAATTCGTTCCTAATCGAAAATTGTTGTTAAATTGGACCTTCTTGATTAAAATCTGTTATCAAGAAAATCATGGTCTGCTATATTTTATGAACAACATCTCAGTAACATACGTATATCAACGTTGGGATTCATTGAAAGTTCGTTACATCTATAAAGACTAGAAAATTCTGTGATTTGTATGTTTAAATAGATCTAAATTAAATCTGGTCACGTTTTCAAAATTCATCCATCGGTCTATTTTCTCATAGGTGCAATATTGTTTTACACTTTCGTTATTGTTTTGTGATTCTGCAAAGTTAATTATTCAAAGTGTCAGTTCTTTTCATGTTGTCCTGGAACCAAGTATTATGTCATCCGTAAAAATGTTCTAGTTACAGAAAGTGATACAAAATAACGTGCTATTTATTGTCTTGTACTGGGTAATGTAATCTCATGTATGTTATTTATTTACTATATGTATGTGTCTGCTTGTTGCACTATTCAAAAACAAAACACTCAAATCACAATGGACACCACGCATGCGCTTAATTGCTTGCTTTACTTTTTCTCACTTCTTCATGTGTACCGTAAGTATAAAGTTTTTATATTTCTCTTTCGCACTCCGTTGCTAATTGGTTATTTTTCTAAAACGATGTAATAATACATTAACTGATTTACTAATATGATATTGTAAATAAAGCAGAGAAATTATATCGAATACTAAAGTGTTCATGAGTTAATCCAATGCATCAGCAACATACTTTGTTTATATATCTGTGGGAGTGAAGGCTGTTACTGACATCTGGTTGTGTATGTAGACACGACAACGAAGCGCTACTTGCTAGGCACCTGGCAATTGGTGCTGGTGATCGTGGTACCCACGCTGATCGTGTGTTTGCTCGTCATGGTGGTGTACAACTTCTGGCAGCAACGCCGAGCCACGCATACACATCTGAATCATGTCGACGACAGTCTTGAGGCTCCCGATCATCCCATTCTCAGCGGTGTCTCCATCAAACATATGCTGGAGATGACAACTAGTGGTAGCGGCTCAGGTAATAAATACGTACTGTAAACTAACAAACTACTACTGAAAATCTCTAGGACAAGAAACAAAATAGAACAATATGGAATCTGTCTTGTAGCATTAATGTTATTTAACAGCTGACCAAAATAGTTTCACTTTAAACTTCGTCCTAGAAATATGGTTATAAAGAAATGTCAAGCTATTCAATGTTATTTCCTTCACGGTGTACCTTCAGGTTTGCCATTGCTGGTGCAACGGAGCATAGCACGACAAATTCAGTTGGTCGAAACCATTGGCAAGGGTAGATTCGGTGAAGTTTGGCGGGGCAGGTGGCGTGGTGAAAACGTAGCCGTAAAGATATTCAGCAGTCGAGAAGAACGATCTTGGTTCAGGGAAGCAGAAATCTATCAAACTGTCATGTTACGTCACGACAACATTCTAGGCTTTATTGCTGCAGATAATAAAGGTGAATATCGTGTACATATGTGAGTGTAGGGTACTTATCCCTAGTGTTACAGATAATGGCACATGGACACAATTGTGGCTAATCACGGATTATCATGAGAACGGGTCGTTGTTTGATTACTTGAGTCGGAATACATTCGAGACGGGAGCGATGATTCGAATGGCTGTATCCATTGCTACGGGTTTGGCGCACTTGCATATGGATATTATGGGAACGCAAGGTATTTTTTTTTATATAAAAGCAAGTTAAAAAAATTATGTAACCTTCCTTTCCATAGCATCTCAATATCTCAACATATTTCCTCCTGAACTTCAAGCACGTCCACCTATCCATATCAAGAAATGCACCTGAACAATTCCAAAATTCGGTTCCTGTTATTACCTATATATTAAGTATCACGAAATGTATTTATTAATAAAACAGAACAAAGCACATTTAACAAGATCCTAATAATGTTAATACTATTATAATTAGGTAAACCTGCCATTGCTCATCGTGACTTAAAGTCCAAGAACATTCTGGTGAAATCCAATGGCACCTGTGCTATTGGTGACCTGGGACTCGCTGTACGACATGACGTAGTATCGGATACAGTTGACATACCACTCAATCATAGAGTGGGTACAAAACGATATATGGCACCAGAGGTAATATACCAGCTGACAAACACTACCGCGCTGACAAAACTAAAACGTCTGTTACTTGTCAGGTGCTGGACGAGAGTTTAAACATGAACCATTTCGATTCATTTAAACGCGCGGACGTGTACGCCTTGGGGCTGATCCTGTGGGAGATCGCGCGAAGGTGTAACGTGGGCGGCATCTACGATGAATACCAGTTACCATATTATGACGTAGTGCCGTCAGATCCCAGTATAGAAGAGATGCGCAAGGTCGTCTGCTACGACAAACAGCGGCCGAGCATACCAAATCGGTGGCAGTCTTGTGAGGTAAAACAACTTCTGTCAAAACTGCAGTATAGGTGTCTGATTAAAATGGAGGCTGTGGCGTAGAGTATTTTACAGCGCGCAGCAAACAATGAGACGGGACGAATTGTAGATTATGTGAAGTAAACTCTTTTATGTAGCTTGCTTCGCTATGCTCTAATAGAAACATATTCCTGCCCGGGTCGCATACATAGTGACCAGCCTGCCTTCGGCGGCTCGAAAGATATTAATTCGGTTGAGTACATATTTCAATTTGACCCACTGCGCATGAGCAGATATGTAGTGCGCATGCCTCGGAACTGTCATTCAGATCAGACACCTATACTGCAATTTAGCCCAATTTGCATACATTATACATACGTCTCACAAAAGTCTTCTATTTTTCTAACTAATCTAACCATCGAATCGAGAATCACAGAAATTCCAAAAGCAAAAATAACACAAATATTACATATTTGTTTTAACGTGACTAAGTTTTTTATTGGTTTTTATTTTAAAGTACATTATTCAAATACTTCATTGTTCATGGAATTTTGTTTATAATCGCCTTAACGGTTATAATTAGCTAGGCTCGTAATATTCACTACTGAAGTTATAACTTGTCTATACCCGAATGCTGTTAGATAATGCTGATGGAACACTAGTTTAGCTTTGTTCAGTTGTAATACGGACGTTGTACAGTGTGTATCAGTTATAAGTGATGCTATTGTGTTTGTCACTACAAGTGTGTTTATATACATGTGTGTGTGTGTTGTGTTGTGTTGCAAAGGCACTACATGCAATATCCAAAGTGATGAAAGAGTGCTGGTACCACAACCCCGCTGCACGGCTGACAGCGTTACGTATTAAGAAAACACTATCCGGGTACATTTGAATCGTGGACCGTCGCATCCACAGTCAGCAATGTTGCAAGCAAACCATACGTAAGTAAACCTAACCTAAGTTCTATCTACCGACATATAAATAATAACAACATATACATGACGTTCTCGATTAAAAGTGTAACACTGTTATTGACAAAAGTACTGTGTCCCAAGTACATAAATAAATATTGATGTTTTGATAATATTTGCAATACGTTTAATATTTGTATAGTAACAACAGAATATATGTATGTTTCAGCTGTCTTGGCACTCAGTGAGGTATTTATAATATTATGTAGGTATAAAACACAATTGTATGTGTGTGTATATTTTACGTGTGTATGTTTGTGTGTACATGTGTGAATGGAGATTACACGTGTGTTATAGATGCCTGTGTGCGCGTTTGTGATGTAATGTTACTACGGATAATGATGATCGTATGAATGGCTTATACATATATATTATATAAATATAAATAAAACACTGTTTTATACATACACATACATTAGTGAATATAGATTATTTTTATGCAGCGATAAATACAACAGTTACTACCTTTACAAGAGTTAGGCTATATTATTAATAATAATAATAATATATAATATGTATATTATGAAATTTCATATTGTGTACGTCGATCGATATATATATATATTATTAAGTTGAAATACTAATAATTAATACGTTTCCGTTTTTATTACGAGCTTGTACCTCAATGATCCACACACGTTCGTTCGTTTTTTGTTTTGTTTTTTTACATACTGTTACAAACATACCTACAAATGATTACTATGATAGAACTTCTTGCAATATTTAACACTGATGATGAATATATAATTTATACTGCTCAAATTTCAATAACGAGTTCAAAACAAATGCAAATCCGTACAAACAGACAGTCTGAAATAGTATACAATAATATTTATAAATACCACTGCCTCCTAATTCCAATAGATTTACAATTACATTACACATACGTATGTAGTTGATGATGTTGAACTCCTCCCACCCCCGCCACAACCTACCCATCAACCGTAATCCATAACCGTTATAGTAGGTAACATTACATAACTACAATAATATTAACCGTGTACATTTTGAGAACTCATTGTTGTATTCTTGTTTGTAACGTCGGATACGGACAGTTTTCATTTTTAAGGGGTTTCGTAGAATTCATCCGTTGTTAAGATTTGTACGAAATCGTGCATCCGTTGTCTTTCCATAATAATATTTTCTTCTTTACCTAACGATATTCTGGTTGCAAGTGATAATGAATACATACGTATATATATTTGTATTTCTGTTTCACATACATTCTTTAGTTTGTATTCCATTTTTTGTTTTGTTTTGTTACAAAGTAAATTCACTTCTCTGTTGTGTTTACAGGTGACTGATTTTGACAGTACTGAGTTTTTATATTTGTAGGTTATGTTAGTCTATTGTGTCGTTCCAACACAGTTGCTTGTAACCAGGATAGCTTATTTATCTGTGATACATAGTTTGTAACAGTCTATACACCATACAAATATAAATTATAGGTTTAAAACGCAAATAATAATAAAAAACAACAAAAAAAAAACCAAACTCAATTGTCAGTATCCGATTGTATGAACATAAAAGTTTATTACGGTGTTGTGATCCTCAGCCACTCTGCAAAACTAGTTTTCTCCAATCGTAAAACAAGCCATATGCAGAGCGGGATGATAAAACAATGTCTTTCGCTAATTATTACTTTATTTTACACACGCCTTTTTCGTTACTTTCTACTTTGCGTTTTGTTCCAAAAAAAATTTAAAAAACCACTACACAAACCAACCGACTACAATATTTGTGTACTACGTATATATTTTTTATTAAGCAGTACACTTTGTACAACTATACATTCTTCTAATACATACTTCTATTCAATATTATATATGATGATAATTCACACATACACAAACACACTCACACACAAACACATGTTATTCCAATGTGATGTTGTGTATTGAAGTAACAAAGTATATTTAAGTATGTTTGCACATAAAATATTAAAATTAAATCATATTTAAAATGTGTCTTTGAGAAAGTGCCGTGAATTTTATTTTATTTGCGACACAAATGTCACATTTACGAATGCATAATTTTTGTTACAAAAAAAAAATGAAAAACAAACAAAACGTTTACGAGTTAAAATATAGAACATACAGGTCTTGTTATGATGATGATGATTATTATTATTATAAGAAACTACATACCTACCCTTGATAATGATGATGAAAAATCCATTGAATTTTTCTTATAAACGTACATATTTGTGCTCCTTCTTTACTATTCAACGTAAATTTATATAAAAAAAATAATTATGATGTGTACCCATGAAAATTTTGTAGTTCCTAACTTTGTTTATTATGTTGAACATGTACGTACGTAAATTTCTAACAACTAACTAACCATTAAGACATTGTGAATTGTACAAGTATTACGTTAGTGAGCAATCGTATTTGTTAACTTGAGACGTGCATCTCGCATACAATGAATGCAGTGTTGTTGTGAAAGAAAAATACATATTTAGAGAATATTTTCAGAACGAAAGTGAAACGAAATTGACAAGGGACTAAATTTGTAGTGTTTTAAGGGTTTTTATATAGGATACGAAGGGCTTACTAAATTATATTTGTATAATGATGGAAATAATATTGTGTTTTTGAGAATAAGAAATTCAAAATACACTGCGGTGTATGGATATTTTTAGTAATTATAATTATTGTTAAATCATTAATCGGTTCTACTACTAATATGAATGACAAAATTCTAGATACTTTGGATTAAGAATAGTTACCCACATTGTGTAAGAATAGTACAGTATGAATTGCAAACTAAATACGTAAAGTATATGCGTGGACTTTGCAGAAAAAAAGATAAATCGAAAATTGCACTCTATAATATACTATTCGTACATCGGGCAAATTAAGTAAAAAATGAGACTGATTTGGATAAATAATAATGATGGATTTTCGATAGTCGGCGAAGTATAGATACGAGAAATATGGAAAATGTACGAGAGAAACTAATTCTAAAATGAATATTATAATATAAATTACTATTTGATTAAAACCGTGCGAACTTCTGTCTGTTTTCGCATTTATATTTTATTTTGTGAAAGTATGTTTCTCATATAATTTTCACTGAAATTATTATTATTACAATCGCATAATATTATGATAATTGAAACATTATGTTCCCGTTGTAGTAATTCATGGGGACATTATCTTGACCTACAGATATACACATCTAATTGCAAATATGTTGTCTTTTTTTACATATAAAATGATAACAACTTTACGTATAACTGTACTATTATGATGTAGATGTCCAGTGTTGATTTCCTTCTGTATATGTTGTAATAATGATACATAATTATAGTTGACAGTACCTTTTTAAATAACGTCTGTAAGCCAGTTGCTAATGTGAAACAATTATACTGAAATTCGTTCATGTAAGTTTTACAACTATAATGTTCCGATTCAAAATTCATTCGCAATTCTGTCGAATTATTAATTACGATTCAAGGGGATACCACTGTTATATTTCTAATGAATATTATTTCAATTGGAACTTACTGAAATTGTGCATAACCGCTTGCCCTAACAATCATAGCTAATCTGTTACAGAATTAAAATGAATCATTTCTTTTTATTGTTATACATTATAGTTGTAACACATACATAAATGAACTTGTACATATATTACGTAATTTACACAAAATAATAATATTTAAAAAAAATCACACAGACACAAATTTGTTACAAATATTTTTTAATAAACAACAATAGCGCTGTTTTAAATGGTACAAATTCATGTCAGATTTAAACAAAAAAGTGAAAAATTTATGCAAATAATTATAATTTTGTGTCGTAAATGTATGCCAAACAAACAGATGAAGAGTGCGACATATTCATAGTGAACAAAAACCTAGCGAGAGTTACTAGAAAAACAAAAAAATAACAAACAATGGTTTATGGCAAAATGTGTATGTATTGACTTGTTTGTAGAATTATATGAAATATACTACTTTCTAATTTATATTACATTCAACTGTGTTTTCATATATCTGTTCGAAAACAAACAATAACGTACATACATAACATAACACATTCCGTGTACTGAACATTGCAGAAACTTATGTTGAAGTAACTCCATTCATATTCATACATACATCCTTTTCCCGTTATTATTATTATTAGTATTATTCACGCATCTTATGCTTATATACATATTGTGAAAATTTAATTAATAGTACCAATTAGTTATACTTTTGAATACTTTATTCAATGTGAAGATTTTCGTACAGCATATATTAAAAAGAATGAATCGAATTTTTTAAAACATTGACATGATGTTCAAACTTTATATCTACAGACATTATGTACTAGAAATAATTTAAATGAAACGCAAGAACAGAATTGAAATAGAATTGACTACAACCGCTAATGTATCAAATTTTTTTTTATATAAATATAACCCCCACCCCCCTTATATCGGTGAGTGGGGGATGGGACGTAAGGTAAGATAGGTCGTGGGAGGGGTAAGGATAGTTCACATATATAACAAGTTCATAGGTCGTTAATTATCGGCGATTTGCCTTGACAAAATCAGCGAATGCCAGTCGGATCTCTTCGCTCATCTCCGGCTCGGGATTCCACAAAGCATCTGGATCTGTATCGTCACTGTAAATAAACAAATATCATCACAATACATTCATGTTCATTGCACATATCATTCATTTCATGTTTTCTTGTTTCATTAAACCTAGTATTTAATAGATAATCCTTAATTTCCACATTTATATAAAGCAGATGGCTTATTGTTCATTGCAAGTCACGAATGAAATCAGTATCGGTACTTACAGCATTAGTTCGTCCAGATTTTCTGTCAAAAAGTCACTCTCCTCTGTTGTTAGTTGCCTGCCGTCCGGCCCGTAGAACACTGGTCCGTCAGACAGGTTTTCCTCCAATTCTATACCGCTAGCGTGTATCTCGGCTTGTCCCCACTGACTGTCTCTCAGTTTGATCACAGACTGTACAAGACTTGATATATGAGACGCCAACGATGGTCTCAGTTGCTCCAAGTGATTTAAAATCTCTGATATTACCGACTTATCCAATGCTTCCAATTTACCGCCAGTTAACTGAAAAACAAACAATAGTTTTCAATGAGATCTATCGGTAAAGATTGTGTATAATATTTACCTTCAATGTGTGGCAAATGTATTTCGCATTCTCGGGATGAGAAGACATCTTCTTCAAGGCCTTCAACAAACATATCCCAAACAGCTCAAAATTTAACTGCGAATATATTTCCGCGTAAAATATAGCAAGATTCTGCAAGTTGGAAGTTTTTTCCAGTTCTTTTTCGCACAAAGAATGCAGACAAGCGCGTACGAATGGGCAATTTTCGTCCATTATTGCCAACAATCTGGCTCCAGAGTATTGAAAATTTGTTTCAACTACAGCCTAAAACAATAATTATACATTACAGTTCATCATTCAATAAGACAAGCAGGAATTGTTTACCTGTTGGAATATGACCGTTGTGACTTTAGACATCACTTCAATGTTATTGAAGTACGGCTCGAGAAATTCGATGAGTGAGAATATCACCTCATCGAATTTGCCAGGTTTAAGTGTCAAGAGTTTGATGATTTCATACAGGTACTGTAACTGTTGGTCGTAATCATACGAGCCCTTATACTTGTTATCATTCTCTACATGCCTGTACTTATTTAAGCGATTTTGGACTGAACTGGGACGAGAGTATGTGGGATAATTATTCACAACTGGTGGGGTGTTATATCCCGGTGGATACCACTCTTTAGCTTCCACAGACAATGTGCTATTCGCAACGTCCATATTTGAAGTTACAGTCGTGTTGACAGCAGTTGGTGTACTTTCATTCTGTTGTCTCGTGTTATCTGCGTTTTCCTGCCGAAGTACTGGCCTTCTGAGCTGCGGAAAATCTTGTTCTGGTGCCCACAAACGTTTTGTATGGTTATCCATGTTTTAACATCTACTCAATGAAACAATTACACGACACGCACACTGTATCAAATGCCGTATTATCAATCACTCCACAATTATCAAACACACGTATTTTTTATAGTTATTACAACAAGTTCCGTTAACACACATCAACTAAATGACATTTATTATATGTTTACGAATCTGCATTATCGATTGAATTTTAACGATGCAATCGTCCCCACAACTATTAAAAATTTCGGATAGATGGCAGATGCTTCAAACAACCTGAGAATATTATTATTATAGTTATAATTTTATTAAAATAAAATTATTTTATTCACAAAACAAGCAGCTACTTAAATACTCGCTGATAATCTATTATTATCTTATATCATTGTTTCAAGACAAATATTGCCTAGCAACCAATGCAAAAAGTAAAGGTATAGTAAATTAAAAAAGTTCCTGTATATAACGAAATTTATTATGCATTAAAAAATTTATAAATATATCCAAATAGATACATCAAAAATATACAACCTTTAAAAAAAAACATTCTAGAATTATAAATAAAAACGTAAATCGTTCTAAATCTATTTGTTAAGTTTACAAATTGTTCATTTTGAATGTCAAATATTTTATACAATATTTTGTCAACTTGTCACATATACATCAGACACAAAAACTTTATTCATCTAAAATATATGTCTTCTAAAAGATTATTTTCCAGTATTTATCAATATGACTAAAAAAGTTCAAGATCTCCATCTTCTGAATTAATTACCCAAAATAATATTCAAATTACTAATCATATGTATTTTCATGTACTAACATATTGTTATAAGATGGAGACTTAAATTTCTTATTATATTTAATAATAACTATTAATATTTGTTATTAAAATTCGTTACTTTGTAGTTTTCTACATTCTTTCAAAATATGAACACTTTCGTGATGATTTGTTACGTTGTTTAGATAATATGTTCTGTGTATTTTCATGTGAAATTTTAATCAAATATGTACTCGTATTGCCTGAATTGATAATGAAACATTTTCATATTATTTTACACACTGTCTAGCGTCAAATGCTCTATTTTCATTTTTATTCTCTTTATAAGGCTTCATTTAGCACAGAAAATACGTTAAATTTCTGTTGCTCAAATTAAAAATTAAATTAAGAAGTAGATTAGAACAAGAAGCCTTTTGAAAAATATTCCAAAAAGCATATATTGGAATATGTGTTTCAGTGCCGTTATTGGAAGTGAAGTTATGGTGAAAATGAATATGTGAAAGGTTCGTATGTATGTATTGTGCTATCTAATTTAATAAAGTTAAGTAACTGCATTTATAAGAGACTGTTAAAGACGAATAAGTACTCATTAAATATTCTACATTCTTAAACGAGTTCTAAAAAGACGTATCATGCAGTAAGTGTACAGTATTAAAATAGATTGATCAAAGAGTCATAGATTTAGCGCAAGATATTCATGTACCGTATTAGTAAAACGAAATAAATCACTTGAAACAAAATATAAGACACTTATTAAATGATAAGTTAACTCTTCGGCGCATTCTTAAAAGTATAATGCACGCAAAACAATGTTGATTATATCTGATCGTAACTGGTACAGTTTGATAATGGAGACGACCAATTGCCACTAGGTAAACATTTTGGTCTTTCTTCTAACCGCGCCTCAAAGCCGGGTTTACAAGTAACTTGCAGTGTATCACCAGGTTCATATGAGAATTTTGCTGGGTAAATGAAACCATTATCTGGTTCTCCAGGGTATGAACATCTTGGATTACCTATAACAAAAATAAATGCTGCAAAGGTTAGAAAATACCGATTGTCAGAATGAATTTCCTTACAAAATGGCGGTGGATGTGACCAAAAACCGGTTTCGGTACACACAATACTCGCTTCGCCTTCTAACTGATGCAATCCTTCGCATACGAATTGTACCAGACTGCCTACTGCATATTTGCCACCTTCTGGAGTCGCTACAGCACCGGCATCCAGCATCTTTCCATACAGAGGTACCACAGGAGGTGGACATTGAATTGCTAACAACACAAATATAAAACATCATTCTTGATATTCCCTAGGTTTCCAATTAGGAACTTACCAATACACTTCGGTGGCTCTCCACTCCAAGTACCATTCAATTCACACTCAATTCCCGGGGGGCCAAGCAACCGATAACCCCATGAACATCGGAACACTGCCCGGCCTCCATAACTGGCATTGTGTTCTTCTAAATGCAAATGGGGTTCGAGCAATGCAGTTGGTGTATCTAACGATGTACAACGGACAGGCTCACAATGTGGTATTGGAGCTGACCACAAACCTAAGATCAGTATTCTTAAATATTATTCCATCACAAATAATAATGTAGCTCTTCGAAATTACGAATGCATACCTGAAGCTCGACATGTTAAATCTGCTGTTCCATTTAATTTGTACCCCACTGGACATTGAAACACAGCCTTATGTCCAAGTCTGTCTCCTTCAATTCGTACGGACAGTCGTTCGTCCTTTGGTACCAGATTTTCACATATGACTGCTGTAATATTAAAGAGCACAAATAGGTTTACACGCTAAATAATCGTGAAGAGTTTGGACGATGTACCAGTAACATGTAAGGTGATGCTGTTGGTGATTCCGCGAGGAGTAGCACATGTGAATGTTCCTGAATCTTGCGGTTTACTGTAATAAACCGACAAGCGATATTTCCATTCACGTTCTTCTGTTGCTATAGCCCAGCCTACAGAGCCAAATATTACAATTTTATACACCTGAATTTAGCAGTTTTAATTTCTTACCTGTAAGATATTGGCCAAGCAATGAAGTCCAAGTCCAATCTGGACTACCCAATCTTCGGGAAAAGAGACATTCAAGATGCAAGGTGGATCCCGGATACACTGCAAGAACTCCACTAGGTTCTACGGAAGCTGATCCCGCCGGAATCCTGATCAGAATAGTTGGTGGTGCATCTTCTGCAGGATACAAATATGATTCAGTATTTGTTGAAGGAAAAATGTCATCTTTCCCATAACTGATATACCCTTCATATTCAATCACTTCGTTCTATTTCTATAAATCTCTCACCTCTTATACGTACTCACTTATTATTAGTTTATTTGCAAACCTGTAAAATTAGTGATCATTGTTGTCGGCACACATGATGGAAGTTTATTGGACCAAGCCCCATTTTGACATCTAGGGCTTGCATCCCCAAGTAACTTGTACAATCCCAATTCTCGACATCGAACTGACAATCGGACTCCATGCGGAAAGGACCATTCGTCAGGATTCTATATAAAACAACACACACACAAAATCTAGAAAAAAACTATATATAAATTATTCAAAGTATTTTACTAAACCACCTTTTCTATTCGCGAGAAATTAAAATAAAAAGTTCACGATGAAAATAATTTGCAAGTTAATGAAGTGCATAACTTGATGAGATTTACAATTCAATTTCCCTGTATATCCTGCAAAGCGAAATATCGCTTCTATTTGCATAACCAATTAAGTTACAACACACTTGAAGTTTATGGGCTCAACGTTGTCAGAAATATCTGCTCCATTTACCTTCGATAAAAAAAAGCATAACGACAAAAAAAAGTTCATGATTAAACTCGGGCATAAATTGAGTCAACCTGCGGTTGTCGGTTAAAAGTATATGTACAAGCTGTATAGAAAATATATGTTTCGATTTTGTTAGTTGATACGGCATTTTCACATTGACAAAATAAAAAATTGTAATATTATGTGCTAACCAGATTTAAAGCGGAACCTCTCCATTTGAAAGTCTAATAAATATTTTCATACCGTAATTCTAATTCGCAAGTAATTCAAGAGTGACTAATCCCTTGAACCGAATCCAACAGCAAATAAATATTTACAGTTGTCATCAGAAATAAAACCCAAAGTTTATATGTAACGTAAAAATATTTGTAACAAGTAGAAAACATAAAAATATCAATTTTCTCTACGAAGAAGACAATAATATTTTCTTTTCTAACACGTCCTTTTCCTTATTTGGCGATAAAACCCGTAGGAAAAAGGAACGCAGATCCGGTGATAAAATAAAATTTCACTTACGTTGATTGAGACGTTCCGAAATGTTACCACCAGATGCGGAGTGATGTGTTCCAAGCGGCAATTTCGGAAAAGCGGATGAAACCGGCCACCGTCTGTAATGTACACAACTCACAACTAAATACTATTATGGCACAGCAGAGAAAAACAAATAAAAATATATTCTATTTACGACATATACGGATGAATTCAATTACGTGTTATTTACGAATGCGGTAGTTTTATTTACAGCACATAATTATGTACTATTATCAATTACTGATTTATTTTTACACTAATATTTTACAAATACAGACGAATAGAGTAATACGGAATATCTATCATTGTCAAAGCTATAGTTATGCTGTACATTTACAAAGGAATGCGGAAGTAAAATATTTAAAACTGCGTAAATAAATGACTGATGTAAGAAAGCAAAAAATAATAAAGAATGCTCTATTAAAATTTGACGTTCTAAATTAATGAACTGAATGCTAGTTTTGGGACAATTTTAGAGTTTTTTAAATTAATGCTAAAAGTGAAACTGTCATGTTTAAAATATTACCTTGCTGATTGATACATAAAGGACCGACCCATTGTCCCCCTATACACTTAATTTTACATAATCTCCTCTCGCCTAGAGGTCCAATTGCGCCCAAAAATTTTACTTCTCGTATACGGCTGTAGTCGTCGCGCATACGGACATCCTCCTCTGGATTCGGTAGATCTGATGTGCCATTCAGTCCTAACAGCGGCGGTTCGCAACTGTCAGACGAGGGTTTCTCTGAAAATGTTTAAAATCTCCTCTGTTTTACATACATTCTAATTCTGTAATGTACTTTATTCATTGACACTTCTTGCATAGCAAACAAATACTTATAAACAAATATGAATATTTGTATTTGGTTGCAGATTTGAGAAATATGACATTCAGACAAAAGTATTAAACTGAAAGAATTATAAATTTAGTTACATGTCTATAGGAGTGAACATTTTTATTTGGTACAAGGATGTATATATTTAGATGCCAATTTACAAGTGGAATAGGAATATGTTATTTTATTTAAATATCAACATACCATGTTGTGAAGTTGTTCTGTTTGAGAAGGCAATAGCTCCCAGTAACAAAGCAGTCTGTAACACAAATACACTTTGCACTAACATATCCACTTGTCTATTGTAACTGAATGCACCACCAAACTTAATTACTCTAATTTATGTCACATATTTTAGAAATAAACATTGCACATCTTGTACATTATGTATATAACGAAAACACGTCAGCACAAATGTACGAGATCATCATTACACTCGGATGTAACAATAATATTTATGTTTCAATTCACACTACGAAGGCAATTGAAACCATACTGATGGGGTACATCGTTGTGAATATTCCGGGTGTGAGTGATCAGCTGGAGTGGACACATTTGCGCATGTCCGTAGCCGGAAATCCATGTTTATATGTCAAACACATCAATGTGAAGCTGCATTTTGGATAAAGCACTATTCAAATACATTATATTCTTCAAATGCCTGCAGTGCCTACAAATTTGACCTTTGTCTTTTGTGTTCATTGATTGAGATCAGATTTATTCGTTTATGTTCTCGTTTTACAGGTTGTATAACTTATACAGTATTACCAATAAAAGCTCAGGGGGGGTTGAATTCAACTGAATTAGAAATGCGCATGCTCAGATTGAAAATCCATCCCAACGAAAGTCAAGAATTATTTTATACATAGAATCGCGATATAACCACTTGAGCGCTCTTGTGTTGAATACCTATTTGCCATCTAAGCTTTTGATATAGCTTTTATTTCAATTTTTGTCAATTTTAATTACACCTAACTACACGCAACCAACAATACAAAACTGCATTGAGGCTAACATAGAATTAACGTCGTGTTAAACATGAAACTTTGAGCTGCTTTGTAAAAATAAAACAAATATAGAACGTATCACTTTATTATATTAGTAAACAAAACAAATACAGTAAGAATTAATAAAATAAACAAATTATTAACGCATGTATGTATTTATTTCATTTATGACGCATCTGAAATATATTTTTTTGTTTAAAATTACATTATACTTTGCTTGTACTCTACAGAATAAATGACGTGCATTTCTAAATAAGTAAATCGTAGATAAATACGATCTATACTAAATAAAATGTACAATATACACTGTTTAAGTTAGATTAAAACATATACACTGTTAATGTGAAAGCAAAAGTTATACCGCTGTGTTTGACATTGCCAAGGACATATGTTATATCAGAGAATATACACGTGATACATGTTGAGCGTATGCAGCGTGTATGTTGGTGAAAATTACGAACTACATATGTATATGAATTATTCGTAGCGAGTTGCATTTCACTTGTAGAAACACATAACTAATACAGTTCACTTGCATCTGTTACCGTAAGTATGTTGTATTTTCTCTTTCATTGACTAATATTTAAACAAAAGAGCAATAAAACCATATGTCAAATGAAATACTCTTGACTTACTCAAGCATACCGTTTCACTAGTAATGTTTATTTATAGGCTTGAATACGTGTAATATTACAAATGCTATGGGAAATCAAAAATAGAAAACGGAATCATATATAAGCGAGTGAATACAGTTCACTACCGACAGATGGCTGCAGTTGTATTTACTACGTAATACACACAAGATATTTGAGACGCCAAGTGGGTTGAGTAGGTATCAAAATAATTGACCTTTGAACTTTTGTATCTAAAGAAAAATTGTAATATTTCAGATGTAAACATCAATAGTTACTAACCAATAAATGAAACAAGCACGAAACTACGTTATAGTGTAACGTACTGACATAAGACTGTCGAATAAAGAACAAAGTGTGCTTTATATGTGATCATGAATCTTGCACGGTTAAAACTCGTTACATTCGATGTGACAGACACACTGTTACAGTTTCGGAACAATGTAGGCAAACAATACAGTGAAATTGGCGCTCTACATGGTATAAAATGCCCGAAACAGGCTATAGCACAGAATTTCAAAACGCACTGGTACCTATTGAAGAAGGAACACCCAAATTTCGGACAAGTTACAGGCATTGGCTGGGAGAAATGGTGGAAATTACTTGTTTATCGGACATTCAAGGATGTGGATTTAAATGCAGACGACGCTAAGCTGGAAATTATATCATCCAAGTTAATAGAAATGTATAAATCTTCTCAGTGTTGGCAACAGTGCTATGGAGCATTGGGTCTGTTGTCATACCTACGAAACAGGGGAACTACCTTAGGAGTACTGTCAAACTTTGACGAGCGGTTGCCAGTTTTGTTAGAGAATACAAAACTGCGACATTATTTTCGATTTGTGATAACTTCATATGAGGCTGGCTTTGAAAAACCCGATGAACGTATATTCAACGAAGCTTTGAATCAAGCAAAAATACCAAATCTGAAACCGGAAGAATGTTTGCATGTTGGTGATACAGCTGCACTAGATTATTTAGGTGCTAGAAAAGCAGGTTGGCAGTCAGCACTCATCCATGAAGATGTCAACTTAATCACAAACAAATACTCCAATATTGAACCGGATCATATTTATCGAACATTGTATGATTTACATAAATATTTTGTCGATTCTGAATGTAAAAAAGACTGCAAAATAGAAAAATCTTGAAAACTCTCTCGCTGAATATGTTAGCAATAATTTGTAAATACATATTTTATTGATATTCTGATAATAAATTCAAGAGATCTGTATATAGCTATATCTTTATATTAATTGCAAAATATGATTTTTATTTTTGTGTTTAATAAAAAAGTTTGATCAAGAATAACATTTCTTATAATTTGTTACAAGTATATGTACATAATATAAATAAACAATAATACATAATCACAACAATAATTATATTACAGAACCGAATATTATAGTTTACAATACTGCTTATACTATAAATTAAGAGTACGTATATATAATATTCCTTTGGTATGACATTTCTAAGAATTATCGAAAATATTTGTTTTCATAATTCCGTAGTTTCTTCATGTGATACACGTCTCCAACATACATGATCGAATTCTGTGTTTGCAATGATATAAGGTTCTTTGCTAATAGTACCGTATCCTTCTGAATTCGTATCGTTTGAAACAGCCTCTGCGTACATGGCAGGAACTCCGTGCAAATTCCCAACTGATTTATTTTGTACGGTCTCTAAATAGTACGTTTTAGAACCTAGTTCTGCTGGTTTAACATCTCGTTCTAAAGTGTCAGTTATAGACACCACTTCCAATGGATATCTCATGGACTGTCGTGTACCAATACTGTTATCGTTCTGGTCACTTTTATGTGACGGAGATGACATACTTGGCAACACGGTAGCGTCACTGATATTTGTTGTCGAAACATAACGATTGTCTGTTGTATTTCGTCGGTATTTCACTGAATGCGTATAATCGCGGGTGCTGCGCCGTTTCAGTGTAAAGTCTCTGTCATTGTTGCCGGATGTTGAACGAAACTGAATCCAACTGTAGCGTAGAATTGGATCGACTGGGCCCCATTTTCGACTTGCCTTCAGAGCGCTAATGAATTTCTAAACAAATCATGAATGCTTACTGGTTATGTTTGATTGACGTTATGATGACAATATTGACAGTATGTTTAATTCAACTTCTGCCTTACGAAAAGAAAAGAAGGTAGTTGATTCTTACCTGTATAAAATTATAACCCACTTGGGCATTCACCTCGTAGATTCCGAAGATTAAAATTACCACAAAACATGCCACAACTATCGCCCAACCCGTCGAATATACCCAGATAGGATCTTTTGTATTAAACCCAGTCAAGCTCAATGTCACCAAGGCCCATATCACCACTGTTGTGAGTAGCACTGGTGCTAGACACCACAGACATTTCCAAATGACAGTCAGCCGATTGCCCAATATAAATTCGAAATCTGTGTATAGATTTCTACACCCTAAAACAAATAATAAACTTAAATGCATCGTTGTTATTTATTAGATATTCATTGGCAAACATAAATTCAGAATTAAACTCGTATTTTGTTAAAAATTAACATTATTTTGACTGGTCTCACCGTAAAAACATACGAAAGCTGCTACTTCTAAAATAGTAGATACTAATATTAAATTTCCAACGACGTAATGATCCAATATGTGGACAATTTGGAAATTTGGAACAAGATTTAAGAAAGTTCCCACAGTGAAGAATATTAAACATAGTAGCACACTCATATGTTTCCATCGCCATCTGTTTTTGCTTTCGACTGTAATGGCATTTAAGATTGTATTCAGTACAGCTAGCTGAAACATTAAGATATAATTACTAACAAATACACATCACAACAATATTACACTTTCTACTTACCAAACTAATAAACCCTGATAAAAATATTACAAAATACAGACAGATGGACCACATCTGTAACTTTTCTCTATACAATAGTATATTATTGTAAATCACAGTAAAAATATAAAGCTCCATCGCTCCGTCGCTATTTGGTATTTTGATGGACTCTGCTGTCAGAATATAACACGTTACGACAGATAGAATGCCAAAAAGGGCATTAAAAAATACGTATACTAGTGCAGTCCTATAAAAATAATACAATTATTAAAATGTAAGCAATAAAGTTGTGTTTATATTTATATTTACCAAAAGGGATCGGCTTTATTTGAATTTTTCCCTGTACATGTAACTACATTTCCAAAGCCTAAATGAGTTGACAAAAACAGCTGAATTACTGCAAAGTACCAAACCTGAAATATAAAATATTTTCATAAATTGTTTAAATTTGCAAAATGTTATATTTCCTTACATCTGCACTAGTCAATCTATTCCAGTTAATGTTTTCATACAGGTATTTCAGAGAATCAAACTCCAGCTCATGGAATATTAATTTTACGAACAGTGTTACTAAGCATACAAGTATAAGAATGAAGATTATGTTTATAGATCGCATGTATGCGGTTATTTTGCCAAATGAGCTGTAATTAATCAATATTTTAGCATTTTAGATGCATTTTAGTAGGTAAAAATACTGACCATAACATGATTATTAACCATATGACAGCTAGGAAACCTACATACATGCCAAACCATTTAGAATCGTGTATTGGAGATTCGAGAAATGTTTTACTGGAATCACAAATAAAATAAATTATAATTCTGTATCGTACAACAGGTATATTGTATACAGCTTATTGTGTAATATTAAAACAACTTAAATTTAGGTTTATTTGTAGAAAAATATATAATTATTTCGTTAAACAAAATTGTCAGATTTAATGCTATCTCAAATATAATCAAAATTAGGTCAATTTTGACGGCCAAAACAACTAGAGCATATTCATAGTTGTTCAATAAATTGTCAACAATAGAGACTTCTTTAGTAAATGTTTCGCTTCAATGCAAGTGCAAGTTATGACCCCGAAAACAAGAATTAATGACACAGAATAACAACTTAATATTGGATGCGTGTATTTTTCCGAAATTATGACAAATATTATTCAAGGATCTGCTACATTAGTGTTGCATGCGATTAATAATTACTAAGAAATATAATGAGCGCCGATAACCATCGTTATTTAAATAAACAGTTACATGTACACATGTAATATTACCATATACGTGTACGTGTATGTATATAATTGTATGGTATGTTAGTATGATGTATGTATACTTACTTTAAACATTGGTAAGCTGAGATACCGACCGTTTGGTAGCCAGTCTGAAATAATTAATGAATAGGTAATTATTAGCAGTTACGGTTACGCTTCTAGACAAGTAACCAATTAAGCAAAATGCAAGGAAGCATACATACACACACATACACACGCACGTGTGTATGTGTGTATATGTATGTAGCATAACAGTAGAGCATTTCCGGTATAAAAGTTGGTTAACTGGATACTGTATGACCTTCAAAATTATTTAGTTTTGTAGCACAATGATTTGAATCATTATTTTTGCATCATAGAGATTTCATTACATCCAACCAGCCAGACTGACATAGATACACGTGTGAGTGTGTGCGCGCGCGCGCGAAATCTAAGTACTGATGGCGAAATCAATGTGTGAATTATGTAAAATACCAAATGCAACAATGGGAAAGCCTTAACCAGCAACATTGAACTGAATATTTATTACACTTTCAAAGAAAAATGTGTTGGTTGAGAGTACAATATAGATATTCCCTGACACTTGCCTCTGTCATTCGGGCAACCGCACATTCTGGAAAAGGAACAGGACCCTTCGCCAGCCATATCACATAAAATACCGCTAATCCCATGTATATTGGATAGTATATACACACGATAACATTGGTTAGAAGTTTAATATATCCTACACCTAGAACAAACATAAACAATAATAATGATTGAAAAAGTATTGGATCTACAACTAATAATAATGATTAATTGGATAATATTTTTTTCAAAAAATCTTTCGTGGTATTGATAATCTTATAATAATAAATATATAGTTTGAGGACTGCTGCTACGTTCAACGTCAATTTACTATCGTAGAAATATGCTAGGAAATATCTTTGGTAATATAATGGCTGTTTTAATTGGATTTGTACATTTTATGAATGTAATAACATAATAAAGTGCACGTACAAACCGTAATAACAGTAAAATATTTTGAAATAACTTACACGAATTGCACAAAGAATGTTTATTGCATTCCAGTACGTATCTTACGCTCAAATTAAACATATCCATTAATCATTATTTATAAAACAATTGCTATGATTGACTTTATAATCTTACATATGAAATCGGATTATTAAAAATGCGCAGTAGAAATCTGGTTGGAATGATCAATTAAAAAATTATTATTATTTAAGACACTTTATATTACTGGGTGAAATAATATTAGATCTCTTTTCTCGTTGTTCATGTTACGAAATACAATTATGCTTATATTTGGATTATTATAAAAAATTGTGTTAAAATAATTGAGAATTTACCTCTAAACAAAGGCACAGCTCTCCATGTTTTTGTGACACCTTGTTGTACTATCTGTGCAATGCCCAGTTCTAGAAACATCAGGGGAATCCCTAGAACCAGTACTAGTATAAGATACGCAACAAGGAACGGCATACCACCGTGCAACATCACACTGGCCGGGAGTCGAACCACGTTCCCTAAGCATGCTGCCAAGGATACACAACTCAAACCGCGCTCCACATGTGACAACCATGACAGACATTTCAACTGCAAACAATCAGACTAAAGTTACATAACACTCATAGGTATATACAATAGATACTTGTAGAGTTACGTAACATCTACAATTATATAGGTACAACAATAACGTAGTTAGACATTAGGAAAATATACTCGCATTTCCGATTTAGAATTCTGTATCTCATTGTAATTAACCGTTATGCTGATTAAATATGAAATAATATAATATGGATTTTATATAAAACATAACGATGAAGCAAGCAGAATAACTATCTTCTTTTTTTTTATAAAAGTTTACCAATGTGTAAAATAAGTGATACATGTTATTAATGCATTCCTGACTGTTATTTTTACCGAATATAATAATAAATGTGCTTTTATTTCGCATTAATTCAGCTGGTTCGTTGCGTTCACAAAATTGCGGTGTTAATTTTTTAGAACTGTGCTAATATATCACGCTCTGTTGATAATTTAATATGTAAATTGTAAACATCAACTAATCATAATTTCTTCTTAAAGATGCTACAAACCAACATATTTCGACTGATTTAAAATTTCGTATTTCTATGTTTACATTATAGAAATATTCGTATATTTCACATACTTACATTTAAGTTAATCGAATAGAAAAACTTAAAACAATCCGTAAGTCTAATAGTACACAATAATTTATGTTTCCAGTCACATTTTGTTTTAATATTCCGCTCCAAATACAAACTCGGTGGCCAGCTACTGTATTTAGTTGTATTCTGACAACTCATAATTGAAACGAATGCATGAATATTTATACAAAACACCAACAACACTTAGACACATTGTTATCACATTTATTTATAAATAATTTGTCGCACAAATCACACGTCTCTTTCGTTATGCTAACCGTCTAGTCACGACATGTTTATTTTTGACAGTTGTTATTGTATAGTGCATGTATGTATGTATGTACAGAGTGATGGCTGGGAAGAAACTAACCAGGTAAAAAAGATATAATGAAATACACAATTCCCTCCCAGATACTACTTAATGTGCGTACTCAACAGACCTGAAAACATACCAGCTGTCCGACGTACCATACTAACGAACATACGAATTTAATATCTATTTTTCTACACTCTACTCTAACTACACGACTTTAAGCTATTGTTGCATGCAACCTCGAACTCAAAGAAATAATATATACAGTTCATCGAAATTAATACGTACGATGTCACGATTATTCTGTTCTATTTCATCGTGCAAGTATATAGCTAAGTACGTACATACATACACAATATTAAACGAATACGTTCATTTATAAAAGCACAAGTACAAAAGTGAATTTAGTATTTATTTTAATCAGTTTCACGTGTTAAAAAGTAAAATAGATTGTTATACAATAGTTTTACTCTGTGTTTGTGCGTGTATTTACATGTTTGTCGAATGACCGTGAATTTGCGAAAGAGAATACAATATGAATGTCATATATTTTCTATGGAATTATATAATTCCTGAATATAAAATATGTATCATCAGTCACACGTTTATTTTGTTCTCTCCATAAATAATAATTGTTATCTCACGACCTTGGTCGAAAATAAATAATTTTACAAATAACACAGAAATGACACATGAATACAATGATATTCAGCGACGTAGTTGAAAAATTACAAATTAGATTTGTATAATTTTAATCAATTTTAATTTACTATCTCTAAAATACATACAAATAAATAAACCTATAAAACTACAATGATTGATCGATTAGGGCTTACCGTTTTCGGTTGTGATTGTATCAATGACGTAGTTGATTTTATTGTTTCCGAATCAGCAGCTGACGTCATCGTCTCATTATCGGATTGCAGAAAATAACTACTCGTGTAACCATTTGTGTTTTCCAGTGAAATATCGTTATAAGCTTTGAGAGCTTCCTGTGAGACTAGTATACTTGGCCTGGCATACTTGAATGAATACGCCAATCCAATCTGAACAGTCAATAATAACATACATTTAGATATATATATACATATAGAATGCAAGGCAAGACATTAATTGTTAGTATTAATTGTCGCAACTGGAATAACAAGTGCACATTTACAAATCAGAAACCACACAGTATAATATAAATGTAAATATTTAACAAGACAGTTACTTGCTTAACAAAAAAAGGAATATCCCAAGAAATGATAAATATATCTATCTAAAAATATTACTAGAAACCAGAATATCTTTCAAGCTGTGATTCACTGTAGTTGTGTACAAACTAAATTAATTCGTGATGACGAATGTGCTGAATATAAAATGTCAAATTTTAGCGTAATATTGAAAAATGAATTACCGGAGCCCCCGCAGGCACGAATTCGACTTTATTCCAACGATCTCTCATTTTGTACGTTGTTTAAGGTGTTTCAATGTTTATAACACATTTTTAGCGCACTAATAAACTTTTGTCACGCATCTGTCACTAATAATTTTATCGTACTAAATATTTTATCAACAGAATAACACGCAACGAAGATTATCGGCCTTATCACTGATACTGAGATACTGATAGTTTGATATAAAATCGAGTTATCAACAATTCATAGGCGATTTGCTCTTGCGTGTCGTTAAACAAATTATTAATCACCACCAACTAAGAATGACTAAATTCTCATTATTCTTCCGCGCAAATTGTGAGATTGTGGAAATTCCGTTTTAAAATAATGAGCTAATATTTTATTCATTTCTCATTGAATTTATAAAGTTATTACGTCAACTGAATTTATATTTAATTCATTAAATTCTAACCTAAACATATTTCATATAGCATGAAGCATTATTTAAAATTATAAATATAAAATTCCCTCCGTTCAATTTGAACTCCAAGGTCATCTAGAGAAGCGTCAACTTGACAGTTGCACCTGCTGACATCTATAGGTTATGTATGTAACAACTGGTGCGTTTCTACGGTAACGGTTTGTATACAATGCAAACAAGCATTGAAATACATTCTTAATACAAGGAACAAACGAAGATTTCTGTGTTTCAAAAGTTTTAGAAACAAGTGAAAATGAGAGTCATCCCCAAGTGGGCTGATAAAATACACGACAGCGAGAAAAATGAACAATGGTTTGTTACTGTGTACTTTCTAAAATGCTCATTACTATGCACATGTATTAATTTACAGTATATATGACTTGTGTTTCAATCCTGATGGTACTCAGTTGATTGTTGCAAGTGGTCACCGAGTTTTGGTTTATGATGCAACAGATGGTACACTGATTCAGACATTACGAGGACACAGAGATACAGTATACTGTGTGGCTTATTCTCGAGACAGTAAAAAGTTTGCAAGTGGTAGTGCAGACAAAACTGTCATCATTTGGAATTCGAAACTTGAGGGAATTTTAAAATACAGTCATGGTGATGCTGTACAATGTCTAGCGTACAACCCACTGTCAAACCAACTTGCATCGTGCGCTGTATCAGACTTTGCATTTTGGTCCACGGAGCAAAAGGCAGTACAGAAATTCAAAGTGAATTCACGAATCAATGCATGTTCTTGGACAAATGACGGACAGTATTTAGCTTTGGGCCTTGGCAATGGGGCAGTATCTATACGAAATAAGTTGGGAGAGGAGAAAATACGTATAGATCGTACTAATACATCAGTTAATAGTGCTCCACCGCAAATTTGGGCGTTATCTTGGAGTTCAAGCAAAGAAGAACCGTCAGATATCTTATGCGTGACGGATTGGAATCAAACTTTGTCATTTTATACACTGGGTGGTAAATTAATCGGTAAAGAACGACAGCTAGGGTTCGAGGCTTTGAAAGTACGCTATTTTGCGCAAGGCGAATATATTTTAATATGTGGTACGAATAAATATTGCAGCATTTATACGAAAGAAGGAATAAAACTGGGAACAGTTGGCGATGAACAAGCATCGTGGGTTTGGTGTTGCGCTTCACATCCAAATTTTAATCTTGTAGTAAGTAATAAGTGAAATTACGCAGATTGAATCGAAATTACTGATGAAAAAATCCCGCTGTAGGCTCTAGGTTGTCAAGATGGAACTCTCGCTTATTACCAATTAGCTTTTAATACTGTTCATGCGTTATACAAAGAACGTTATGCGTTCAGAGAAAACATGACAGATGTTATAATCCAACACTTGCTCACTGAACAGAAAGTTAGAATCAAATGTCGAGATTTGATTAAGAAAATTGCGATTTACAAACATAGATTGGCTGTAAGTTCAAATATCAATTTAGTATTGAAATTTCGTTGTATTACTAAATATATTTTTAGGTACAATTACCGGAAAGAATAGTAATTTATGAACTTTATTCGAAAGACTCAAACGATATGCATTATCGTGTTCGAGATAAAATCACTCAGAAATTAGAATGTAATTTGTTAGTTGTATGCACCAAACATCTTATAATATGTCAGGAAAGAAAGTTACATTGTATGAGTTTCACGGGAACGAAAGAACGTGAATGGGTCCTGGATAGTACAATACGGTACATCAAAGTGATCGGTGGGCCTACAGGCAAGGAAGGTTTGATTTTGGGTTTGAAAAACGGTCAGGTAATGCAGGAATATTCAAACTTATAGTGGAGAGTTACAGATTTTGTTTTAGGTATGGAAAATATTCTTGAATAATGCTTTTCCTGTACTATTGGTGACGGTATCTGCTCCTATACGGTGTTTGGACATTAGTTCAGAACGAAAATTGATCGCAGTGGTAGATGAAAATGGACTGTGCCAAGTTTTCGAGGCAAATACTGGAGAAATGCTGTTTCAGGTAGAATTTCAGTCTATTCATCATTTAACTCTTTCAAATATCTTTTTAATATAATGTAATACGATATTTTTTAATAATCTCAACTAATTTTAGTTATTTCTTGGTATATTATTAGTAATAAAAATATATATTTTTATTTAAAGATATTTCTCTTAATGATAATAATTATCTAGTGAAACTGATATATTAGTAATATTTTCTCTTCTCAAATGCTAATTCGCATTAATTTTTAGGAACACAATACAAATAGCGTAGCCTGGAACACGAATTATGAAAACATGCTAGCTTTTTCCGGCAACAATTCTCTGGCGATTAAAGTCTCGGATTTTCCCATACATCGACAGAAACTGAACGGTTTCGTGGTAGGTCTGATTGGATCACAAGTGTTCTGTTTGAATGGAGCGACAATGTCAACTGTGGACTTACCACTGTCCGCTCCGATGTACCAGTATTTGGATAAGAAAATGTTCACGGAAGCTTATGCTGTCTCGTGTCTTGGTGTAACCTTCGGTGATTGGGAAGAACTTGCATTCACTGCACTGGAAAATTTAGAACTTGACATTGCTAAGCAAGCTTTCAGTCGGTTACAGAATTATACGTACTTGGAACTGATTCGTGATCTTCAGGTTGGTTCATGCTTCAATATGTAAGACCGTAATTCCAGTTCTTATAAAATGTAATCAACGCTCCTATTCATGTGAATACTCAATTGAAATTTAATGTGCAATAAATGTAAGTGAATCACTGTTTTTTACACTTTAATTTAAATACAGGATTTTCAACAAAAAGGCGACTGTTCACGAGAAGTCCTTATTGCACATGTGTTAGCATACAGAGGTAAATTCAAAGAAGCGGCACGACTGTATCAGAAAGCTGGCGAAGAACACAGAGCTTTAACCATGTACACCGATCTGAGAATGTTTGATTTAGCTCACGTAAGTAATTATTAACGATTATTTCCGATTTCTACCATCGTTGACGCGTGTTTTAAAATAATCTTAACAGAGTAAATACTCAGTACTGCACTACGCTGTAAATGCAGTGAAAATTTAACTTTTCGCAGATAACTAATCAGTAGTTTGACCATGTACAAACAATTTATGTTATTTTAAAGCCTGTTTTACACGGTATAATATTGATAAATACGTTTTATAAAATAATTTATACGCGATAATATATAGAGAAGAACGAAACCTTGATTTCTAAATCGTGCATGTGATTTTGTATATTTTGTAAATGTAAAACACCGTGGTTATTATCGTAGCATTGATTGGTATTGGTTCTTGTGTAATACAAGCTTTCACGTTGTTTGGGCGGCGATTTCCCGGTACGGCGGTGAAAATACATACAAGGAAATACGGCATCCGGTATTACAATACAACAAATATGTTGTATTTCTAAACCAATCTTTATATGATTATTTATTACGAATTATACAACAAACAAAAATAGTTTCACAAAAGTTGGTGCGCTTCAACAATATAAGTTAAAATAAATATCTTGAGCATCTCTTACGATTATATAAGTCCTTATTTGGACCTTTTCATTGTTATATCTATTCTAATTTGTATTACAAAACAGTAAGAGGTAACATTTTCTCTCAGGACTATTTAGGTACAGGTGATCATAAAATCCTTATCCGTCACAAAGCGGAATGGGCTAGGAATATAAACGAACCCAAAGCAGCCGTCGATATGTACCTATCAATCGGCGATGTTAAAACGGCTATAGAAATAATGGGCGAAAATGGTTGGACAGATCAGTATGTTCCTAACTCTAAATCACCTGAAACCTTCTAGAAATGTACATCTATTTACTTGTAGATTAATAGACTTGGGCCGTCGGCTTGATAAAACAGACAAGGATTTTCTACTAGCGATAGCGACACATTTGAAACAACACCAGCAGACCAGTGCTGCGGCTGAACTGTATCGGCGGTTAGATGACACTGCTGCTGTTATAATGTTACATGTTGAAGCGCGGGAGTGGACACAGGCATTTGTCTACGCTGAACAACAACCACAACACCGGGCATTGGTCTATATACCGTATGCTCATTGGCTAGCAGAGAACGACAAGTTTGTACAAGCTCAGAAAGGTTTGATATAAGCTACTTTGTTTATGTGGTAGTTTAAATTGAATAAAACTTTACGTAACCAAGTAAATTAGTGTATTCGTAGAGGAATTACTTTGTAAATACTGCGGGGTAAATGAATGTTAATTAAAGCAGATATCAAAACATTACTACATAAATTTATAATCAATTTACAATATTCGAATATACAAAGCGCGATACAACCTGCATTACATAGATATGAAACTGTCAAAACAACACGAAATACAAGCACATAAAGCTCATATACATTTACAATTATTCGCGACAACTCAAACTAAACAAATTCCAGCGTTCCACAAATCTGGAAGCCCTAGTGAAGCTTTCAAAGTGCTTAAGGAACTTACAGAAAATGCCGTTAACGAGTATAGATTCCAGGATGCTGGATATTATTACTGGATACTGTCCAAACAGTGCCTGGACATTGCACGCGAGGAGTAAGATCCACAAACAACAGGTACAGACTTGTAACAACCAGTGTTTTTTTTAGTTCACAGAGAGAGAAAGATATGTTGGAAAACTATTATTCTAATGAGCGATTTGCGAGCATTTATTACGCATACCATGTTATACATAGATATCTGGAAGAACCATTTACAACGCATATGGCTGAAGGATTATTCAGTATTGCACGATTTTTAATAAACGAAATACTGGATGACAAGCCTCGGGAAATATCACTTTTGTATCCTTATATTATTTGCTTCATACGTATAACTTCAGAACAACAGTTTTTTAGATAATTATTATTAAGTAAAAAATAGTTTAAAATCACACAGCAACTGCAGGTAGCTCAACTTTTGTATTTTGATTGGTTCCTTTACTAAATATTAGTGCGGTTTTATACGCTCTACACAAACAAGCTCGTGTTCTTGGCGCTAATAAATTAGCAAAACAATTACTGGACCGCATCCATACACTCAAGATACCTTCGACATTTGTGGAACAAGTTGAAATCTCAACTATGGCTGTTAGAGCTAAGTCATTCTGTGATCCTGAAGAACTGCTGCCAATGTGTTACAGATGCTCGACGTATAATTCTTTCTTAAGCAATAACAACACGTGCAATAATTGTGGTCAAAAGTTTGTATTTTCGTATGTGACATTTGGTAAGCAAACTATTATTTAACAAAATATACGGTAATGATGTTTAGAGTTGTTGCAGAAATTTTACCATTGGTACAGTTTGAACTAGAGGAAGGTATAACGGATGCTGAAGCTGTAAGACTTATTGAATCACCTTCGACAAATTCTACGAAAAAAGATACTGGTTTTGTTGAAGAACGAGCGGATAATTATCAGACGTTACAAATCGATGAAGAAAAAGAAACAGTTCATGATAATTTTACAGAACGACTGTTAAACTTTGAGGTAAAGAAATAGCATCAATTCTTGATAGAAAACATTTAAAAAAAAATAATAATTAAACGATAAAATGTCGAGAAAATGTATTCTGGGACCGGTATTTCAGAATGGCGATGGGCAATATATACCATTAACGGTAAATCGAAATAACTTATCAGCAATGGATAGTTCTTCAGTCTTGATTTGCAAATGGCAGTCGCCATTGAGATATCAATATTTCAGGAACTTACTCCCTGATGTACCAATAATTATGTGCAATACATGCTTCAAGGTAAATGTATGATGGGATATCATAGACAAAATGATCTGAAATTCATGAGTTCCTATTACATAATGGTATGTAAGTATATTTAATGCAACATTTCAGGCATTCCATGTCGATGATTTCGAGTTACAAATCCTCCAGAAAGGATACTGTCCTTTCTGTCGTACACCCGCCGAATCCTACGGATACAATGATCCAGTAGATGATTTAGTAAGCATTCTTTAGTTGTAAGTATTTTATATTGTTATTTCATTTATTAATAAATACATAAATACATTTTTACACTTCATTTATTCTGCCCCAACCGAGCCGTTTCTTGCGTATCTCTAGTTTAAGCCATGACGGAACACTGTCCGGTATAGGTTCCGCATTGGGGAACGGGACAGAGGCTTGTGGTTTCTCCAAGGGGTTGAGGTTCTTTAGTTTTTCCTTAAAGTAACGTTCATTGACGTCCTTTGGATTCTTGTACTTGTCCATGTATGTGTTGAACGGTTTTTTTAACGGGAACCATTTCTGTTGTTTAATGTATGGCGGCGGAAAATTGTATTCGAATACAGGTTCTTGCATATCTAAAACGATGTATTAATATTATTCTACAATCTTGTTCTTATACCAAGGTCGAATATACAAAGTTAGCATAAGTTAAACACCTGTAATACACCCAACAATATATTTATGAGATACATACCCAACGTGTTATGGAAGAAATCTGTTAACGTATTGTCCCAATCAGCTTGGAAAAATGACAGGCCGCACGGTGTAAGATTATTTTGACGTTCTTTGTAAAACTCTAACGTGGAAAATGTTCTGTCGGCTAGTTTATTGCTAAAAATTCATATAATGTTACAGAATATACGTATATCGATGCGAAAATGAACGTACCTTGAATTTACTTTTTTCAACGAGGAATAATCAATTGTTCCAATTTGTTTATACAAAATAAAGATATATCGATGATAACCAGTTCCTCTCGGCGGGAAGGGTTGCATATAATCAACTATTACGTCACCTTTACTGATATCATTCCCTGGTATATTACCTCTACAATAAAACTAACCATTACGCCATATTCTATCAGTATTAAACAATTGTACAAGCTTACATAAACCAATGACATAACTCTGCATTTGGTTCAGTAAAATGACCATCCGGATTAGTCATAACTAAGGTCCATAACGAATCGTCATTGCTCGTGAAGTTAACGGACGGATGCTGTACTGCATCTTCTGGTTTAATCACGTTACCATACAGAACTTGCTGTGTAGATTCATTTTGTTCAAATAATATTTCTAGTGGTTTATTTGGAATGAAATATGCATCACCAAACAAATGATCGAATATGCTATAATGATCTGCTATCTTTTTAATATGATACGGACCTGCCGTTGTTAACCAATCTTTTTTTACCGTACTTATATCTACGAGAACTGCAACGAAGCATGTTTTCAGTAATCTACAAATTTTTCCAATTTAACCTATAATTACGTTTCTTTTGCCGGGCCAACTTCTCTAGTTCTGGACTTTTGTTAATTTTCATCTGTTGCAATCTTTGTTTTAATTCTACTGATCGAGAAGCGCTTACATGTGGAAACCCAATATTTACACGGTAATTTAGCGAAACATCTTTATTGGTTGTATCTGAAAACACATATAACCTACAAAATCATTCATTAACTGTTGTTTAATGAACTAACCGTCTAATCTATCTGCTAATGACTTTGCAACTCCCGGTGCTTTGCCCCGAAGACGATGTCCATATCTGACAGAAGTGAATGTGTTAAAATTTATGATATTGTTTGTATTACACGCTTTCCACAGCTGCGCTGCCATTTTAAACCCTGAACTGATATCAGCTCATCAGCCTTGGTGCGACTTCAGTTCCATTCAGTTCACTTTATGTTTGCTTTTCGATTGTTCTCGATCAGTTTATTATCTCATATTTCCTCCATTCGTCGCAGTGCATGTCGTATTTACTTGACAGAAGCAATCAGTATTAAACAACAAAATATGGAACGTGTAGAAGACGTTAAATTTTCTCCATTGGAAAATTCAATTTATTTAAAGCCATTGCATATGACATACAAACAAGTAAGTAATTTTTCATTCAATAGAAAATGTTATTTTCAAGCCACTCATAGATTTTTTATGTCATAGAATGGAAAAGAAAAATCTTGGGATTTAATGGAAATGCATGATGGTGTTGCAGTTATCATTTTCAATATTACAAGAAATGTTTTAGTGTTTGTTAAACAGTTTCGTCCTGGTAGGTGAAACATATTTTTCTTCTCTCAGATTAGATAATATTTATAACATATATTATTGAATAAATAGGTGTCTATTATGTTAATATCCCAGTGGAACTTAGAAATAAACCAATAGACATGGATAAGTATCCTGCTAAATTAGGTATAACCCTTGAATTGTGCGCGGGTATAGTTGATAAAAATAAATCGCTAGCAGAAATTGCCAAAGAGGAAGTATTAGAGGAATGTGGATACGATGTTCCATTAGAAAACTTTGAAAAGCTTCATGCTTACAGGTTACTTGTTTAATTTTTAATAAAAGTTCTCCAAAATAATATATTTGTTTGCAGTGCCAATGTCGGAACTTCAGGTACAATTCTTACAATGTATTATTGTGAAATTACAGATGATATGAAAGTGTCAACAGGTACTGAGTATAAAATTTGTAGAAATATTTAATTCTATCGTGCATTTTTCAATAGGAGGAGGTGTTGAAGATGAGATAATAGATGTAGTTGAAATGACCGTTGATGAATTTAAGAAGTATTGTTACCAAGACGTCATTAAAAGTCCGGGAAGTGTATTGGTAGCTCTACATTGGTTCTTATTGAACAAAAATGTTAAAAAGAATTCTTATGTTTAAATGAAAAATACACCGTCTTTCCAGAATTTTCCAAGAATACTTGTAAGTTCATTTTAAGGTGTCATATATAAGATTCTCACATAAATTATAAACGTAACTTGTTAATTTTTTGTTGTTGTTGGCATTATCACGACTTTCTCGATTATTCTAGAGTGTACACTTTTAATCGAGAAGGTCGTAGTCATTACATACACGGTTATTGTTTTTACTATTAGTACGTTGTAATCAGGGAAATAATTTCATGATTTTATAAATATTATCAACATGTAAACCAGTTTTTTTTATTCATTCTCTAATGGTGGTAATACATCGAATATCCATTTATTTAATTTATGTATCTCCTCTTTACGCAACTCATGTAGAGCATTTTTTAATGGATTAAATTCTGTCCTCGTTATTCCATGTTTTGTCAGGTTCGTTAACGTATTTTGGCCCCATTCAATAGGTACTAAATCATCTAGTAGACCGTGGCACATAAACAACGGCGTTTGCTTTCGTTTATCGTCGTCGGGTAGACTTTTTAGATCGTCGTAAACTAAGGAATTATTATTGAGGAACGATGAGAGGGCAAACACGCCAGCTACACCTGGCATATATCTGTAGCCAAGGTGCATCGCTAAACAGCCTCCCATTGAGAATCCTCCTAAAACAATATATTAGTATTAATCAACGATTTTTATCGTTTATATGTGGCAGTGTACACACCTACTATTATTCGGTTTAAAGGAATACCACTAGCTACTTCATTTTTAATAAAATCTATCATTTCTGTACACACATTGTCGAGCGATTCTTTATGCTCAGGAACATCAGGGCTGATGTCCAGTCGGTCAAACCACACATGACTTTTCTATAAGATTATACAAAGTATTATTATAAATGTTAAAAATGATTTATATACAAATATTTACCGCTCCATTTAATGGAGTATAGGATTGTAACGGTGCCGTTGGATAGACAATTTGAATATGTGGAAATGTCAGGTCTTTTCCTAACAAAGCTTTCACCCAATCATGTATTCCTTTCCCTGTATCACCTGCAAAACATGAATATTAGATTTATGTATAACTTTAATATTGCATTATTCTAATACCAGATCCATGAAAGAATATAACCGTTCCTGTGTGTGTTTTATTAGTTTGTTTAATAATACTCAAAGGGCCAAATCTTCCAGCCATGTTTTGAAGAAATTATAAAAAAACAATTGATGAACTGAAATAAGACGATTTCCGCATATCATCTACTGACTGATTAGGGTCACGTGACAAATGTCAGCAAGCAATGTCACACGTGCAATAAAAATCGTGTTATGTATATTTTTTTAAATAAATGTTTAAATGTGCTATATATATTTAAATTTTAGATGTTAATTAAACGTAATTTTATTAAAATTGGCGACACTTATGTTTCGTATTAAACATTTTGCGAATCACGATAAAACACACCTTGTTGACATTTGCATAACCTAAAATTTTTAGTTTCAAGACATTGGTTATTTCCAAGGTATGTAAATAAATCAAGTATTCATAATTTATCATTAATTTTTGATGTATTCTTCACAGCAACTCTCAAGATAATACAATATTTGATAATGGAACGTAAACAAATAAAATATTTCATTCATAATTTAGATGGCACTAACATTCGTATTGATGCGACCAATAAAACGGAAGTTGACAAATTTAATACAATGGAAATATCTCGTTATGATGATACAGAAATGCCAGCTTCAGTGTACTTAGATATTCCTGTACATCAAATAACATCATTAGTTCTGTCGCACTGCCAGTTAACATATTTACCAGACACATTGTTCGCTCCGAATCTGATCGAATTGGATTTATCGTATAATAGGTTAAGTCAAGTACCTTATTGGATTGTGAAATACAACAGCAAACTTCAAATAATGAATGTGTCACACAATCAAATAAGTGCCATTAACAATGTGCCAAAATGCAGCAAGGAATTACGAATTTTGGATATTAGTTATAATAATTTCAATACCGTCCCTTTCTGGGTATTTAGTTCCTCGTGCTCTGAGCTAGAAGTGTTAGATTTAAGTGTAAATCCATTACAAACGTATTTGCCAGTATTGTCTGGTCGGTGTCTTAAAAAACTACAAATTCTAAAAATGAACAACTGTAAATTTAAACATGACTATGTGAAATTGTTGCGCGAAATACCACAGCTCAAAGTGTTAGCCATTGGCAACACTTCACGTGATAGTAATTTAAATATTATACAACAATTACCTTTTAAAACTTTTTATTCTGTCATTAGTTTAACGGAACTGAACTTGACAGGACTTGCATTACCTACATTGAACGACGATATAGGTTCATTGACATCACTAGAAAAGTTAGACATTAGTTATAATCACGTATCGTGGCTTCCTGATAGTTTTACGAATCTAACATCACTAAAAATACTCAATGCTTCGCATAATGATTTACTATCATTGCCAGTAGATATTGATAAATTGGAATGTTTATCTGAATTATACATTTCGCATAATCTCATTTGTTCCTTGCCGGATGGCATAATTAAGTTGAAAAATCTACGCACCCTTGATTGTTACTGGAACGATCTAATAACTGAAGCTTGGAATAAAATAGAAGAAATGCCATCTTTGCAAGCAGTGGATTTGGAGCAAAATGCAATAATAGAAATAATTGACAATAAACAATATGTGGAAAAACGAGAAAAATTACGCTTAGAAACTCAAAGAACGTGTCGAGAAAATGGATCCAAATATGAACTGTGTGATTCTAGCGAGGACGAGAAGAGCATTAGTTTATGTTTTAGCGATGATTCGGATGTTAATAACGATGTCTCTGAGACAAACTATATTCATAAAGAAGAGAACTGGGACTTTGATAAAGATTATGATTCAGATGACAATTTGGTACTATCGCCGTTTAAAAAAGTACTTATTCCGAAAAAGAAATACTACGATCCAAGTGATTATGTTGATCCAGTGTGCTTTGAAGACGCACCTGATGATTATACATAATTTTTAGTAGGTTTTAAATAATTGTATTTAATTTGTTATCTACTTATACTATTAATATGAGCAAAGTCTGAATTTCACAATTTGTTTAGTAAAACTGTATCTTTTCATTTATGTTTATCAGTACAAAATATTTTTGCTTCATCAATGTAACACCGTATTAAAGTTGACTGTTTTATCGTTTGACAAGACCCTAAATAAAGTTTATTTTTTAAAATAGTACCCCTATTATTTATTAATTTGTATTGCTGTATTGGATGGTATTGGAGGATACTTTTCTATTCTCCCACCACTTTTCAGCCAAAAAAATGTTTTTCGTCATATACCTTCTGCTTTTTTAGATTTATCTACAGTATAGATAGCGCTGATTTTACAATACACGACTGTTTATTTGTTTATAACGTAATGTATTTACTTTCATTTGAATCTATTTGATTTTCTCGATGAAATATGTATAATAGACAGCTTGCTATGCAAATGCGTGCACAACTAAATTAACATAGTGTTTGTAAGTTTTATTTAACAAAAAACAGTTGATCGCGTGCGAAGCGTAGAAGATTTCTTCTTCCTATAAATTACTGCAAGTAATGTTATAACATGCATTCCTAACGCTAGTATGAACAATGCTAAAATATTATAATTTAGATTGTTTTTATTGAAACCTCTCTGAGCCAATGCCTGTGGACCTAATCGTTCGCATGAAGTATCACTGCCGCATTCTGTAACGTAATATGTATATGAGTTTCAGTATCATAACAATTCTTAACACATTAGCTATCGCTGAACGCATCGACTGTCATATGAGTCATATGGTAGATAACTTATTAAGTATAATAGTGATATTGCCAAAAATTATTACCTATGTCATCTAAAAAGTTCCAGTACAAAATCAGCAGTGATTCGTATGTGTAAAAGAACGAAGAAAAATTCTTTATCCAAGCAAAACCGACCCAGATAGATCTTAATGTAATGTAGATTCCTGATGTTAGTACGAGCAGTATATTTAACGGTACCATCACTAAGTTGACATATTCAGGAGTTCCAAAGAGTGCAGAAATCATTAAACCTGCAATATAAATCATTTCAATTACATGACTGTAAGATTTAGCTCGTTTTGAGTATAAGTTTATATGATTATTCAATCATATTTAGAGCACATACCATAAGCTATTGCTACAAATGATGACATACATAGTAGGGTGCCCATTTTGAGCATAATGAAAAAATCCCACGTAAATAAGGAACTGAATGAAACAATAATTAAAAATGTGTACGTGAATAGAACAATCTGTGGAATCTGTAGTAGAAAAGTGCACGTTAATTTTGGCTTATTACATCGTAGAATTATCCACTTACCTTGGTACAGATAATTGCTAGATAATATATAAATACAGAATATAATTCCTTCTCGCTTGTAAATATCGGAATATCTGGGGAAAATGTATTCAGTGCAGAATACAAAAAGGTATATAATATTTCAGATGCAATCAGAAATAGTGCGCCATTAATATTTTGTATCATTTGATTTCGATCTCCTTTTACTGAGAAGAACAGAACAACAATGGACCCGGTAAACTAAATAAATAAAATTTTAATTAATATCCTTTGAGTGATGAAATTTTCAAAATGTATTACTATTAATGTGAGTAAAACAGTCAATGTCCAATATATATTTCTTTTCATTTCCAAATATTCTCGCCATAATAACCAGATAAATTGAACATATAACGGACAGGTGCGCCTAAGAAAACAAATACAATAAAAACCAGCATTCGCTTCAGGATATTGTGATATTTTCCTACTTTTTATTGTATTGCAGTCTCTCCAACTTTTCGAGAGAATCTGTTAGCGCTTGTGATTTCAAGAAACTTTTTCTAATGCTATCTATTTTCGCTATACATTCCGTTTCATTGCCGGGTATAACTGATATTTGTTTCACGTAAAATTCAGCAATGTTGCATGAAACCGGACATATGAAATTTAAACTAAAACAGCATAAACGTTAAGTCAATGATAATTAAAGGTGAATTTTGAATGTCTTACTTGGAAAAGAATGTCGATATTTCATCACTTGTTCCTTCCAACACTTTAACACCTTCAGAGAGTAGAATTATATTATTAAAGTACTGAATTATGTCAACAGATGGCTGATGAACGGTGATGATTACAATTTTTTTCCTCGATGAAATTTCTTTTAATATTCGTACTACATTCAAGGCGTTATACCCATCTAAACCAGTAGTTGGTTCGTCACATAATAATATTAGTGGATCGGATAACATCTAAAATGTTGAATTCAATATTCACAAGAGAGAAGAAGCTTGATCGTGAAATGTACTTACCTCCGCAACTAAAAGTAATTGTTTCTTTTCTCCCCCTGAAAGATTCCGGATCCTTGTATTTAAAGATTTTTTCATATAAAAATCCGAGCATACTTGTTTGATACGAATATTTCGATTGTGTTTATTGTATGTGCTGCCTAATTTCATAGCGCACTGAAAACAAATTATTTAACCTAATAAACATGTTTCATAAGGGTAAATATTCTTTAATTCATATATCAATTGTACACAGAAATAAATAAAAAGATCTAAAAACCTACTTAGTTACTTACAATGAACTGTAAATATTCAGATGCTGTCAAGAAATCTGTTACTGTGTCTTGTTGCGGTAAATATCCAGAAAAATCGCTCATTATATTTCGGTTTATTAAAACATTATTCAGCGTTACAGAACCATCGACACCTTTTTTAAAATTTGTTATTTCAGAAAACAATGTATTATTATTATTAAAACGGTTAGTTTTTTTTTTTTTTTTTTTTTTTTATTAGGAATATAATGTACCTTCAACTTTTCGTGCAATACTTTCAAGTAAAAACGATTTACCTGCTCCGCTGAAATGAAAAATAATTTAAATATTTTCTTTCGCAATTTGTTAATTAAAATTACCTAGGGCCCATGATGGCAGTGAAAGAATTACTTTTTGCTGAACCAGAGACTAAAAATGGATAAAAGATAAAATAAAAAAATTTGTTCGACAATAAGCAGGTCATACTGTACCATCTTTTAAGATTTCTTTTCTGTTATCTTTTCCCTTTCTTGGCGTACAAAACGATAGATGATTCCATTGCAGGGTCAATTCATCGGCATGTTCAATTACGCTCTCTATTGTCTAGAATAATTACATAAATATGGATAACAATAACTGAAAAAGAAATATATTTATATTTTACCCGGCTACTGTACATTTTCGATGCAACCACCAAAATTTAATAACGACATACACAGAAAAATGTTAACCGAAATACTACCTAACTGAAATCTGTGTGTGCTCTCAAATGTCTTATCTTTAGTTTTATTATATTTACTAATACATATTTGTTTTACTTAATAACATACATTGTATGCATAATTTCGCCCGACGGCTGAAGGGGGAGGCCACGGAGGCCTGCAGAAACCGGATATGGAATATTAAGAAAACCTCAACCGAATATATGTAAAGGCCCTTACATATATTCGGTTGGTTCAGTTTATTAAAAAATAATAATGTAAAATATAGACCTACCGTGAAACAAAACATGTAAAGAAAATACAGTAGCATAAACTAAACAAAAGAATATTAGTTATTGGTCCACACTGTACACAGAAAGTTAATTTACCTAATAGGATGCATGCATAATTGAAATAGTTCCTGTATAGATAATAAATTCAAAAATACACGGTCAGACTATCAACACCATTATCTAAATATAAAATAATATTGTCTTCGTATTTATACAGCGCATATGTAGAACACTTTTATACGGTTATTAGTTTAACCTAGTTCACGTTTTGACATAAACTCGTCCGAGGCATATTTCATAAAATATGGAAGACATATTCACATCTCTCGAACCGGTATATTACTTTTCAAAAGTGTCAGGAATATTTCTGTATAAACCTGTCGGTACAGCGGGCAATCGTAGATTTGTAGTGAATAAAAATACATTTATTTATTGCTTAATTGGTATTATGACCTACCTATCGGTGTGTGTGGTTGAAATGCCCAGAATTAATACACAAGAAATCGTGTTAATTGTAATTTCCGCACTACAATTACTCACAAATACTACACTGTTAGCGACAAATGTTGTATGTAACATTTACTACAATAAAACACAAGTGACACTGCTAAATGCACTGGACGACTTTGATAAAAGAGCGAATAGATTTGGCATCTTCCTAAACTACAAACAAACGTTTCGTCGTTTATTTGTCAGAGTTGTAGTAGAAATTCTTATGTGGTTATTATATCTATGTCTCGCCTCAAAAAGCGACATACCATTTTATTTCCTAATCCTTCTCTTTCTACCATATTTTGCCACTCAATTTTTAAAGACTTCTGTTATAATTCATTTCGAGGCTTGGATATTGTTATTCAATGAAAGATACAAAGCATTATGGCAGAATCTTATCGACGTCATGTCGAGTATCAACACTTCTCGATATGATAAAAAATATTTAAATCATATTATAGCTGAAACGTCGTATATGCATTTAACATTATCTGCGATAGCTGAAAAAGTGAACAACATTTATTCTATTCAGCTGCTAATGTCTGTTACTATGAAATTCGTTTTATTCTTGGTTATGGCCTACGATATATGTTGCAGAATTTACCTGCGCAATATAATGAATTTACGTTTTATTCTTTGTGTTTATTGGTTATTTTATGACGCTATAAATATGTCAATTACTTGTGTTTTATGTGCTGCATTCATTAAACATGTAAGTACGTATAATGTTTTCTTATAGACTACAAGTCAATGCTTGCTTCATAAACACAACTGTATCATTGATTTGTTGCAGGCTAATTTTCTGAAAACAATTTTACATGAAATTCCGATATGTACAACAGACGACAATCTAATACGGCAGGTATTATTATAAATGAAATAATTTTCAAAATAATGTTTCATTATTTGAATATTTTCAAGGTATCATTGTTATCCGTGCAATTGTTCCATTGTGATTTTCAAATCAATGCAGGACGGTTTTTCAATATCGATTTATCACTAATATATGCCGTAAGTTGCGAGAATTTTCACGATGTTCAATTGAAATAAAATTGCTTTTTTCAGATGGTTGGAGCGGTTACAACTTATTTAGTGATTGCTTTACAATTTTTTATGGCATCACATAAATCAATAAAAGCGAATCATAATGTTATATACTTGAATAACACATTTGATTTGTAATAAAGAAATATATAAAATATTCTCTCGCTTAGTGAGAATAATCGGAATATTATTGAATAACAAAAAAAGGTTTTTGTTGTTATAATTTTTATTCATTGACAGTTAATATTCATTTAACACATATTACAGTCATTTTTATAATTATTCCCCCTTTTCGAGTTTATTATAACCTGTAAAAATCAAATTAATATTGCTTCATTTATATGACTACAATTATTGTAACATATCATTGAAATATTATTAATAATAATGGAGAAATTTTAACATTTCTTCTATTCATATTTTTAATAAAGATAAAAATGGTTGATATGAATATATATAAAATTATTTGACATGCACACAGTTAGCACAGTGGTGGCCTCAAATATGACAATATTTCCTATCTGTTCGAATTAAATTTCACAGTATAAAAACTAGATCCTTTTCACAAAATATTCAAGGACCACCACTGTCTTATGGCCTGCTATGTCAGTCTATACTTGGATACACAAGTATTGTTGAAAACATTGTCTTTTAGCAAATATGAACACTTTGTAAAAACTACAATCTGCCAACGATGGAATTCAAACGCTCAAAAATATCACAGGATAACTAATTAATTTCTCCCTCTTCTATCCGGTTATAGTTGTGTATAAATAAAAGAGACAAACGCAACGTGTAAAGTATACCCTTCAAAGCTATCACAACTGTTCCTCTAAACATGAATAGGAAATAAAACACAGGCGACAGTTTCATAGACGACATCACACGCTGGATCGTCCAGGCGTATTACGTGCCAAGTTGAATGAGTTCATTGCTGGGGGAGTACCGGTGGCCGTAATGGTGGTTGCAGCCACGGGTATCTTGGCAATAGGCTGGGTACGACCCTGGTACTCTGTTTCACTTTTACCCCAAGGACAGATAAGCGTCCGGATGAGCGTGTTTCGGAAGTCTTCGGAGAATAGACAGTAAATGTAAAACGTCATGGAATAATTGGTGATCTCCAATAGATTGGCCAGCGCACGAAATACCTGCAATCGCATAATTCATTAAAAATATTTCGATATTATAATTGGCGTGCCAAGCAGATAGAATATTATCCAATAGGAAGAAAAAGTTTTGATTCTGATAATGACACGAATATCGTGTAATCACATAATTAGCCTTTGGGGACTAACTTTTTTTTGAAAAGAAAAAGTAACTGTCAGTTCCCAACTTCTCCATCTTCCACAATTATTATACCGTAAAGTTACAAAATTTAGTGAAGATGAACATATCTTGAAATACAACAAACTTTATCTGTGAAAACATGTGGGGTTTTTTATTTTTCGACAGTGGATAATCTGTTTAAGTAGACGGGTATTTGGATGAGCTATTACGGACCTGCCATTATGTTTACTGTCTAAATAACGAGAGAACATGGCTTGTTTGTGTTCCGTGCAGAAATTTAATAACAGTAAATTAAATTATTCGTGCAACAAATTATTGTAACGTAACGTTACGTAAACAGTGTTGTGTACTATTCTGGATCAATATGTATTGAAAATGTCATATATATTTCCGTCGCAACACAAATATCGTTTTGCATCGAAACATGGCCTATTTGATTCTGTAAAAACATTTTAAATGATGCAAATTATGTACAATTTAACTGTTGTCTCAAACAACTTTGATACAAACAGTATTTTGAAAGAAGCTACATGTGTCGTGCGTACCTTTTTTATGAAACTTTTCTATCAATAAAACACTAGTAATCTCTGTAACATAACCTACCTGGTAAGGGTACATGGTAAGATTATCATCGGTCAAGGTGACGTTAAGGATAACCATTGGTGACACGCAGACCAAGAACAGAATAGACGTGCTGCCCAGTAGCAATGTTAACCTTCGTTCTTCTGCATACTTTCGGTGATCTTCGTCACAGGACGCTTTCCTGCTTAGTGTCATCTTGCGTCGTCTGTCGCACGTACGTCGGTACACGATCATTATCCGAAGATTAAAGCCTCCTAAGAGAATCGTAGGCGCCACTTTGAATACCACCTCGACGACTATTTTGTAGATCTAGTAGAAACATTATTAGTTAGATACGGTGTAACACGTAAACAATCTTTAAAAGTAAGTATACTCATGAATTTATCTAACATAATAATCACAATTCTCGCAAGGCCAGGATCCGACAAGTCTCAAAGTGCTTGCGGTCACTAATCTCAACACATCAGCGAACTAGTTACTGCTATTTTACGTCATTAGCAGGGTTGTGAATGAAAATTAATTATGGTTAACCCTCTCTGTTCTGGTGCTTCCAGTCAATTTTACGTCCGTTCCCTTATTCTAATCATATAACCAACAAAATTTCATTATTGAGTCGCCCTTGAAGTTTAAATTTATATAAACAGAATTTATAAGAACTGATTTGTCAGATAAGATTTTCATTATATAAATATATGATGCATTACATTCTATCCTTTATATTTGTGATTAAGTCACAAAGTACGTGATACGCTTGCAGTAATTATTGATACAAAGTTCTGTGCAAGTTACACAACTGTCTGGATACCGAGTTTCAGCTTGTCAGTTCTGCAATAAACAGCGTCACTGTTGTGTGCCAGTCAATTGACCACGAAAATCAATATCAATCAATTGCGCGATACAAAATTAGTTCAGCGATGTCAATAATTTGTTCCACGGGATCAATTAAAGGTAACGTGTAATAATTAATCGTTTAGGTTTTGCTGTTAATTTTGTTAATAAATTATACGTTTTCGTTAAATTTATTATAAACGAATCTATATTTGTACATTGTGATATTGTAATGGAATTTTTGATAAATTTTGTGAAAGTAATAATCGGTCGAATAATATTTGGTCTGAATATGTTAATTCTCATGGAAGTTTTGAATAAACTGGTTGTCATATTTCGGGAACGGAGAACCACATTATCTAAATACTGATTTAAGCTTTTTTTATTCAAATCACAAAAAGCATCTTTTCTTTTCTATGATAACATACAAAACATAAGTTCATGTGCATTTGCGTTGTTTATAATAAAAATGTTGATAGAAAATTTATTGAAAGCATGTAGTTTGTCTTAAAATTTTATAAACTTTCTGATTGTTTAAAGATATCTAATTTTTAATGAATGATTCCCTGAACATCTCGTAAACAATCGACGAATAACATTGTGTTAGAAATGACTGATATTTCAATGCATCATACCGAATAGTATAACGATTGTATAAATGCTATATTGTCCCTCTTCTGGTAGATGAGTGGTCCGTTTGGGCCAAGCAGGCAGTGGGTGATTTCTCCTCTGAACACGCTGGGCAGATACGTGAGGAACGTGACAATAGGTATGATGGCAACTGTCAGGTGTGGCGGTCCCATAAGTGGTCGTGAATATGCCGGATGGCACACTGACACATACCGTTCCACTGTCAAAGCGAGTAGCATCATCACTCCGACACCTGTTACAAGGGAGACTTGATGGATTTCCAATAAAACATCGTATTAAAAGTCTATGATGCCATAACCCTACTTATATCATGTCCACACGCTTCAACCACCAACTATGTAACTATGTACATAGTTGGTTCTCCGAAAAGGGGACAGTGAATATACTAAAGGTATGACATTGAACTTTCATTGTCAGGTTCTGACTTTGTAATCTTTTGCACATTTTACATTGAGGTATATCTATCAAATAGAATATTGTAAGGTGTTTAGAATAGAAACTTATGTTAATAATGGTATATTCTTCGATATTCTATCTATAACATAACAATACATCCAAAGTATTTACTATATTGACTAATAATAATATCATGCTTTATTGTAAAAGTTTAATACTCGACATCGCGGATACAAGTTGTACATTTTCAGTGACCTATTTTAGTAGTCACGAAATGAGAAATCTGAAAGGCGTTAACGTGTTTGGACGTATTGACAAATGATGTTGGTTTGTTCCGCTCAACATCGCGTTAGATTGTGTTCTAATTTTGACAGTTGCTTCCACTTAATGTGATATTTGCAGTCATGCAGAGCTATTAATATGGATTGGTATGTAAGTAAGTTTTCCGGGCTTTGGCACATTTCTGGCAACTTTCCGGATATTACACTTTCTACCGTAGCGTCTTAGAATGTCAACGACATCTCTACGCATGCCAGTGTAACTCCGTAAAATTGATTACGCTGTGGTAGTGAAAATACGACACATCTAACGAGACATAAAAAGGTTATTGGGTTTCTGTAAAAATCACGTTTACTTACTTCGAACGAGAGGAAATTTAAATTCCATTGTAATATGATTTTTACCGGTACGTTCATTGTGCTGTTTATCGGAATCCGTTAACGGAGTTCGGCCGTTCTGGTTTAGAAGTTTTATAAGCAAAGTTTTGAACAATTAAATGCAGATGGCACAACTGTTGCTAATTGCAGTCATAATCTAGTTAAGTGTTTCAACGCAGTCTTATAAAGACTGCGCTGAAACACTTAACACAACTTTAACGGACAACGAGATTAAATGAAAATAAATTATCACTAAATTCAGTACCCTATTTTCAGTTAACAAAGACGCCATTGTGAACTGTAATGATCTACTTGAATTCATTTTATTACGCCATTCACGACGATTAAGTATCGCTAGGTATATTTGTTATTTTATTACCATACATACACGTCAAGTCAATGCTCATTGTGTTTACCTGTAACGAGCTGTAACTTGCATATAATTCCGTTTGTTTTGAAGGAAAAAATAAAAACTACATCACATAAACTGAATGTGCAAGACGATATTTCTAACATTTCTTACTTGCAGTTAGAAATAAGTTCCTGGGAAATCCGCCATAAGTGTTAGCGAAACTAGAATTAGCTGTAATTGTAGGGGTGTAAAAGTTTTTTTTTTTTGAAATGTAACAAATTTACCCTCTAACTAATCGCACCACAATCCATTAAGTTTTATGGACTGACCCTTCGAAACAACCAGTACGCACAGCTTCGAACATCTCACCAAGTTTACATTGTTCGATCCTTATGTTAGCTGCTTTTAAACACACAATTAAACCTAAACGAGGCACTTAGTTACGTAACGCAAATGCCAAACGCTCCGTCGCTTCGACTACTACCTATCTACTCGGCACGACATCGAAAAACGGAATTAATTCGCTTTGTTCCTTATCTAGAGACAAATGTCTCGTGATTCCAACGTGGCAGTTATAATTTCATCTACGCACCCCCCAAGTTCATGATAAACTGCGGAAATATTTAAAATATTTTACACTAATGCTGTTTTCGAAAATGAAAGTGGCGGTGATTGTAGACTCTAATGGTCATGTAGGGTTTTTTAACATTCCAAGGGTTGTAATAAAAAAAAAAAAAACTTTATTCATTTTAAAACCAAAATCAGGCATTCCAATTTGTCACTGGGTCTGTTGAAGAACTCTCGAACTATTTTGGCTACTGTGCTTTTTACTGTATTAGTACGACACAAATACAAAGACAGTTTCGCTCACTGATTACATTTCGATGGAAAACGCCATATACAAGCTGTAACTTGTTAGACTCGTGTGTTCCGAGTACCCAATTACTTCTCATATATCTCTCTAACATGAATTCACGCTCTGCCGATTCTTAAATTAAGTGCCAGTGTCTGATATGGGTGATGACAAAAAGATACAGGGTTTTCATTAAGGGAGCCGCGAGCAATGTCTCTGGGATATTACACGAATTTTCTCCCGAGAGATCCTTGCTCCAATAACTGTAATTAGCAATTATACATGGGATAAGGTTGCTTATGTCTGTGTATGTATGAGTGTAGGAGAGGTGTTTACCTAAACATCCGTTCCCGAAAAACAGCTCCAGGTGCGCATGGTAGAACGCCTGTGGAAAGTTATTCCATCGTCCTGTCTCCTTGTGTATGAGAACACGCCAAGCGAACGGAATTGCGAATAGGATGGCCAGCAGAGCAGCAGCTGAATATCCTGTCGAATAATAAGTTGACAAAGTTAATACATATACTTCACATTTATTTCCCAACAACAGTTGTTCAAATAAAAGTGCATTCATCTGCGAATCCAACACAGCGTTTCAATGCAAGATAAACAAGTGAATATTGTAAAATTATAGACAATATTATCGTTTCAAACAATACTTCGGAATAACCTGCTATTTAAAATTGTTTGTTATTTGTATTCATTGTTAATTAAAGCTGAACGCACATATTTCATGTTCTGCGGACCTGTTAAAATTATTTTTCGTGCCCGGGACGTATTCAGGTTTGATATTTCTTTCCGATTTTCAAAATATCAATCCAATAGTATTTCGATCATTACGAAAACAAACGATATACGTGCAGCATTTGCAATTGCAATTTCTTAAATTCCATTTCGAGTATTTGAGAATTCTTAAGGCATGTTCGATAGGAAAATACAAATTTCGTGCCCTGAGTTCACTAAGCACGTCACTGATTGAAAAGGCCGTCTGGTACGAAATCAAATCAAGTCCTGAACTGCATGAAAAAAATCCATAGCCTACATCTGATCAATACCAGTTTCAATAAGGACATTTGTCAGGATCCAGGAAGGAAATTCCATGTCCAACGAAAGTAGCCGGCAAAAAATAGGAATTCTCCCTTTTTCCGAGCGGTTGAATAAAAACTGCTGTATAATTGGATGAAGAAATTTTAGTTAATTAACGTAGAAGAATTGTAATTAAATTTCCGCACGATATTACATTGAATAACATGGCATTTTTTCTGCTGTATTACATCCATAAAAATACACAGGCTATTCTCCAAAGAGAGATGGCATTTTTATATATTTTCAAATGCCATTTTAAATCCGTTTGTTTTGTTATCTGTGACCTATTGTGTTTTGTCGTAAAAAGAATTTATTTGTTGAAACTTGTTGAGTTTTGGTCGCTTTTTTTCGTAATTTATCTACGTGTGTGTCGTGCTATATTCATTCGAAACAAATTTGATTTGAAAAATATTAAAATCACGATTCTGAATATCTGGTTTTCATTGGTTGCTTTCATATAAAGTTTCAAATCAGTTTTTATTTGGGAGATGTATTAAAATTAATATGAAAGTTATTTTTGTTGATAGAAACCATTTAGTTTCTGATACTGTGCACGCGTTGTACGCAAACACAGACAGGATAATGTGTATGTTTGTATAAAAAAAGGCCGTTCATGTTCATGGTGTTGCAATATTCAGTGCAATCACCGTCGATCTGTAAACAGCGCCAGTGGAATTGAATTTCATGATGAACAAAAAAAAAAAGTAAACTACTGAGTCAATGTTCAGGATTGAAACTAACTCCTTCAGGTCGATCAACAAAACTTAGAGAGAGCTCGGAAATTGCCGCACTGTGGCATGTTTAAAGAAAGCTCACCAAACATAACAAGAAAAAAAAACCTGGAATTGCTCACTCATCGCATTCATATAAAAGAAATTCCCGGTAAGAAAAAAATTTCGTCATATATGTGGCCTTGCTCAGAACATTTGCTCGTTATTGACAGTAAAATAGACTCGCCCAAAGACATAAAACGAATAAAAATTGACTGGTATAAATTGACAATTTCCTAGCCGAATTTCCTGTCAATCATTCAATAAATAATCAAAAATTGCGTCGTTACAGTTCAACTGTCGTAAGAATTCTGTATAGAAAAGTATATAGAAAGATCCAAATTTTATTTTTAACATAATTTCATTTTTTTCTTCTTCTTTGAAATAAAATTTTTTACATTATCCTAAAAATATTCTTTATGTATCGAATGAAAGAAATCTAAAAATCAATCTCTTGACGCATCACGAGCGGTTCTTAAACATCAACTTTCAGCATGAATTTCTTTCAGTAAATGTGTCTTTTCAGATAGCATAAAAAGGAGGAAATCGCTGGATGACAAATCAGGATTATAAAAAAGGCAATTTTCAAAAGAATCTTGCATAAATAGCAGCCACCACATTTTGCATTATAAAATACTCCGGTATATATTTTTCTTTACGACATTAAATTTATTTATACAGAAAATTTTCTAGATCTTTTTGGCAGATAAAATTGGAAAATGGTTATTAAAAAAATATGTTGAAATTATATATTACTGTTTATATAATTTAGGAGAGAATTAAAAAAAATGAACAAATAGTTCTGTTAATTATCATTCATTTAAATTAATTTGGTGTTAACATGATTAATGAAGACAAAAAGCAATATATTAAAAGTTTAATTATATAAAAAATTATACATTTATTAAAATACATTTTCTAAAAATAGTTTGCGATCGTTGAATGGAACTATAGTTAATTATATACTAATCTTAAATATATCAACATTGAAATCTAGAAAAATTAGATTTTATTTTAAGTTATAAAAACGATATAACTAAATTATTTTCTTATAATTTTATTATTAACATCCGATTTTAAGCTTATATCATCAGGTAAATAAACACTTAAATGTTGCAATGGATTGCTCGTAACTCGTAAATACTGTAATTTAGGAAGCGCTTTGAAAGAATTATATGGTAATTTAAATATTTTATTATTATCCAATACAAGATTTTTCAAATTTGGAATGCCGGCAAAAGTAGTACTGTCAATGTGTACAATATTATTCATCGATAAAATCAACGTCTCTATCGAATTGGACAGCAGCAAATTTTTACGTTTTCTCGATCGGATTTTGTTTCTACCCAATATTAACAATCGTAAATGTTTATTTTTTCGAAATGCTTTTGGTGGTATGCATTTTAGGTTGTTATTTGATAAGTGGTACTCTTCTAGATTTGTAAACCTGTCCACTTTTGGTATAGCGGTTAATCCAATGCCGTCTGCATATATTGTCTTAATTGATCTCGTTGACTTCAGCGTGTAAATTTCTAGGAAACTTCTTGATTTTATCAAGGATTTGTCTATTCCCTCGATATCGAGACACTGCATTTTATTGTGTATTTTCTTAAAGTATTTTGTGATTTGCAATGTGTTTCCCTCGCTGCATGGTCCATTAATGAAACCACAGTTAATTATTTGCCTAGAACAATGATCAACGTCAGTAACATCTTGGCAAATATTTTGCGATCATAAGAACAATTTTAATAATTGCCAATGTAGTGTTTCAAATAGACATACATTAAATGACTAACAAACTTACATATCATAATGATTAATAACGAAATTCCAAAATATATCTTTAGCTCGCTTATCGCCAAGTATTCTTATTGATAATAACATGTGATAAATAAATATTTTATGAGTCACATACTTCATTCATTGATATCATTGTATAACAATTTAAATTACATGCAAAAGTTAATTTAAATCAAATATTTTACCTACATGAACGTTAGTATAGCGAGTATCTGTTTTATATTAAAAAATAAATGAACAAATTGCAATCGAAAAATATTATTACGAAATGACTGTAGATAATATGAAAGATAATATCAGTACCTGCTGTTTACTTACATACTTCAAGTACATGTTTACAAATAATTAACACCAAAATCCACTTACCAAGAAACACACAGTATAAGAAAGTATATCCAGGCACTTGACATTGTAAAGCCCATCTTGCTACCAGTCGGCAAATGCAATTTCTGCCTTGGATTTACCGTTTCCGAAACGCGAAACTTATCTGTTTACTTTAGTTGGAATGTATAAGCAAAGTTAGTGCGATAAAAATTCGCCAATGTCACATGTTCACGTGGATTTCGGAACAATTTGATGCATGATGTTTACAGTAACACTTTCTCTAACGAATAGCCCAGTTGATAACCGTTAGAATTGTTATTGAAAATTGCAATGCTATCTTTACTGCGTTTTGTTATGAACGTATCTAGTTTCTCATGAGTGTGTATGGCGTCTCAGATAAGTACGTACGACATTTTATCTATAGCAATAGGATTAATTCAATATGTACAGGTTTTTTTATTTACATTTAATTTTTACCTAGAAACACTTACAGATATGAACAAAGATAATACCAGAAATATTATTTTGATATATTCTTTATAGAATAGAATAAATAGAATATGTTTCCAGTTAGGTTATAATAAATTCAGGCTTGTATTTAGATTTATTTGTATCCAGGAATAGGTACACTTACCTCTCATGTATATGTACGCTGTGCCTCTCATATTCTTCCTTGTCAGTACGACTAGATTGAGTATATTACCCACAATGCCAAAACAACAGATTGTCGGTAAGACAACTCCATACGAATACCGACGCAACGCCTCCGTCCGTGGATCCTCAGAGTCCAATAAAGTGTCCAAATCAACTGATCGATTCAAACCGGAAAACGGACATATCCTTTCCGAACTTTCACTCGTGTACATCAATGACATGTTGTTCAAGTCAGCCATGCAACATTGTTAACACTTGTTTCTTGTTAAAACAAAACTGTTTAATTTCCCGTCGCCATTGACAATAGCCAATCGTAACTTTGCGTTATTATTGGTTTAAAGTTTTATTCTGATTTTATATAATGCACATTGTAAATTACTTTCTTGTTTTAAGATTAATTGCGCGATATTTTAACTTCATATCTTCCATCTGTAACTGATCGTCTTCATCCATGATACGGCAAATTTATTTCTGCAAAGAGAAAATATATCGAATTAGTTTAATGGGAACACCAATTTTCTTCAGAATTTTATTCTTGTCACGTGTTCCGATTGGTTCTAATTAAATTACCTCCATTTTTACGTGGGTTTGAAGGCAACTAGAAAGATATGTCCTTGCCTTTGTGTCATTGAGAATGGTCGTTTTGTATTTTTGTTCAAGAATAAGAGGTTTTAATAGGTTTCACGTTATAGACATGCAAAATAATAATAATGGAACAGTTTCCGGGGTTAAAATTACGTTCTCTGTGAATTTATGGCGGTGTGTAGGTTTTATATCTATTGTCAAAATATTTGATTTATCATTTGCGGGTTAGAACCTGAGATAGTTCGTGGTGTGATAAAGTCACCAATATAAATGGCTGGTCAATGCCGATTGGAATTAATTGCTTAACTTCAATCCTAATTTCCATAGCAACGAGTTCGATTCAAGTAGATAAATAAGGGTTGCTGTAACAGATTAATGAACCTGGCACAATTTTACAGGATCCCTAATTGATTACAAGGGATTACGTTTAAATATATGTAAAAAATACAAGTAGGTAAAATATTAATATGTTCAGGTACTTTTTAAAGTCCAATATAAACTGCGAATTCTTCATATGAAAATGCCAATCTGTTCGGGATATAACTTGAATCTATGGGTATTTTGTCAACCGCATCTATGATATTGGACATTTTTCAGTGTCAATATAGTTATTCTTAACTGTATTTGTTTGTCAGATTTTGTACGAGTTGATGTACGCATTGTTCCATGTGTGATCGTGCGTCGAATATGGGAATCTGCGAACCTTGGATACGGAAACTCAATTTAATTCACCACAGCCTGTTCCTTCTGTAGAAAGGGTCTGATTGGAAGCATGGCAAAAAAGGGTGTGGTTATACATACGTATATATATATATATATATATATATATATATATATATATATATATATATATATATATATATATATACACAGGGTGACCCATCTGTGAATGCTCACCATGGGAATCTCCGAAACTATAAGAGATACAAGGTCGGTTAAATTAGACAAAAGTTGCGTATTTATGGGCCGATGTTGATGGCGATTTTGTATTTTGAAAATATTGCATGGCTCACTAGATAATGACAAAAGTGCGATTTTCTTGAATTTTTATTTTACTTTATAAGTCAGAAGGTATTGGAAATATTGAAAAAAGTTTCAAATAAATATTTAAGTATAACTAATAAGCCTTTCGATGAATCATATGAAATTTTTTTTTACTAGATATTGCCGAAGTTACAGCCTGCAACTTTCATTTTTTAAATGGGAACCATTGTTAATTTTAATCCAGTTCAAAAGTGCTATTTTTTCTCTTTACAATGATGTATTTGTTTACCTAAATATCTTTTTTAGTTTCGAAGAAAAACTAAAAAGTAAGATAAAATGAATGATTTTTGTAGTGTGCCGTGAAAATTTGGTATAAAACAGTTGCATCTAAATATGTTATAAACATGAAAAACAATTGAAATTCAATAATATTTGGTAAACAAAAGATTAGAGACAAAAAATAATTTATGTAAGTATGGGTTTCATTCGAGAATCTGTCTACTAGCTTTCAGTTTACGGAACGATTTTTGTTTCGTTTATCAAATGTTGTTGAATTTCAATTGTTTTGCACGTACATAACATATTTAGTTGCAATTGTTTTATACCAAATTTTCATGGCACACTACAAAAATCATTCATTTTATCTTACTTTTTGGTTTTTCTTCGAAACTAAAAAAGATATTTAGGTAAACAAATACATCATTGTAAAGAGAAAAAATAGTACTTTTGAACTGGATTAAAATTAACTATGGTTCCCATTTAAAACATTAAAGTTGCAGGCTGTAACTTCGGTAATATCTAGTAAAAAAAAATTTCATATGATTCATCGAAAGGCTTATTAGTTATACTAAATTATTTATTTGAAGCTTTTTTCAATATTTCCAATACCTTCTGACTTATAAAGTAAAATAAAAATTCAAGAAAATCACACTTTTGTCATTATCTAGTGAGCCATGCAATATTTTCAAAATACAAAATCGCCATCAACATCGGCCCATAAATACGCAACTTTTGTCTAATTTAACCGACCTTGTATCTCTTATAGTTTCGGAGATTCCAATGGTGAGCATTCACAGATGGGTCACCCTGTATATATATATGAATATATATATATATATATATATATATATATATATATATATATATATATATATATATACATATATATATATATATATATATATATATATATATACATATATATATATATATATATATATATATATATATATATATATATACATATATATATATATATATATATATATACATATATATATATATATATATATATATATATATATATATATATATATATATATATATATATATATATATGAATATATATAACATGAAACAAGTTGTAGGATATATATCCTACAACTTGTTTCACGAATCCATTATTCCAAGTGTCAGGATTACTTCTGATTATGTTGCTTAGATATTAGGTTAGCTGAAGCACGCCAAGGATTTGTATATGTACAAACAATTGGTTACAATGGTGATAGACATCTGTGGCTTACATTGTGTTACAAATTGCCAATTCACGTGCTGTCATTCGGATGGAATAGTCTAGTTCTTGTCTTAGAGTTAGAGTCTAAATAGTTGTAAATTAATCGTAGTAGTAAATTAGTAGCTGAATAGACTATGAAATTCGTCTCAATATCAATCCTCGCATTTTAGTTAAATCTCATTAGATAATCGTTCATGTGGCGCCAATGTTGCTTTTTTTTCATTCCGTAATGACCATATAGTCATTACGTACTTTATGGAGATGATAACAATGAACAATTATTTCTGGTACACTGTTTACTTTTAAATGGTCCAGAATATATTCGTATACAGGCATGGATGTGGAAGTGATAATGTATATCTCTCCACAACATTATGCCGACAGTATCCCGGCATGCTGTACATAATATCTGTTCATTTTGACATATGTGTAGAATGGCGACACATTCAACCAGAGCAGACACCAGTAGGGACACGAATGTACATAACAGTAGTGCTGTGTGACGGGCATATTGTCAACGACATATACATTATTCACTTCCATTTCCTTGCGTCCATTTATTCCGATAAAAGTTCTCGTTTCCTGTGATTTCGTTGAAGAGAATAAGATAGTCGGCACCCAACAACCAACAGTAACATCAATATCTGGTACACGAGTATATTCCATGATTTGTCTTTCATACATATCTACATAAGTCTCGAGCGAAATGGCAGAGATCGTTACTTCCTGGTTTTGGAAACTAATTACAGTGATTCCGCACATTTCCCATTGAAATCCGTCGAATCATTTCTCATTCGGCTCCGGTTGGCTGACAGAGCATGTCTTACCATGTCGAACTATGTCAAGTTGTACGAGTATATTGGCAGCGGCAGTGTAACTGTCTGAAACGTTGTTTTGTTTGTGAGATAGGTCTTAGAGAAATCCCGGTTTCCGGTGAGAGAGTTTCACAAAACTAATTATCTTCATCTGCTTCGCGCTTTCATTTTCGTTATTGTTTTTCTAAGCACCCACAAACAATTCGTACATTTCGTGCCAACTTGTTAAACATACTTCAACAATTCGTGTTACTACCAAAAATTTCTTTAGCAAAGAGTTTCCTAGTATATGTAGAAATGGACTGACATTAACACAGGCATACACACACACACACACACGAAAAAAAAACAACGCTAACGTCAACATAAAATGTCCCCATTTAACAAGCAAACAAATGGTCGAAAGATATATTCACCTGTCCACGTTTTCCCTGTAGGCTAATACGACTTAGCAAATGAAATGAAAATGGATTCGCGCACACAAGGAAATCATTTATTTCAATTGTCTTTGTGTGTGTGTGCGTGTGTCTTATTGATGAAACGGAAGAAAAAGGTACATTTTAATTCTATTTATTTGTGAAAATACATTGTACCGTGCAGCACAATACACAATAGAACTGGACGACCAAAAATACGAAATAACAAATGTAGAATAGTATTATTCCGTGTTGGTAACCTAGAATTGTTAATCTGAAACATTCTCCAGAAGATTTTCCAGAATTTTCGCAAGCTTGCAGTTCTTGTGGTCGTAACACGGGAGACCCCAGTTATTTCGAGAATTTTTAGAATATGAATAATATTTCAGTTCATTGAGCATATATTTTCATGTTTGCTAGCATAATCATTCTACTAATTTATTAGTTTATTACTGACGCAGATTTAGAAGTTTTTGCTTTGGTATAAAAACTTTATCGGACATCATCGATCATGTCTTTTTTTCGCGAACGTTAAACACCTGAAGTTCTATGTATATATGTGAGTAACCGATAATCTGACAGCAGAACGAATTATCAGGGAAGTGAACGAATTAAAGAACGAATTTCGACGGCAACAGATGTGCGTGAGAGCGTTGGAGCATTGCACCGGCACGACGGACTTCGTTCAATCTAAACTGTAACTAGTTTTCATCACGAATGCTGTGCATGTATATAGGTGGAACAGTCAACTGGCTACAGCGCAGGATTTCACAGACATCGATCCGTTGCACGTACATCACTTAACCACTGTATTGTAAATATTATTTACATTGTTTGCAACACAGTTCCGCCCAGCCAATATATTGCAAATGCACCAGAAAAGTCACTGGTACATTTGAAGTTGTGGACTAGAAATGATTTTTGAAGACCACTACGCAAGGGACAATAGCCTTGTGACCTTGTGTGTTTAGGCAGAAAATTGGGTTTGCTGCCCCATTTAGACCGCATATCATGCGATGATGGTGATTGTAGGGATTTTGAAAGTAATACATTGGGGGTGAAATTAAAACGGACCTTGCATGAAACGTTAATGCACGCTGCATGAATATGAATTGCCAAACAAATTGTTGTTATTTATATAATCCCGTTCTGAAGAATTTTGACATTAATTAATGTCCTAATTTTAGAATTTCGTATTGATTCAGGAGAGAGTACGCAACCGGAAGTAATAAATAAGATGAAAACAAGTAACGAGTAAATTGATTTCACGTTGCAAAGAACATCAAAGAAATTGCAACTTTAACTAGGATACATTTTATTTTAGATTTGCCATTATTTTTTGTTGTGTGCAAGAAGTTTTGGTACACAAAGTTGGCCGTGGAATCTATCTACCAGTCGCCTGAGGCCGTCTTCTATGGCACCTTCTATAAATTATTCATACTCTCTGCGAGTGTTGCTTTTCAACTTCTCCAGATTCTCTCTAGATTTTCTGTAGATTTTCTGTAGATCTTGAAAGTGCAACTAGCAAGTACTCACGTTATTCTTTACTAGAAATACTCGAGCTTTACAAGATATTCGTTTCTGCAAATTTACTTTCGTACACAAATTTCGTTATCCTTTCGTCAACTACTCGACTTTAGTACAAGTCGATACTAACGGATCTGGTATTTGGCTTTAATCAAACCGACGTACCTGGAAGATTTCGGAGTACACCCTCGGGCTAGAATTCCGGTACCTCCGACTTCACCAGAAGGGTCATGCTTCAAACAGTAGTATTAAATTTGAACAGTGTTGCCATAGCGTTAAGTAGTTCGTATGGCAACGGTGTGGTATTAGGTATAGTCACAATTGTGTCAAAATTGTATATTTGACATTTGCAATCGTAAACATGTAATACAGGCATGTGTTTTGTGTGTTTGGAACTTGTGCAATTGGCTTGCAGCAAAAGCACATATTGGATCATACATTTTCACATGTGTGTATTGCACACAGAAATTGGCATAATTCTATGCGTAACCAAACATCATATACAATATTTAACTACACCAAATAAAACACCGGAATGTTAAACAAACGTTTGTATCTAAACAACGTGATAAACCTTGCAAAACAGGATCCACGATTTACAGACAAGGATTTGCCGGATTCATTAATTAAAACTTGCGTTCTGTTTTAGAATTATGTAATTTTTATTCGCTACAGGCAATTGGCGGAACACGGGAGAAGATTAATGGACTTTTTTTTATTAGTAATTCGTTAATGTAATCACGTTCTAACTAAACGCTTTTGTACTGTTCACAAAAATGAGAAGAAAATAATTAAAATACCAAAAGAAGTGCTCGGTATCTTTAGTTGCCTTCATGTTAAACATTTAATTTAGTAATTTAACTTTGGTACATTCAATTTATTTACGAAATTAACAATTAGGATTTTTGTTTAACCAGAACTTGATGTGAAACAGTTAGGACCAGTACTAGTGTTTCCTGGTGGCCGTACATCGTACTAGCCAGTGTGTATCAACTAACTTCCGTAATTTAGCAATGGCTGTTTCATGTTGCAAACTACTAAAGCAATTTATTTCCCTGTTGTAGAATTATATTGTATGGGATTTGTGTGTTTGCATAGTAATGTACAAACAAAGATACGCTTTATTGAGAATCTTACGAATCTTCTGACGTCTGGAACCTTCAGCGAAATTAAATGTAAATAAGGTTAGGTTTCATGCAATATTGAGTTTGTAATCTCAACTAGTTTCGATAGATATTGTTTGACGGCACGTGAACTAATATTTAGTGTCTGTTGCATTTTTCGTGGAATTCGTACCAAGGTTTGCACTCTTACGCTAATAGATTTTGAAATTGTATCTGGGACAACGTTTTGATTTTAGTACTAGTAACCTACTCTGCATAAAAGGATTAACATGACACACCCCAATCCATAAACATGTTTTGTTTGACGTCGATCTGGAATTACGATATAGCTACTGTATGTTAGCATATTGTATATATTTCTAACTGGTACAGACATCCACATGCATCTGTATTAACTCTCTCTCTGTTTTACTAAAACCTGTACAAATAAACAAACCGTTTATGACAGATAATATTTTTGTTATACACTAACCGGAGCACAGGAAATAATAATTTTTTGTTTGCAGCAAAAACCGTTAATCTACGTTGGAGTTTCGTCTAGTTTTTCATTTTCTGTACATTTCGCAGATAATGTGCTCTCTCTGTCAAATTCACGAACAATGCTTTATCTCCAGTTGCCAAGTTCCTGGTAAATGTGTACATTTACCTAACAACCCACATTTAGCGTACCATTTTCGAATGTTACCGCTGGGATCTCGTTTACCAGAAGAGCAGAGCAGCCAGTTAAATAGGAAAAGTTTGTAACGATTGCAAGAGTATGTTCATATACTTAATCAGAAACCGTATTTACAAGATATGAACTAAAATACACAATTTTCTTTCGCTTTATACGTGGATTAAAATAATAGTTTTCATCTTGGAACAGAGTAAAGAAAGTTTTGTACTTCTTTATGATTGCCCGTGGAGAGAAACTAAAAAGATATAAAAAGGACAAGTTCAAAGGAACGTAAATTCTCCTAATGGACGTTTGTAATAAAACATGGAAAAAACTTTTTCAACAAGCTGATTCTATTTTTATATATATATATATATACGAAACTCTCAATTCGATAAATCTTTTCAATGTAATTGGAAAAAAATATATATTACTTTCACTAATTGCAAACCAAATGAGGAAGTGAATATAAATCCTTCGAAAGCGGATGTAAATACAACTGGTATGGTTATTTACCAGAGTTGGGTTCGCGAGCTAATAAAATGAAAACTCATGCAGACGGAAGAGAAATATTAGCAATGAAAACTATTGTATGATTTGCGTATTCTATATTCAAGTTTGTGTGCGTGTTTGTTTCCGCAGGACTTCCGGCAAATTTACGAGTGTATACATTAGATATCCTTGTAGGATATGAGAGCAGGTAGAAAAGAAGGAAACTTTTACGATTTCTTTTGTCATAACACAGATAAATTCTACTGGACGAATATATTTTCTTCCTTTCATCAGTTAAACCAGATAAATATCTCCCAATATGAATATTGTGTAAAGCATGACATTTTTTTGCTTTGCCAAAATATGAATTATTAAATTTTTCTTCTATATATAGTCCTTGCTTATATTTATTATTCGTAATAAATTCTCATACATTCATTTACAATTGAATTTCCATTGTATATGTATATATGTGTGTGTTTTTAACTGATAAACAATCAAAGAGTTATTGATAAACATCTCGTATTTTTAGAGGAATCCAAGTGTTAATTTGTTATCGGCAGAAATAGCAATAAGATAAATTGAAAATTCACCATTATCACTACAAATATTTACCGTTATTGAATAAATTTACAGATTACACTCAATTAGGGTGCATTATCTTTATTGGCTCAATAATTGATAATAGTTTATTGAACACTTTGTAATTTTCGTGTCTGATGAACGTGCGAACCGTATGTCTACGATAATAACACTTACAGAGGGTTACTTATCGGCCAGGTTCTATACTTGCAGCAAACTGAAATATTTTAGTCTCTACAACAATGTACACTCATTTAATATAACGTTAAATCACACTTTTTGTAGTTTTTAATATTACAATGTACTTTATAAATGTTTTTCAACGTCCGGGAATAAAAGTCGGTATCTATGGCATCAAAATTGTGATAGAAGTAAAACATTTACTGCCTAGGAACGAAATAAGACAACAATTTCCCTAGGGGAGTTTGTATTGTAACTAAGGTTTCTGTAAACAAATGTTGTTGTTCGTACGTTGCATGGAAACATTCCAAAGGCTTCTATATATTATAATTTCGCAGCAATTTATTATAATTCTTTATTAATGAAATTAAGTGTTTCTACTCCCGAGCGTGGAAAAATAGTATATACACCTCGGAAGAGACCACCATTTTTCCCCTCGATGTATTTGTAGCCCTGTAGCTTCGTCCTCGGGCCTCAAATTACACCTCAGGAAAAATAAGGCGTTTCTCTCCCTTGGAGTATAAAGTACTCTTAAATTAATATTTAATATAAATACAAATATGAATAGTAATCAATTAATTATATATGTATATTATATATAAATAGATTACTTTGTTTATTTTCACGTATTTGTAGCCCTGTAGCTTCGTCCTCGGGCCTCAAATTACACCTCAGGAAAAATAAGGCGTTTCTCTCCCTTGGAGTATAAAGTACTCTTAAATTAATATTTAATATAAATACAAATATGAATAGTAATCAATTAATTATATATGTATATTATATATAAATAGATTACTTTGTTTATTTTCACGTGAAAAAAACAAAGTAATCTATTTATATATAATATACATATATAATTAATTGAATATGGATTTTCACAAAGCGAATGAAAATACTATTTTATATATGAATAGTAATGTTATATTGTTAAGCAGCAAAATGATTCTTGATTTTAACCTTGCTAACTATATGAATGCAGATAAATACAGTATTTTTATTTATACTAGTGTGAAATCACGAAAAAAAACTAAGCTCATATGATAATTTTTCCGTTATCATAACTCTTGTAGCGTTAACGATAGTCATGGTTGACCTATATACACTAGCAACTGGCTGGTCTATCTGAGCAGTGTGATTATAGCTATAAATCTGATTTATATTTGTCAACTTTGTTTATGCCATATTTCTCGGTTCCAGCAATTCTTGTCTGCAGTCTGGAAAACATATCAATCATAGAGCCATGCTATTAGCTTATAGTTATCAATCATTATCATTGTGATTCCCCAAAAGGGTGAAATATTATCGAAAAGTTTTCAGTAATAAAATTCGATGATGTAGTGGTTTTATAAAATCCTATGTCCTATATTCCTTTTCGGATATACGATATCAATATGGATCAAGTTACTGTAGGCACCCAGGACATCAACCCTTCGCGCTACAGGAGTGAACCAGTATTATTAATTTGAGATTTGATGCCATATTTTCTCATTATTAGACATTTACGATTATAGCTGTACCACCAGTCCTAAGATGGATCATACAGTTGACCGTGGTATGGCGCGAAGTTCATTTACGGCCCTTTGTCCTGTTATTTAGGCGTCATTGTCCCTATAATTCAGGCACCTTGCTCTCAATGGCGCCTGCATTGGTCAGCCAACGATCAACTACGTGTTACGCGTGATGCTCTTACTGTAATATATTGCTAAATAAAATTAAACTCCAGCTGAAAAGCTCTGAATAGCAAATCAGTCATTGTCGCACGTGATGGATGATGCACGGTCGACGACGGTTCCGACATGTGGTACCCATGTACGAGTGTGTGTGTGTGGATGTGTGTACTACATTATTCCCTTCCCGGATTTTATATAGACTCTCTGAACCAATATTAATGAAACCTCTACCCACACGAATCGAACCAGGATTTCACGCATTTTGTCTTAACTGATTGCCGGTAATAAAGTCCCCTGCGGAATCATTACGAATTTATTGATGTAAACTCCACCTCGGAAATATGAATTCTATAAATTATAATTCCAACCCAATGCCCGGGCACACTAAATGACAGGATAATCAATTTTGTGGTAAAATAAATTGTGGAATATATGGATTACCTGACAATTTCTTACTTAGAACACGCTCTCAAGCGTATACGGTGAAACGGTATGTACGGATTCAAGTATCGCTAGTTTCAGTGGCTTAGCTTTAGCAGAGAGAAGAATGTTTGAGAACACGGAACGAGAAAGAACTCTAGCAGACTGTTCGTACATTGTTCTTCACGCTTAATAAAACCGTTGCTACTTACAATTTAATCTTACTTCAGTCTTTCTCTTTCTATGTTCAACGAAGTGTCAACCACAAAATTCCACGTACAGATCTTGACAGTTGGTACACGTGCAATTACATATAACTAAGTAAATGCAATAACAGTTAAACCTAATTAATGTTGTTCTTCTGGCAAGAAGAGCAACAAAGATTCTTATAAAAATACTCTCAATATATTATTACTCTGTTTCCTTGGAAACCAAATGTTTTACCATATGAATTAATGTTTTCAACGATACTTTTTTTGTATTATCAAACACAACAAATAAGAATCCATGTTGAATAGCGCTTTTGTAAGTGAAATTTGTAGTTTGCCGGGTTTTATAAATAACGATATCATCAATTTCATTTTGCATTCTCGAACTGTCATATACTCTGCGCTGTTCTATTGTTGAATCTCGGTGGGTTCTTTTTTGCTTTGTTGTTGTTACTGTTTTTCTAAAGTACGTACATACATGTATGATGTCAGTTTTCGCTTATGTGTGGCGCACGAACATTTTTCCCATTTATCAAAACTTGAGTCCGATGGGAGATTCACCAGATTAGATCCGTGTTTGTTTTATGTTATATGTAAATATAGGGAAAAAATATTAGATACTGCGATATCGAACTTACAAATCAGCCGGAAATGTTTTGCATTGTGGCGTTGGTGTTTTGATCCAATTTAGATTGTATGACATTTATCACTTGTCGACAAAGCTTACTGTGATCTATTAAATGTATAGATTCAAATCTCTCTACAGTCAACTATTAGTTTAGAACTTTGCATAGGAAATTTATAACACGAAATATCTATGAATTTACCTGACAATTATGTTTGGAGTGCAAGTAAATTGCTAGTCCCAATGATCAATCTTTACTAAATGTGGATGTTTATCTAATGGCCAAGATGTTTCATACGGAAAATGTAAGAAAGAAATTGTCCCAGCATAGTGTCGCAAGGAATATGATCTACTTTCAGCAATGTTTATAGTGGAGCATCCTGTTTTATATTCCAGGAAGTAAATGAAGATTTATATCCTCCTCCTATTACTATCAGAATTAATTATAGTGAGTCTGCGAATTTCTTGGAAGCTCAATATACGCATCATTTAACATCACCGCAAAGCTTCGTCAGCTTAAGGCAATAGAATAGGAAGGGGGGTATCCTCTCTCCACCTCTCCTGATCATTGAACTAGTTGTATTCTTGACTACTAAGCATATCCCGTTTCTATTTTATAGAGTTTGCTCATAAAGTAGCACAAGATATAATAAACATAATAAATTACATTTATATGGATACTGCATTAAAGACGTTTTATCGACTGTATATTAGTGATTAAGTATTAGCCACAGCCGGATTTAGATTACATTTCGTGCCCCTTCGAAGCCTCTATATATTTTATATTTATTGTTATATTCAAACTTAATGTTTATTAAACAAACAAATGTGTTTTTGTTACATGGCCAAAATTTGCAAGTTCCATAACAGTTTAATTTATACATAAACCCACGTCTACCAGTAATTTTATCTTATATAGATTTAATTTAATGTCGCTAGGTAATATCTGGTGAATAATATGGGTTAGGAAAATTATTATGGAGATTTCAGAAATGACCTAATCGAATTTGGGAAGAGGATGAACACCAGCCTAAAGAAAAATTAAAAATATCTACCAAATGTGCAGAATGGAGAAATGGTTGAATAATCAATATTTAAGGCCTCTCTTATTCGGCTTTTCATAGTATTCGCCTCACATTATAGAATGCCAAGCTCGCACGAAATTCGTTGAAATAAGCGTGAAAAAACGGTCTACTGATTCCTCTTTCTATATGAAAATTACAATATTCTAAAATAATCTCACTTTCGTACCAGGTTAATATGCTTAAAAAGAACAGAAGGCTATGAGAAAAAAATTTCCACAACACTGAACCACACTTAAATGTGATATTAATTGCGCCATTTTCCATTCGGTGCAATATCAGTTCATTCTCATTAGCTTCTTGTTACCGCTACGAAAATATACACTGCAAGTAAATTCATTTTAATATAAGAAACATTATAAAAACCTTCGCGAGAAATTAGTAGGCGTGGTTAATGTTGTTAGAACTGAAATTTGTCTTTATAATAATTGTGACTAGTTTTGGGGCGGGACTAACGGACAGTTCTTTTATCCAATCACTGTAGAATGTTTAGGAATTGCGACAATCCAGGCGGGGCAATGTCACTTATTAGAACTAGATTATAATTTACAGAACGATCGACCGATAGAAAGACGTAAGAACTACAAATACGTGTTTAGTGCTGAAAAATACAAATAAATTCAATGCATAAATTTTGCAAATGTATGCAGAATAAGTAGTCACAGGGCAGACGACGGAAGGATTTTAAAACTCTTTTTCACGGCGAAATTTCGTGACAATAGCTGGGAGCATGGAAACTTTGTCGCGGCAAACTTGTGAACAAAATATTGCGGCGGATTGTGCTTAAAGACTACGGCTTTGTGTAAACCAATTTAGGCTTTTATCATGCGCTTTACCAACGCACGAATGCAACACGATATGAAAGGCGCCAGAGTAGAGGAAGAAGAAGAAGAAGACGAATGAGAAAAAAGCCTCCGTGTAACATCATCCGACCAAAGACCAGACGTCGCGCATTCCTGTGCTGTTATTCATCAAACGGAAATTTAATTTTAACGCATGCAGAATTCTGCAGCAGACAACAAGTATTCAAATTTGAATCCGGCACGAACGTGCTTGATTTTATTTTGAATGTATTATTTGACAGAGCGCTTGTCGACAAATGAAGGTAAGTCTGTGACAATAATAATGATGGTTTGTTAGTTACGGATGAGAAAAACAAGGTTATGTTGAAAATTGTCCAGAAGAAAAAGAAGAAATTTGTTGACGTTTTACACGGTTTATCTTATCACTTTTCCGAGTGTATTATTAATGAAAGTATATTAAGTTATGGAACAGTTACTGGCACATGTGGGCTGTGAAATAATTAAAGCTAATTTTGTATGCCGCGGGAATATTATAAATTCCACGATGACAGTGAAAGCACAGCATGATACGCATCAGTACAACGTGAATACAAATGAGACCAGACTGAGTAATTAAATGTGTCGTGAATGTTGATGAAAATTAGCGAAAATTTGTGAATTTCTGTGTAATGAATCATAATGTCAAACTATATACTGAATATCGAAGTTGTTGATTTGTATCTAGCGTGGGTGAGACTTGAATATTTTTTGTGCCTCTTTACAACATATCTGTCGAGTTGACAGATGTTCTGTATTTGTGTTTGTATTTAACGATTATTTCCTCATTTATCTATTTACGTGTATTACGTTTAGATACGCAGTTATTATGGTTGTATACATTTTACATTAATATGTATAACATAGGCACATGTAATGTTCCTATATGTATGTAAATAATATTACAACCAAAACACATGTACTTAACAGGATTTGTAAGTTAAGTCTAACAGGGAACAACATCGAATAGAATTGTAATGAACCATAGTATCTATGTAAGTTTTCGGAAACAGGATAAAACGCAGTTATGTTTGGCATAAATTAACTTCTAATTTTACATACATAATTTTAGGTTCGCCGACATCTGAATACACCTCTTGCTGAGCCAAACATATATACATATTTTGTATAAATATGTTTACACGCTGAGTTTGCGCTTATTAAAACACAAAGAATATTTTAATTGTGAAAATGAAAAATGCGCGAACCTAAAATGAGAGCCAAAAGGCCAGTTTACAATATAAAAAATAGGAGTGTAATATGTAATGTTGTTTTTCGGGAGTAAAAATGACTATCCAAAAAAAATACATTACTTATAAGATGACCAAAAAATTAAAAAAAAAATTCCTACCACGTTTGCTAAATTAACAAGAATGAGTAAAGTCGAAAGGGCTGCGGGGTTAGGGTTAAACTTTTGTAATTATAAGCAGTGACCTGTATTCACACAATGAACAACAGTATGTACATATGTACACTAGCCATACTGCGCTATTAATAATACTTTGTTGTAAGTGCATGTTGCGACGTGTGTAATGTGAATTATATTCCTGTTTGTGTTCAATAATTGTCTATTAGATACTTGGTCTGAATTAGCCCGTTGTGGGATGAATATGACCATGATAGCGGCGAGGAGTGGTATGAAGGAGGGAGGAAGTTGCTATTCCTAGCATACGTTCAACAATGAATTAATTAATTGAAATTGATACTGTGTAACTTTATCCATTTGTGTTTCTCATGCTGATACTGAGAATTGGAATGGAAATTTTTTAATAATCGCGCACATGATGGGTGTGGACATACCAACGAACAAATTAATGTTGTTATCACTTAATAAAGAAACGCAAATAAAAACACACGCATTTAGCCAACCAGACTTTTTATCAACTAAGATAAATTACGCATCAACTATAAATTTTAACAGACGATATTTTGCAATGCAAGTCGTATAGTTTAATAAAATAGAGAATTATTGACGAATCACGAATATTAGCTGTCAAAACTGTATATACTTAATGCACATAATATCTTAATGCTTCACTACTAAGTAGAATTATTAACATCACACTGTATTCCCAAAATACGTGGAATTAGAAAGGTTTTATGCAAATGTACCAGCTCCAGATATGCATGATTTCAACATAGCTTATTTTGTAATGCGAACCACATGCATACATGATGTATGTTTGATAATGTCACAGGTGGAATTCGAAGCTCTGGCTCCGTGGACTTCAATTTTAATACTCCCGCACGTGACTAGCATACAGGATTGTTACATTAAACGTCCTTGTAATATTACAGCTATTCTTCTGTATACCTTGTGGATAATACTGAAAATCTTAGTCCGCGAATCACTTGCTTTACGGTCTCAATTCATCGCTGAATAAAAAGTAAGACGTTACTTACAAGATGGATCTTCGAATATCGATCTTCCACGTTGAAACCCTTCTTCAAGTAAATTAAATGTCTTCATATATTTAGAAAGACGAGTCGGGGGACAGATCGCGGGGTGGGGAAGACGAGAGAAAATGGATTGCCAGTTTAAACCGGAGAGTAAATTTGCATAAAACAAAATGTCAAAATTACCATCAAGTTGTCAACGAGGGATCGAAGCGGCTGTTTTCCCTCTCTCACAGGTGTATTCAATATCCTTCCATTCCCCCCCCCCCCCCTCGGGCTTCCACGTCCCTAAACATATTTTGTAACGGACTAAAGTATTTTAAGTATTCCTGCCGAAGAACATCAACCTGCCGCATCTACCTGATACAGCACAGGTACATATTGTGACATACGATATGAGCTCGAATTTATATTCTAACAGAGTACAGTGACATGTAAATTTTTCCGTGCGGATGCATTACGCCAAATTTTTGTAATACTCGCACAGCTCCACGGTCGACTAAATGACACATTAAAATGGTTAATGCGTTTAAATGAAATGTAAATGGTGTATATGCTGACATAAAAAATTTAGCAAAAATTTACACAAACAGATTTGGTCTTTGCACCGGAATTACTAATGAGTTACGGCCGAGGAAAAAGAGCATTTGTGTGGGTTTAAAGCCGGTGTAAAATTAACGCTGAACAAGAATGATTGAAAACGTAATTGAAAGCGACTGGTTTAAGAGCGAAAGGTAAACAAAAGGCTGTGCTTATAACAAACGGTAAATGAAAATTAAGATATGCTGGCATAGAAGCAATAAACAACGAATTATCATTGAACTTCATTGAATTGATACTAATTTCTTTAGATTTAAATAAAATAGGGTTAAAACGTTTGATTGATATTTAAATATGCCCGTTGTTGCTAGCTTTTGCCAATATACTAATCCAAATGCTGATAATCCGATTTAGAAATAAATAACATTTCCGCATTACCATTTTTTTTTTTCGGCTGGTCCCTTTTTTTTCGTTCAAGTGGGCTATTCTAGAAGTATATTTGGCGCTGTGAAATTATGGGTAGTATATGGTAATTTATAGCTTTTCAATGCCAAGTGCTTTCTGCGATTCTAAAACATTAATTCACGCAGAATTCATGACGAGGAATCGTAGAATCAGCTATTGCGGAATATATCTACAATGTTCGCTAACAATTTACAGTGTGGGTTATTGTTTCATGTTAAGTTTAAATTTGCAAAGAACTACAATATGTAGTTCTTTCCTGGATCCGTTGTAGAACCACTGAACAACCATCTCTTAGCACCTTGTTACGAATTCTCTCCGGAGATCTCGACACTTACGAGTCCGTATTTTTTGTCCTGATAAGGGTGTACATTTATCCGAGTGGACGAAAAATACACTGTTTCGAATCCACCAGCATTCCTTGGACATTTAAGATATTTTAATGGTAACTTCCACGTTCCCAGTATGAAACGTTAGAGATAAGCAAACCAGTTGAACAAAAAAAAACTCTATTATCATTCATCTAGTTAATTGCAGAGTCTGGGATTCGCATTTGCGATTCGCGATTGAACCAGTAAACGACCAGCGGAACAAACCAGTTGAAACAGAAAATTGCACTAGATTAGGTTGGTGCGCGAATCGTGAAAAACAGTATATAATTTAAGCAGCATTACACATTCTCTCTGCGTACATGTGTGTGTGTGTTTTACATAAATAAAATTCAAGTGTAATTAACTGGAATTAATGGCTACAGCAATTGCGAATCTGAATTTGTGTAGACATAAATAAAACAATAGTAAACACAGCGATTTCCGAGCACTGAGCATCAGTGTTGTTGTTATAATGAAGTGGATACCAAGTCTCCTATTCATATATCAAACTAAACGTTACGATGAAGAATAAAACGTACTGTTCTACGCTGAATCTAGAACTTTGTACATCGAAATATATACGAATATATAATGTTGTTTCGGAGGAACAATATATAGATAATACCATTCTATAATCCAATTTAGAATTAGTTATTAAAATACCTATTCATCTAGAACAAAATGAATTGTGCAAGATTATATAAAGAGGAATAACATTCATCGTATACGTAGTTGTGACTCTTTGTATTAAACATTGACATGAAATTTAAAATGTATAATATTTAATTTATTTTAAAATTGATAATGAACGAAAGTTCGAAACGCGTCGTGATCTTAACAAAAATTGACGAGTTCATAAAACGGATATAGTACTTCTTATTAATAATATCGACGATGAACTTCGGAACTGAAAATATAATATTTAATTTTAAATAGAATTAAGCAGAATCTCGAAATTTTGTAAATTTTATCTCCTACATTCTTTTTGAAGTAAATTCAACTAATTGTTAATTTAAAATTCATATAACAAAATTCTAATTAATTTTTAAAATAGTTATTTACAAATGTACATCAAAGTATGATGCTGTTTTTTGTCTTACATTTTCAATGTAATTCCTGGTCTTGCAATCCAGTCACAAATAAATAATGTGCTGTATAAATACATTTTAATGTCATCTGAATTCACAGTACATGTTTTAAACATACGTAACTTCCAATCGAAATTTGTTATTTTTGCAAAATATTGAAACTGCACATTGGTCATATCTCTCTCTATACGGTATGTGTTATTATAACCTGATAACAGGATTGGTCCCACAGAGGGGCAATACCGCTGCAGGCACCGTATCGATACTGAACTGTACGTTACATATTTTCTGTATTTTATGCGAGCATTTTGTCAGTATTTAAGCACTTTTATGATATGCTGCTGTAGCTAACAGATGCCGTAAGGTATAACGTTGAAAACGTCTACATATTGCCAAAGGACTTTACTGAGATTAGATATTTATTTTTAAAAATGTTCTTCCGGGAGATTCGAAAATAACTATTTCTGTTTCAATCGATACCTACCGAGATTCTCCATATCCTGTAACTTATTTTAAATATAAAAATTGATATATTCTTCCGAATTGAAATTAGATTCTGTTCGAGATATTGTAATCTTATACGATACTGGAATATTTTGGCGGTGTTGTAATAAGTTATATGAAAGGATTTATCCCCAAAGGGTTGGAATGATGACTTCAACTTCAGATGTAAAGAAGTTTATTCAAAGTTCATGTAAAAACTTATGCCGACGTTTCGACCTTGAGGTATGAGGTCATTATCAAGGCTTATAGGAAGAAGCGAAGAACAATATTACCACGTGGATTTTACATGGAAGTAGACACACAAAATTGTGAACAAAACATGTTCAATACAATTGAACAGTGTAAGAAAAACGTATGAATGTAAATTTAAAGTAATAATAACAATAAAAACCTGACCATGGCCGTCAGAGAAAAACGCAGAAAAACAAGACAGACCACATGGTTGTCTTGTCAAGTCAAAACTTGACTTGACAAGACAACCATGTGGTCTGTCTTGTTTTTCTGCGTTTTTCTCTGACGGCCATGGTCAGGTTTTTATTGTTATTATTACTTTAAATTTACATTCATACGTTTTTCTTACACTGTTCAATTGTATTGAACATGTTTTGTTCACAATTTTGTGTGTCTACTTCCATGTAAAATCCACGTGGTAATATTGTTCTTCGCTTCTTCCTATAAGCCTTGATAATGACCTCATACCTCAAGGTCGAAACGTCGGCATAAGTTTTTACATGAACTTTGAATAAACTTCTTTACATCTGAAGTTGAAGTCATCATTCCAACCCTTTGGGGATAAATCCTTTCATATTATATTTCGACTTAAATAAATCTATTATGAGTAATAAGTTATAAGAAAGAAGGAAATGCGTAGGTGCTTGTATATTTAGTAGTAAGAATATCGATTCGGAACACATTTTCTTTATAAAGGAATATGTATAACAATCAACACTAAAAACAATGCAATATTGTTCCATAATTAACAATGACTCACAATCGTCATAACAGGTTCTCTTTTCTGGTTTGAACAGGTTTCGTGAGAAGACAAATTATGTTTTGGAACAAAAAAATTCTCCCATTACAGAAATAAGAAAATTTGTCCTGAAGCATTTAAGATGACAATACTGACACTGTTATGAAAAAAGTATATGCTTTCATTTATAACTGATATAAAATATAGCATATAAAAAAAGATGAATTTAATATAGAAAAAATGAACCCAGAAGCATTTTGCGAAAGATCGATAACTTATAGGAAATAGTAATAGGACCACGTTTCACAATTTGTCAAACATGATATATTGGATCATTCAATATCACACCCCAAATGCAATGAAAGGAAATTTAAGCTACAGTTCCATTTTGAAAGAAAATATTTTTTTTTAATTTTCATTTTTTTCAACCACGAAAAAATTATTTTATTTTATAAAATAACGCTTATTCTTCAGTGTGCATATTAATTACCCTCGCGAATTCGTAACACTATTCCATGCACGGGCGCCCGTAGAAATATTAACCGGGGCACACCAGTAATGCATAAATTTCATTAATATTCGTAGCATTTAATAATGCATGTATACACTTCACAAATTGCAATATGAATTTATGCAACGATAGTCTAGAAAATTAGCGCCCCACGCTCCTAGTCCGGTTTGATATTAACCGTTTATTAAAAAGGGGTAACCCCTCGGATGTGCATCTTATTCGACGCCTATGTGAATTTATTAGTCATATGTTTTTAATTACCAAAGTTTACGCTTTCACACACAGCTTTTTCGTAATGAGCAGAAATTATCCTTTCGGTTTATAATTGTTTCATTAAAAAGAAAAATTCTGCCCACAAAAAAAAATACAGGGAGTTTTAACAAGTTTGTTTCTAAACAATCTTATGAAAGTTTTCTGGAAGTAAAAATGTTCTCTTTTAAAATTCCACGAATCACTTGGTAAAAATGAGATAATTTTTTTCGACGACTTAAAGTTTTGAATATATTAAATTTTCTTCTTGTGTTTAATGTTTAATTTAATATTCTTTTCAAGAAGACGTAAGCTCGTGGGTGGGGCAAGGGCGGTGCAAAGAAAGTGAGACTGAGTTTAATAAATGTATCATGAAAGTGTTTAAGTGGGACATTACGGAATTTTGTCTAGATACTATCACAGGTATTTAGGGAGAAATTTTTTAAAAGCGTGTTTATACATTCAAATTAGGTGTATTTGCATATTATCCATGCAAATTTCCACATCAGCTCCCGTACTTATGCAATCAATCACGACTGGTTTCGTCAAAATTTCAGACTAAATTTTAAACCTGATTGACGGTCACTTTGAAACTGAGTGGTTCAAATTTTCAAATAAATATCTAGTGATTATTACACTGACCTAAAATTACAAAGAAAATATTTAAATTAAATACATATAATACTATACGATTTTATCTTGAAGTTACAGTTTCATGATAAAATAAAGTAGGTTGAAATTTCAAAGCAAGTTCTGAACAAATAATTTTAATTAAAAAATGTCTAATGCAGTTAGTAATAAATTCTCTAAAATATAAATAATAAACTGCAAGTTCTATATTGACAATTTAGTTTTTAATATTATGATTGTTTAATTCAAGTTTCTAAAGTAATTGTTTAGAACATTACATTCAAATTTCCATTGTTTACAAATAAGATTCTACGGCTTCTATTGTTTTAATCCCGATACAAACAACTATGTATTTTATTGTAAGTAAACAATTGTTGATTTATTTACCTCAAGTTTCCAAACACTCCATGTTGTACAAGTGTCAGTTCTGTTAGGAGCGTGGTATAAAGCTGCTCATAACGTGGTCGGGACGACGATTAAATTGAAACGAAGGAGCGTGTTGCCGTAGGTTCGGGTAAGGAACTCGCTAAGACGACGCGATGCTCTGTGGCGATGTTTGTATGTGCGATACACGCGCGCACTCGCTTATTTAGCGGCCGTGCGTTACGAATCAACGACCCGGGCATCACTGATCGACGCGTCACGGCGCTCAGCTCTTGGGGAGCGAGCGTCGCAAGCCGGCGCAAGACCACCGACGCTTACATATCACCCTACCATACATATATGTAACACACCAGAGTCATACATCCTTCCTCACACATACACACATATACCTCCATGTATACATACAGGTTTACACTTCAGTTACGTGAGCGAGAAAAACTAAATACGTGTAGATATCTACACTTGAAGAATCACCCCCCATACACGCGCATACATACACATAAACACGTATAGAATTACATTCATCCGTTCTCCCTTCCATACACACACAAACCCATGAATAATTATACACACGGAAACAGAACAATGATAAGAAATGAAATAAATTGCGAATTTTTTCCACTTTTAGATGTAATTTCTAAACTGGAGTAAATGTAATGGGTTTTGTTTGAAATGAACGGATTTTTAGACTATTTACAATATTCGGATTGTGTTTTTATTCACATAAATTGAGTTGAGCAAACAGACTGTTTATATAAATTTCACCCGCCTTATTCACAACTATAACTATTATTTTTACTAACAATATAAATTCTGCGCACAGAGTCAACTGGTTTAAAATTCTAGTAATGTCACAGAAATCCTATTTAATTATACGTTTTTTTCTAGAAAAATATACCAGGTCATAATTATGAAGCCAGTGTTGGTACAAAAGCTGATTATATTTTTCGAGCAACCAGCATTATTTTTGCTCCGGACCTTAGCAAAACAGGCATTAATTCATACATTTAGATTTTTTGTATAAAACAAAAATTTACAATTTCTTTTTTTTTATGTACGCTACAAAATGTTCATTAAGTTTTCTTTTGTTCCGAATAAAAATATTTTAAATTCTTCCAGAGGCGCTGGACTCAAATAATGATTTACTTCAGACGGTTGCGTTTGTTTAAATTTTATAGGATTGCTCTTTGATTTCATAAAGCTTTTTATTAAATATTCTTGTCGTCATGAGAATTCTTAAAATATAATCAAAATTTTCTGCATAATATTCTTTTTTAATATTCCTTTATGTGTGTTTAATACATATATCAGGTTTCTCTTATTCTCTTCTTTCGAAATCGTCAGTTTTCTTCACCTGAACTTTTTTAATTTCCGTAAATTTCTAACAAAAATGATCTCGTAAATGTAATAGATAAACACAGTAATGGAGCAAATATGCTTTAGAAACGCAGCTTCAGTAGTATCATGTATGCAGCTAGACTCCCGCTTCCATCCCTAATATATTTTAGTTATTCTATTTTACACTAAATATTTGCTCCAACGATATGAATGCTGGTGTTTCATAAAGAGACTTATTGATGAGACGTGTAGCATAACACAAAACTGCGGTAATTGCTGTTATGCTGTTTTACATAACATTCCTGCAATGATCCTGATAATCCTTGTTTGTGTTTATATATTCCCTGGAGAGGCCACTCGGTGCCACCAGAACTGAAAGCGTTGAGTGTGTACAGGCAGAACAACTACATGTTCCCGTTGCACGGGTCAGTGTCCTGTCAGGATAACATCGCTTAGAAGGTCACTTGTTCGCCGACCAGCCGACCAGTCTGATCCGACCGACAATCGTCCACCCACAAGGGTTTAACTAGCCAGCCTCCCGTTAAGTGTTCTATAATATACCCGTGGTCGTCGATATTGACAGGACCACTCGAAAGGTGTTTTCCTCAGCCTACAAGCGGACCTCTAACCAGTCTGCACCATGGAGATTAGTGGTGAGTCGGACGTGTTTAATTCAGCGGGATGTAACATAAACGAAAATAGTAACAATAGCGGTTATCCCACCCAGATTCGCAATTTTAAGATTCGTCCAATTTGTTGCACATTTAAAACAACTCAAATAGTTTTTAATCAAATACTTTGCGTTCACCGTTAACTAGAGACATCTGTTTAGATTTATTCAACTCACATATACAGCATTTTGATTTAACTTCGTATTTGCATTTTATGTTATCATATTTTGTCTCATGTATGGGGAACTTCATTTTGGAGATTCCTGTTATATGACAACATATTTATTATACTTTCCAAATGGTGAATATGAATCCAGTATTAAAAAAACAAACAAACAAATAATCTCCTGCTTTATGTGGTGAGTAATATTTTTCTACGCGAGCGAGATAATATTTATATCGAGTTTTCGCCATGGGGTCGAAAGTCGAGCTAGTAAAATATCACATATTGACACTATCATACGTATTACATAGCGTTATAATAACTCGATTTCACGAGGCTGGTAAACTAGGTTAACGATCCAATTTCCTTACTGTATTAGAAAAGATGGTCAGTGCTGGGAAAAATTCAAATATTTTCCAATTTTCACGTTCTTCAATCCAGCTTAGTTTAAACTAAACATTACCGAACGGAATCTAGTATTACAATAATATGTTCCTGCACGTTATACATTGCATAAGCAATTGTAAATAGCGGGGGAGACTATTTAGATAACTGGAAAATATGTGAGATTTGCAAGGAATTTGAGAATATTGCAATATTCTAAAGCATATATTGAAATAAAACATACTCGTGCTGGAGATGTTAATGACTCCAAACGGAAGTGGGTTAATTGTTTGCGGTCGAGGGATCAAATTCCATCCCAGGGGGGTGTTTGGGGGTAGAACGCAACAGATTTAAGCCCATAGAAACTCATGCAGATCCGTACTAAAAGTTATTTCTCGTTTATTACGTCAATTCGTCTGAACTGATAAAACTGCTAACTCAATTTATTTGTTTTTTTTTTTTCTCCAACTCGTATTTCAGTTTCAACTGACTAAAGAGCGTTGTCCTTCAGCGAACTGCCTCTATAATGGGTTCCGCACTCATTCAGAACCCCCCGTATATTTAAACTTTATACATGTTGACACATTTATGTAACCCCAGACACTAGAATCCACTTACAATACATTATTCGCGCATTCATTTTGTGTGACTAACCATTCCAGTATACAGTCTAACCATAGATATATTTCGCAATTTTCTAAATCCCCTGCTGCCATTTTTTAATATAACGAGGTCCCGAGTTTTGAACATGAAGAAGAATGGCGCGCTGTATCAGTGCCTGCCCCCGGTATAACAGATAGTTCTTTATGGGTTAAAAATTGGATGTCATTTCGATACGTATATTGGTTGTCTTGGTAAAAAATTGAACCTGATTTTATTGACAGAAAACTTTGAGACAGCAACTTGGGTGTATTGTGAAATATTAAGACCACATCTAAACCCACACACACACATACAAACATACATACATACAGTTGTGCCACAGAACTGTGTGTCAGATGTCAAACGCACCTGCCATCTACAAGAATCCATTGTAGTATTAAAAACAACAAAACTTTTCCTGGTTCACAGAAAAGAACAGGGTTCAATTTATTTCAGAATAAAAAGAAAACACATTGTACTGTGGAGGTATTCAATACTCTTACTTATTTACGGAAGTTCAATTGTAAATAAAAAGGAATATGCTTGTATAACAAAATTGTTAAATAACATACATCATTTGTACATTAGCCAGTGATACAATATGTTGTAAAATAGAAACATTTATTTAGTAAAAAAGTGCAACAATATTTTTATGTTCTTGGAAAAATAGTATGAAAAAATTTACTTATACAGTACTGCTATTGGTACTAACGGTGGATCCATTGTTTGGATTCTGAAATGAAACAACAAATCTATTACTATAATTTGAATTCAGTTCAAAAATAACATACCACTGGATCTGATGGTGGTGTACTACTGGAAATATTAGATGACACTGTAGTCTACAAATATACGAACAAATAATGGTTATCAGAATATCTAGTGTTATTAACTTAGTTATACTGTACCATTCCTGGAGAACCTCCAGGATACTGTGGTGCTAATGGGAGGTTCACGGGATTCACCACCTATAATTAATTAACACAATCATCTTATCTTTCAAAGGAATATCAACATTTCCTTACAGATTTCGTCGAGTTCATCATTGACATAACCAGAGGCAAGGGAACCCAACCAACCCCAAATGTATTATTCCGAAAGAAATTTCTAATCTGAAAATTAGTAGTTCATTATTAATTTTTAATTAACAGCGCGCGTATTTTTCAACGATTATTAATTAACACCAGCGTAATTAATATTGAGTTCAAAGAATCTATTATGAAAACAACAACTGTTACATGTTATATAAATCTAAGCCGACGACAATATTGAAAAAGTGGTGAGCAATCAATATGAAACATCTGTTTCCCAAAAATTAATATAATTGAGTTTAATAAAGACAGACAGATACGATTAAACTGAACCAACTTTGTACTAGAGCAAATATTTAACCAATATTGAAGACAAACAAAGAGATTAAATATAAATGTAATATTGGAGGTAGACTCATTCAATTATGCCCCTTTACATTTTCAATCGATTAGAACTGTAACAGGAATATCCTGAAATCTTCAGTTAAAAGTGATGATAGTATTTGTTAAAAAAAAGAAAAACTTATTGCTTATATAGAACTTACAATTCCAAAAACGCGAAACTTGTTTTACTAAATGCGCTAGAGGAAAATTGATAATGGCTATTTTTAAAAGCAAGGCTTAAATTAGTTACATTCAACTTCGTATGTACTTCGAATGTCGACCTATATTTCTATATAAACTCGTAAAAGGATTAGAATTTTTTTGTCGTTGTTTCACTTCCGTTTGACACCATTTCTGCGGACAGTTTCTCATTAGTAAGTTTTCCAGAAATAGATTAGCTTATTTACAAAGTACCAACTCCTGTTATTTGCCAACGAGTCACACACACACAAAATCACAACTTGAAAGGATCTAGTCCACTGTGCATTTATTCTCGAGAATATATCAGAAGTTACGAAAAATGACGGGGTTATAATTTATAGCAAGCCATGTGAACAGAGATAGAAACCTAGAACATGCCAGACATGTACGGCAGTAAAGAAAAAATTCACCACGAAGACAAATATACACGCCGATTTACAAACGATCAGCTCTCGTATTTTCGCTTTTTTACATCATTGCCTTTTGGGTCAGGTTTTTCACTTTATAAAACATTTTTTCACGAATAGTGAAGTTCCACTTAAGTATGTACCGTTACGAGTTGGAAAATTGTCGCACTTTTCCGGAGCTTAAACCAAGATCTTTTAGCGTTCAAGATTACCAACATTATAAAAGTTTTCTGTCATTCCATCTAGTTCTATGTGGTTCCTCGTACAAAGTTCCCATTTCTTACAATTTGACACAGGCTCAAACTTGTCCTAACTCGAAGTGAACGACATTTTTGTCTGCACCATCGAATATTCAACGAGTGTCAACGCACTAAATGTCGATACGAAATAAAACTGTGCAGATAATTTACTTGTTCTAATACATAAACTGCAATAACAATTAATTATTTTGGGAGTGCTTTTACAAAATATATGCGTTGTTTATGCCAAATTGGCAAAAATTTCTAACAGCCAAGAAAGTAATTTGAATTTTTTCTCCAAATTAATGGCAAAACTTTGTCGATTTACGAATTTTCGATTAGGAAACAACAGTATACCCTTTGGTTTCAATGTTTCATGTACCTTATTTGATAAATTATGGAGTTACGAATCTTAGAGCTCCGGATTAGAGGAGTCTGCGATATAATATTATGGGTAGCCATGAAAACATCACTAAAATACGAATACACAGCCAGCGAAATTTATCTTCTCAAATGGGTGCTTCAATTCAAAATTATCTTATATGCTAACGTAACTTCAGGCTTTCCGCGATCCTAACCCAACTGAGCCCTTCCGTGCCGCACGCGCTTATATTTTTACAAAACATTGTTCAGTGACAGAACTGTCAAAGACGCTTTTATAATTCTCGTCTCGTGAGATTAAGAGATAAACGGTAACACGTTTAACTGATCAGAAATCTATGACCGGATCATTTTTGTTTTAATAAAATAAGTAATAGAACACGAATACCAGATCAAGTTGTGTACGTGTGTAGAATATGTGTAAGGTTATTCGCCACATGACAAGCTCCAAATTGCTGCAAGCGCTGAGTCGTATAACAACAGTTTGAATTCAGTAGTTAGTTTGACATGTAATCTATCTCGTACACGTGACCTGTTGGACTGGATTCGTATTTCTCACAAACACCCACCAACAAAAACACGAAACAAACTAAAAGCTCCCTCAGACAGGTACACACAGGCATGAATTTTGTGTTTGTGTTTAATGTTTGCACACAGGCAAATTTCTGTACACGTTTTATTTGTTCAGGTTATGGTAACTACATAACGGTTGAAGTCATATTTTCACGCTCTATGTTTGGCAAAATGAAATGAAACTTTAGATTCTACATTATGATAAAAGGTAGTGGCCTATATGAAATATAGTTCTAGCCATATAGGCGATTCTAGTTTAAAAGAATTTACATTAACGTCATTTAACAAGTAAGCAATGTAGTTTCATTTCGTTATTAATTAATAATCATAATAATTATTATGATTTAAAATTTGAGTTAAATCTCGTACTAGAAAGCCAACATGGGACTGTGGAGTTGTAACAGAAATTACGCTATTTTTGTTCTTTATTTTCATGTAGTATTTGGAAGTTCTGTACATATTTTTTTTACTTCGACGACAATTCAGAAATTCACATCTATCTTGTGCCAGAGACAAAGTTCGGAAGATAAATTTGTGTGTGATTTTTATTCACTTTAACCCGATTTCAATCCCATTACCGATTAAGCCCCGTTTTTATTAGGATTAGAATTAAATTACCAGATCCAGGATCTCAGTAATCCTAATTCCCTAAGCGACAAATTCCCTGCGTTCGAATTCGAACGCATATTTAAATTTATCAGTAGTTCGAAAAACATTCCCTATCATTCATTTTCAATCAGGAACTAGCTAACTGCATTTTGGATAATTTAAATATATACTTACCATTTGTCCAAAAGCATTGTTTGGTGCGATAACTGGATATGGGAAAAATATGTAACTTCCAAATACGGATCCTGGACTGTTGGACTAAAATAACAAATTCTTATAAACATTCTAAACTTCAAAATTATTTACGTACACTTGTACTAGATTCAGATGATTCCGGTGTACTATTGTTTCCAGATACAGGTTGCTAAAACAGACGCTTTTAAAGAAAACGCGCTCAATTCTGTGATTTTACCAAGAAAACGAAAAATACATACAGATTCTGGTGGTTCAGGTACATTGGCAGCAAATGTACAAAAAATCCCCGTCAACAAAAGGATCAAATATAAAACTAAAATCAAGACACCAACAATACGCATCTTCGTGAATGTCACTGGAACGTAAAGCTGAGTAAACTTTACTTAGACCATGTGTCTGTGGTTTTAAATAGTAGTTTGTTAAGTAGTAAATCATCATTTGTAAAACTAAAACTATATATTTGTGACATTTATGCTTATAGCATATTTGTTACAAGGTCAAGCACAACAAGGACGAAGCCGTATGAGGAAGTAAAAACGATAAAAATTCGCCATTTTGATAAGTACAATGTTTATGTTCGTAGTAAAAATTATGCTTAGAACATATAATAAAACGATAATATAGTTACTAATATATTTACTATTTAAAATATGTCTAGAACTCAGATAAAATAGAAACAATCATAGTTAATACTGGTTAATACTATGAGAAAAAAATATGTAGCAAACTATATACGTTATGCAAACCCGCATAACATGAGTGTATTTCTGGTTGCTTTCATACGTAAATAAAAAGTCTTTATGATATATGTAACATATTTGTACATGGCCTTTTCATTGTTTAATAGGAGTATAATATGTTTAAATCATTTTTGTTTGTTATACTACTATGTATCGTTACCACTGACACATTCCATAACACTATGCATCTCAGTATGTTATAGGGATAGAACACAGAATTCATTAATTTCAAAATAGGTATTTATTTGTTTTTATTTTATACACAGTATATAATAAATAACAATAACATCAGACCAACTGGGTGATACACGCACAGGAAAGGAACATTTGCATAATAACGCGATTGTATTTTAATATGATGCTTGCAGCGAGAGTGAAGGAGAATGAATTAATATCAGTTCTTTATTGAAAAACATTTCCTTACATGTACAAAGTACAAAAATAAACCTATATTTAAGCACTTATATACGTCCTAATCTCGCGCATGTTTCTGGATCAGCGAACGTATCTTGTAAATGTTGCCAATATTCTTCCTGCTAAATTGGTTCTGTTTCAACGATTTCTCTATCTTGTTGATCTGGTCAACATACTGAAGATTTGATTTCATGCATTGACGTCTCAAAGTTTTTAATATGTTTTCGTATTTTTTATTATTGTGCTCTATTATCGTATCCTTATAGTTACGGATATCAGACAATGTTGTATTTGGCAACACTGGAATGTTCTCTTCTTCAGGTTTTGAGGTTAGGAAGTTAACGTTACTATTGTACAGAGGATCGTAGCTCATTATTCTATTGATAGTGGGAAAATGTTCAAAGTTTGAATACGGACAAGCGTCTTGAAAATGTCCGCGGCGAGCACAATTTGAACACCATCGTTGGGTAATTGGTTTCAAACTCGTCTGAGATGAGCTAAGATATAGAGTATCTTGAGTCTGCAACAAAAAAAGAAGTTCTACATTATAAACACTGGCACACATCTTTCGTACGCATCACTTTTTTTAATTCTTCTAGCAAGGGCACCAAAATGACAGTTCCGTATTTCTGTTTGCCTACATTATAATCTATGAAAACTGAACTTTGTTCACCGATATCAATAGGAAATAAAGGGGTTAAGTCTAATAATAATAGAAAAATTCTAGGATGAATATATACTTACAGTCAGATGATATCTGCGCCACAAATCTGGACAATTTGTATTCAAATGGCCAGACATGTTACATACATTGCATCTGATTCTTGCATAATGTGCGCATTTATAGCAAGATGTAGTATGGTATCCGCCTTTATTTCCACACTGTAAAATAAACATAAAATACATGTAAGTAAACACCCTGCATTATATATTATTTAGTTTTGAACACGATGTTGTCTTACAGTTGTACACATTAAGTTTGGACACCTGGTATGCGCATGTCCCGAGCACCCGCATGTAGAACATTTGACAGGTCCAGGGTATCTAGTGCACCTGTACTGTGGATGTCCCGGCTCTCTGCAGCGCAAACAAACGGGTCCTCGCTTACGTGACTGCCTACAAGGTCTCTGATCCTCTGAGATAATCTTCCACTTTGATTTATCAGCTATAACAATGATTTATTTTTTGACGTTTTCATGTAACGCTCAAAGAAGAACTGTTTCAAATACTTACAAGGCATCGAAGACAACACTTGCTGAATGTCATAATTCTCCTGACCCCACGATTCATCATAAAACATTGCCATATCAGAAGTCCAGTAATCCTTGAAAGATTTCTTCATTTTAACACTAAAAGGATTCACAACTAGGTTATATTCTGAAATTCTCACATTTGAATTAGAAGTTCCGGCTGCATCGATGTCAAACGATTTATCTAATTCAGACGATGTATTTAGCACAAAATTCTCCGGAATGTTTATGTCTTTATTAGGATCTTTGTAAAATTTAAATCGCGGATTAAATTCAGAATCCGAATCACTGTCAGATGATAAAACTATTACGTCAACTGCTCGTTCTGATTTTTTTGGTTTCTTGGAACTACTGCTACCCGGATTTTCGCTTGGTGAATCTAGGATGTTTTTGTTGCGATTTTTATTATTTTCATTACTTTTTAAAGTCTGACGTACATAAGATGAATTATTTCCAGAGGATGTACATGTTTGATGAATTTCGATTTCCACAACTTTCGGGATTTTTGAAGATTCTACATTTTCTGTAATTTTCTCATTATCCTCATTCAAATTTAAGCTAATGTACTCATTCAGCGGCTCAGTACTTTTGTTCCGATTGGAACAGGTTAATGGGTCTTGATCAGTAGTTTGATTACATTCGATCGATGTGTTTTGTTCGGTACTTTTATTTAGATTCACTCCTGAAGCAGAACTTTCTTGATTTTCTGTAATTGTTTCTGCATTTTGTTGATTCAGTTTATTCCATGATCCTACAAAACTAAACCGTTTCAAACCTCCATTCTCACCTGAACTGGGCTCCATAACCAATGTTCCTTTTTCGATATCATTCTCCATTGTAATATTTTCCTCCCTGATTTCAACTTTACCTTCAACGCTTTCTTCTTTAGATTTATTTTCAATTTTCTTCAATGATTCTACAAAGCTAAATTCATTACCAGTTTTTGAAGGAAGCTGAGATGTTTGTTGTTCAGTAATGGTAACTATGTTCATGTCGCTATTAAGTGAGTCACCGGGGATATCACGTGGTGATACTTTCTTAGGCCTTTTGTTTTTATTTTTATCGCAACTGCCGCTTTTCTCAGTGTCAACACTCATATCATCATGCTCTATTATCTTTTCACTATTCTCAATATTTGCTGTCAAATCACGAGTTGTTTTCAATTGTTTTTTGTTTTTGTTCTCATTTTTTTCTTGTTTATCATCATCTTCACTTTTATTACTGGATTTTTTACTCTTCTCTTTATCGGAACTTTTCTCATCATTCGTATTTTTGTTTGATGATTTCTTACTTTTTTCCGATTCGACAATTTTGTTATCAGTTTCATTCTTGCTGTTTGATTTTCTATTTTCAATATGAACTACCGCCTCAGAATTAGCGTTTACCTCCTCTACCATTTCACTCTCAGCCTCAGAATTTAATTTATCTTTGTTCTTTTTATTTTTCTTCTTCTTCTTTTTGCTTTTTTTCTTAACTTGTAACATGGTTGCACCAGAATTGTATTCATCAGTATCACCCGGTGGTTTTTCCTGCGTAGTGTTACCATCTTTATCATTGTCTTCTTCATCTTTCGTTGTATGTTCGCTGGTTCGTTCAATCAAGCTCAATGCTTTGGTCTGAGCTCGGCTTAAACGCGGACTAGTCTTATTAACATCCATGGATTTAGTTTTACGAACGGGTGTTATGAATTTTGAGAAACTAGTGAGATTCGGCTCGCAGAATATTTCCTTGGTCGGACTCTCAATGTCAATCTCATGGAATACTGGTGCCTTAGATATGAATGTACCTGCTTCACTGCAACTACTCTCCGTTTCGTAAATATCTGTGGACGGCACACCACTAGTACGATTTAATTTCTCTGGTTCTTTGTTCGACAAATCAAGATCAGATCCGTGTAACATAAAGTTAAATCCCCATGGATTTTTATTCATATTATCCACGTCATTTGCAATAAAATCATTCGTATTTGAGTCCGGACTGTATAGTAAAGCAGTGCGCTCTTCTTCCGTAATACCAACAATATCACTACTGATTGCAACATCTTTTGGTTTTGGAATTTCATCCAGAATTGAAGTATCGTCTCCAATTTCAAGATCATCTTGCTCCAGGATCTCTAATTCTTTATTATCACTTGTATTTTCCACTATTACTAACGAAGTATTCAGTTCATCCGCCACGTTTACAATCACATTTGTATCATGACTAGTTTCCGATGATTTCTCATTCGATTCAAGTAGAATATTCTCGGCACTCACATTGTCATCGACATTTGGTGCAGCAGGAATCGTTGCGATTACTTGACTCTTACTTAAGGATACACTTGAATCCGAGTCATTGGAGCTGTCAACAGTATATATAGGCGGGGGCGGTAATAAGATTTCCATCACCGAATCACTGTCACTGTCATCAGAGAGCACTATAACATCTGAATCATTATCATTTACCACGTTACTTGTAGAAGATACAAGCTGTTGCATAACAGGTAATTGTACGTCATCATTTGTTACAGTTTCAGTACCAGACTTGTGGATAAGTAAAGGCACGTCAATGCGTTGATAAATAATAGCATCATCAGCAAACATTCCGGAACTATAACTCATATTCACACCATTTTCACCAGACTTAGCAGCAGTATTATTACAATGCTTATCGTTGTCAACTGTAGCACTATTGATTACCAGAATACTGTTAATTTTTTTGGCCAGTTTCTTTTCTTTTCGCTTGTTCTGCTTTCTCTGACGTCTCAGTTGCTTCCTCAGTTCTCTATTCTTTCGTAACTGTTCCTGTCTGTCTTCATTCTCGGGCATTTTCTTGTTTGGAACACGATCATATGGAACAGCACGTCGCATCGTTTGCGGTGGAATCATCACAGAATTTTGCCCGCACCAATAGCGATTTGCATTAGGATGAGTAACGTTGTTGACAGAGTAATTTGAAACGTGACGATTAGACATGTCATTTAGTATCATGTTCGGGAGAAGGGAATCTGATTCCCAGTCTTCTGTTGAATGAAACACTTGACTGTAGAGTCGAGATTCTATTTCTTCCAAATCTAAATCTGACGTGCACTGAAACCAATTATTTTCAGTAGGACATTGTGTAATCTCTAACCGTTGCATTAACTTTACCTCCATGTTTAGAATTTATATTTGCACATAACGGAATTTGGCATATAGCTTGTATTTAATGTTTGCGATAAATAAAATATTGCAACACTCACAATCACATCATTCAAAATAACCTCAGTTTTGAAATTTCTTTCTCATATGAAAGTACACCATGAATATAGGTACAATACGAAAACAGAAAAGAAAGTTATCTTATCGACCCGCATTGAAATGTCATAATTTGTCACGATTACCTTGTAAGGCAAAGTCTAGCAAAGTCTTTAATACATATATTGAAATATATTTATTGCAATTTGCCCGGACAATAATTGTGTGTGTTATAATTAAGTGCAATCATTAAACTGTAACGCCAGAAATTGCGCATGCGTTTGCATTTTAACAGTAATTTTGTAAAATACGCAAACGCGAAGCGTAGAGCTTTTCATTGATAAAGTCGGCATTCGGTAGAGTGATTGTGTATTTTTCGAACCAAACGCCCAAATCCTAATACATATATTGTGAAATATATCAAAATATTTAAAGTTTGTAGTTTCCGTCAAAACCATTCATGTCCGGTAATAAAAAGATTGAAGAGGGACTTGAGCACATTAAAGCTGCCGAGAAAAGGTAGACAATATTCAATTGTTCAAAAGAATCGATTTTTATATAAATAATATTTATTATTGGTAAATTTGTGTACAGTCTAAAAACATCCTTGCTTAAATGGCGCCCAGATTACGAAATTGCCGCCGACGAATACAGCAAAGCTGGTATGTTTTGTTGTTAAATAGTCATTTAAAATGTTTAATATATTGTAATCAAACATTTAAAAAAAATAGGTTATACATTTACACGTCATTATGTAGATATTTTAATTTCATATACACTGACTGTACTTATGTGTGTTTCTTATTCACAGTTTATTTTGGCTTATTAGTTTCTTGTTAGAAATGTCATTGTTTTAGGCAAAAAGTATTTTGTTTAATATATTACCACTTTAATTGTATATTGTATTAGTAGTCTTGTAAATTAACTATTGATCTTTACACAGCAACCTGTTTCCGGATTGCAAAATCGTTTGAACAATGCAAGGACTGTCTATTGAAAGCCACGGAATGTCACAAACAAAATCGATCGTATCCTTTACAGCAATATAACAGAACAGTGGATCACCTAAACACCGTCTTATGTTTTCCTTAACAAGTGTATTAGATTGTTTTATGCTGCAAGAATGCTGGATCAAGCGATTCTGGTATGCAAAGAACTGGGCGATCTGCGCGAAGTTCCCGCTTTGGCAGACAGGGCGTGCAACATGTATCAGACCCATGGTAGTGCTGACGCTGGGGCATCGTCTTTAGACAAAGCGGCTAAACTCCTGGAGCAGCATAGTCCTGAACAAGCATTGCATTTGTACCAGCGAGCGGCTGAAGTTGCATTGGTAGATACAATAGCAAGATACATGCTTATACGAGAGTATTTATGTGACTGGATATTCTTAAATTTCAGATACAAGACAATACTCGATTTGGAGCCGAATGTACTAGTAAAGTGCATCGTTTAATGGTCAAGTTACAAATGTAAGTGTAATAAACATAATATGTTAGATGTGGGATTGTTGAATTTATTAATTGTATAATAGGTTCGATCAAGCAGCAGACGCTATACGTAGGGAAATTGGTCTGCAATCACAGGGTGAGCAGTACAGCGCTATGGGCCGTTTAGCCGTAGCATTAGTGCTCGTTCAGATAGCTCGCGGTGATCAAGTTGCTGCAGAGAAAGCATTCAAGGTACTTACCGCGTCCTAAAATCGTCTCTGATCTCTATTCAATGTATAACTAATTATAGGAATGGGGCAACTATTGTGATGCTGCCGAAATTCAGACTCTAGAGATGTTGTTGCAAGCGTACGATGACGATGATGCAGACAATGCACGGCGGGCGTTGAACAGTTCGTTCATTAAAAGTATGGACGTGGAGTATGCGCGTTTGGCGCGGGACTTGCCGTTGCCGCAAGGTGTGCAGTGTCCGCCAAAGGCCAGCGTACGAGAGAACGCAGCTCCGTCTTATGTGTCGCCGAATAGTCAGACTACAGTGGCAGCTACTATAGAGGTTCGTAACACTTATAGCGCATAATTTAATGATGACGCAATTATTCAAGTTATTGCGTCATCCTAACTATAGGTTTGAAATAAACAAATACAATACTGAAACTAATTATGCAGGATGCGCGTCCTGCTGAAGAGAGTGATGCAGCAACCGGTGAGCCCTCTGTATCCGCTGCTCCGGAGAAAAGAGTAAACGACGATGAGTACGAAGGTGGTCTGTGTTAAAATATCTTTATCTATTTGTATCAAAAGAAAACCTAATGTCTTGTTGGTAACTATTTAATATATTATTGAAATTATTCCACTAGCCTAAATAAGGTTAATGTTAAGCTATTCTCCGGTTAAACTTTAATTTTTTTTTTTTTTTTAAAAGAAAAATCATCTATGTCTTTTCAAATTCGGTATTATTATTGTTTGTGAATGTAAAATAAAGGCATTTTTTCTATAATAGCGATAAGTTAGATAAAAGCGTTTTTTATATGATTAACGAATTACTTAGAGATTTTATATATATTACAAGTACCATATATGTAACTCGGTTGTTTCCACATGTATAGAGCTTTGTATATTGTTTTTCAACAAATATTTATCACTAATTATTGTACTGTTTGTAAATATAGATGCAACCTATAAAAATCAAAACACCACAGTTGTATTTTATTTATATCATATATGCGGCTTTATTTATTTACTCATACATTAAAACATACTGGTTTTTTTGCATTAATATAAGTACTCCTTGATCATTTACTTCCGGAACATATAATCTCATACAGTTTCAACAATCATAAAATTCCATTTAACATTTTGTCTGTCACACTTTGCTAAAATCTAGTGGGCTATTCATTGTTACGAACTTAGCAACATGTAAATGCATTGAATCTCTGATACACGATGAAATATTTTTTTTATTTATTTACTTAATTTATAATCTATTTATTTAGACTCTCCCATGCATCGTCCTCCCACTTGTTCCAATCCGAATTATTCTCTCCCTCCACGTTCACCAACAATCCCTCTTTTACGCCTTTATTCTTCTTAGTACTTCGCTTTGTCACTTCCTTCGGGCTGCTTGCAGTCTCCTTCGGTTCACCGGCGTTCCAGCCGTCCCATTCATTCGTATTCTTCTCCGGAGATGCAACTCTGCACACAAGATAAATACATGAACATAACCCAACATTTTAACAGCTGTTATTTGCTGTCTTCATCCGTATCAGTTTACCGCAAATAATAGCCGTTCGAAACGTATTTTTAGACATTGTTTTCCAAATAAAGAAGATGAAGGTTCAAAACGGTGTTAATTGATTTGATGAGGAATCAGTTGAGAGAATGTTATTAGTAAATTATACCGTGAGTTACTCTGGCTGCCCCATCGCCAGTCTTCATTCTTGCCGCCCTGTGAACTGGAACCACTGGCACTCATCAGGGATGACTTCTCGCCTGGTGATTGGTATGAATCGCCGGTCATTTGCCCGTAACCACCGGAGTTGTATCCCGAGCAACTGTCGTACCCGCCAGAGTAAGTATTACCCGGAGCTAGAGTACCCCATCCTTTTTTACCAAGGTCTCCCATCTAAATAGAAATAAATATGTCACACGTTACACATATACTCGATCTACACACTGAAGTTTTACTAAATTGTTTGACTGCTATTCACAACTGAATACTTAAGCGCTACTAAATGTGACACTGTTGCTATAAAATACACAATTTTCTACAGCAACAGTGGCTGGGATTCTGTAACTCCCTAACGGTCGGACTTAACGGAGATTCCGTTTCGAAACGGTCAGAAGCAAACCTAGCGATTCTGTAACTATTGACGGCCGTTAGTTTTCGGTAGCAACCGTTAACGTTCAGCCTCTTCGTAACGGTTGGTGTATGTGTCTCGTTAGACTAACGTTTGATTGCGTTTTAGTATTGAAAGAAGTTAATACGTAAATAATATTGTATAAAAGTGTGAAAATTAGTGCCAAAATGTCTTAAGAAGAGAAATTCTTACTGCTGCGTAAATATATCATAGATACGTATGTCAGTGAACCAGCGCTCGGTTGACATTTCGAACTGACTTATACATTATAGTTTTTTAGAGAATACAACTATTAGTGAATTTGGCAGGACTTTTACCCATTAATTCATCTGAGTTTTGTATTTTTCTGTGTTTAGTATCATCAGAATACTGCTTCTATTTGTAAATTACCGCCTAAATATCCCGAGAAGAATAGAAGAACATAGAATTTTTCTGTGTTTGGTATCAACATTGTGAATTAAAGAATTCTCTACTGTTTTTCAAGACCTGGAATTGTAGCATAAATTTACTGAGAAATTTAGCTTTACTATCATCAGTTTATATTGCAAGGTATCAGCCAGTATCAGCTGTCAATTTCGTACAGATGTACTTACATACAATTCCAGATATATATATTGAAAATATGAGTGCAACTACTTACATTTTTATTCGAATTAACTTTTTAATACTAATTGGCAAATTATAATTAACTAATATAATTACAGTTATAGGGGTAATTAAGCATGACACTTCATTCGGCTGTCAAATTTTAAAATTTTTGTATATATTGTATAAGTAACCATAGTTACGGCACAAAAATACAGTGTTGCCGATGTGACAAATTTGACAACCAATCTACTCCCGTTTCATAACGATAGCTGAAACGGGACCTGTTACAGAATGCCTAGGTTACGGTACTACCGTTTACTTACTACCGTAAACTAATGATCACGGTATCTAACGGTTGAGTTACAGAATCCCAGCCATTGTCAGATTGAGAAGAAAAATTTAATAACGTCGTTAGTATCGACCTATGAATAACAGTATGTTTAGATAAGTGAAACTTCAAGAATTTTTCAACCGTTTGAGCTCCAACGAAGAGCCTTTATAAACGAATAAATTTCATGGCATTTTCTAGCTAGTTATGAATAAATTTACCTTATTTACTAGACTCGAAACTTGTGTAGAAACATCCTCAAGCAGTGTCCCCTCCTTAACCTAACAAAACGGAAAAGAAATAAAACAAAGAACAAAAACCAGAGTAAACAACAGAAGAATCTACTTTCAATAAAAATTAAAGAAATGAAACTTGGAACTACAGGTTAAATGAATATGTACTACAAGCAGGTAAAATAATAAAAAATAATCTTAGAAGAAATTCAACTACGAATAGATCAAATCAAAGAAAATGAAGGTACAGAATCCTACAGAAATAAAATGTTACCTTGTCCCCAACAGAAACACTTATATCAGCTACCTTCTGTGTGGCCATTCCTCCGTATCGTATGGCATTTTCCGATGCTTTGCTCGCAAGTTTCGTGGCAGATGATGAAAACATGGTCCATCCCTGCAAAATAAACCACATATTTACAAATCTTCCACACAGAGCGCAATCAATGTGAATCGTACAGTGGCAATAGAAGAAAAAGCATTATCCATTAACTCTTGTGATTGACTTCTTGGTGGCTGTTCTTTCGTGTATCCGAATCCTGCATATTTGCCTCCTTGACTTGGAGGAATGTCTCTAAAATAAAGTGAAATTGTCACATTAAATCTTCATGTTACATATAACGGATAGTCTTACTCGCGTCGCGTTAGATTCTCATTTTGCTTTTTCGAAAAGAACGCTTCCTTTTGGTCCTTGAATTCGGGAGAATTGTAATTTTGGTAGCCTGAAGTACCTGTAGTACCTGACTGGTATCCGTCGGTGTTATCGTATGATTGGTACCCGCTTGAACTACTGGAATAACTTGAATTCGATGCGCTACTTTGAGTGTTGAGAACATTACCAGTGTAGTTTTGTGCTGGAGACGAGGTTTCATCCCATGATTTTCCTTGTGCAAGCGTAGAAATCTACAGGTTATACAATACAATTAGATTAATAATCAGTTTAAATCACTCCGATTGTAATACACTATTACTTTATCCCTGTATAAAGCGGCTGCCTTTGTGTTGTACTTTTGCTGGATGGACAATGATCTATCCCAGTCTGGCTGTGACTCAAAGAATTCGCGAGCATTCAAATTTCCGCCAATCTTCATCTTCTCCAATTCAATATCTTTCCACTTGTCCATGGTGACAGATCTGACAAACGATAAATGTACACCAAGGCCACGATGTTTACCGGAGCATTCAAGACAAATCCAGATACCATACGTTACCGAAACCCATTGCGGATTGTACGTATGGCATTCGAAACATTTCTGAAAGAGACAATTGTTTACATTCCCAATGCTATGTAAATTCCAGATGACCTCTTTATTTAATTGACTTACCATATTTTCATTGCTGGTTCTTAATTCTTGCAAAACTCTTCTTGTTCGTGGACTTGCCATTCTTTAATCAAATATTATTACGGAAACTTGGGTTTTAAAATAGAAAAATAAGTCATAAAACTGCACTATACTTGAAAATACTAATACTATACATATTTTTAAAAAATAACTATTTAAACATTTGTCAAAATCTGCACCAAACTTCCATCGTTTGCTTGAGGACGTGTTCGATAAGAAGACACTGAGTAAACGTCAGGAAGCATACTTCTTTATCGACAATTGACACTTCATTCATAACTGCTAATTAGCAATAACATTATACAAAAACTTATCTTTAGTAAACACAGTAATGGGATTTGCGAGTAATTTTACTAATAATATACGTATATAATAATAATTAGAATAAACCTATTGTTATATATATAAAAACGTTCTTTACACATCGATTCGCGGCTTTATTTTAAATTAATTACTAATTAATAATGATTATTAAAACTATTTAGTAGTATATTTATTACATAAATATTGCTTTCAATGTTTATAAACAATTTTGCAATATGTTTAGTATTGTTCTTTAGTATTTAAATTAATTAATATACAGAAATATTCAGTTAACTTTGGTAGTTGCAGGACGCCATTTTTAAACGTTGACAGCTTAAATGTCAAATTGACAGCTAACCACAAATACACAAAAATGCCAGAAGCGTATGATCAGGAGAAGGAAAATATTCTTTCTCGTAGATTAAATAAAATATTCGAAACCCGCCTCGAAAATGATCAGGTACTAGATATGAATGATTTGATAATACAATAAAAATTCGATAAAATATTTTATTTAGGACACTCTTGAAGCACTCAAAGAATTGTCATCATTCTTTACTGAAAATACCTTACAAACTAGACGAAACTTACGTAGCCAGATTGAAAAGAAAAGTTTGACAATAAACGAACATTTTTTGTCTGCATTTCGGGAAGTTAAAGAAGCCCTAGATGATGTTTATAATGATGTTGCTGTTATGAGTGAATCTGTTAAAGAAATGACTCTGAGATTACAGAAGACGAAAGCTCAGACAAAGTCTTTGATAGAACAGACAACGAGTTACCAACAAGAAAGGTATATTATACCACAAATGTGTACTTACTAAAACTGACTAATGCTTTTATTTTAGTTCAAAGTTGGATATGCAACAACAGATTGTGGCTGCTTTTATTGATAAATTCCAATTAACTCAGGATGATCTTGCAGCTCTGTATGGAAAGACAAGAGACGCACAAATAACACCCGAATTGTTTGTTGTTTTTGATAAAGTCCAACGAATACATTCAAACTGCAAAATTTTAATGCAATCAGGTCATCAGAATGTAGCATTAAACATTATGGAACAAATGACGTTACATCAAGTAAGCAAGTGTATCTATTAGAATAGAATGTTTGAAAACGTACTTGTTTTCTTAGGAAGGTGCTCTGGAACGTTTATATAGATGGGCACAAAGTCACTGTAGAAATGTGGATACACCGGACATTGCAGCGTTAGTAACACAAGCAATGGCCCGATTACAGGACCGGCCTGTATTATTTAAGTAAGAATATTCACAATTCTATAGTAAAATTTTGCTATTTATGAATATAATTTGCAAGGTACGTTATTGACGAATACTGTACTGCAAGACGAGCTGTATTAGTTGGATCATTTATTGATGCGTTGACTCGCGGTGGACCGAATGGAAATCCTAAACCAATTGAACATTATGCGCATGATTCACAACGGTACATTGGTGATATGCTTGCGTGGTTGAACCAGCACATTCCGGTGGAAAAAGAAAATATATTCATACTCGTAAAGCTGTGTGATAAAGCAGGTACAAAAATATTACGATTTTGTCAATTTAGTTATTTTGTATTAATCTCCCTGCAACCTAAATATATTTGCTCATTTATTTTATATCTAATTGTTGTATATGTTTCAGATATTAGTGATCAGTTAACGCAAGCTTTAGCCAATATTTCCGAAGGTGTATGTCATCCACTGAAAAATCGAGTTGAAAAAATGCTAACCGTACCAGCCGCTTCGACAACGTTGTATGCAGTGACTAATTTGATAAGATTCTACATGAATTCTATAAGCCAGGTTAACATACAGCGCCAACTGTTATCGAAACAAGTACTAATAAAAGATTTTTTAGATAATCAAGGGAGGTGTTCTTGAAACTACGTTGTCGGATTTACAAGATTTAAGCGAGAAAGCATTTTTGACTGCTCTGCAAGGTCAAGTAACCAATGCTCTGATTCATGTGGAGTCACCACCTCGAGATTTGTCTCCTACACCGGCTATAAATCATTTGTTATTATTGCTACGCGAAGTACTGTCAACAGCTAGTATGGTCGAGAGTAAGGAAAAAGATATGAGTAAGGCAAGTAAAGATATTTTAATATTTCGCATGAAAAGTAAAACATCTATATTCCACAAATAATAAACTAAAAATAATACGCTATTATTTCATATTTGCTTGATACATTTATATGTATACTTGCTACAAACTATTGTTCATTGCTTTTTAAGCGAGTTAGTACGGAGCACAATGATTTCATTCAGGTCACATTTCCGATCGTAAATGCGTAAATCTTTTCACAGATTGCATCATGTGTTCTCGATCCACTTTTACGAGCTGTTAATGAGCAGGCATCACGCCTGCCGCCTACAGACATGGCGGTGTACATGCTGAACTGTCTGTACGCAATGCACACATGTTTATCGCTGTATGAATTTATGGACGAACGGCTGGAACGGCTGCAAGCACAGTCTGATGCACAAATAGACACGCTCACATCGGAACAAGCGAGTTCATTGGTTGCGAATCTGAATCTTGGTCCCATTTACACCATACTACAGGATAAAGATAAAGGACCTCTTTCTACGATAGCCGGAATGGAACCGACAAATTTGAGAAATTTCCTTGTGAGTTACAATAAAGTAAACTTACTTCTTTTTGAAAGCAGAAATCAGACTGAAACATGTTGTACATTAGTCATATATTCAATTGTCTAATAATCGTTCTGTATATTTTTATGTACTATGGTAATAATCTGTTACAGACTCGTTTGGATTCTCTTGCTGTCATGCCAGACATGGTGATGTTACCACAAATAACATTGCTTTCATCTTCTAAACATCGCTTAAGTGTACAAAAAAGAGCATTCGAAGTGTTATTAGCCATTTATAAACAATTATACGACGGCGTACATAATCCAGCGAACCAATACCAAAATCCAGAATCAATCTTAAATCGTACTCCGGAAGAATTGAAGAAAATGTTGGATTGTTAAATTGTATTCTTATTGTAATATATAAAATGTATAATAATAAAGGTCTTTTTAATCGTAATTATTTCCTGTTTATTTTTTTTGTTAGAATTTTATTATGTATAAAATATGAACAAAAACTTTAAACCTTGTCCAGTGTTAATATCCGCTGAATGTTCGCGTATCATCGTTTATATTTTAACGGGTTGCTCTTGAAGCGGATTGGCCAATGAGTCAGTTGGGCTTTGCCGGTACTGCAGTTAGCATCGGTATGTGATTGTTGATTGATGGAATTTGTACTGAATACATCTCAAAAACATTGATAGTCTATGTACATTCTCGCTGCTTACGCTAAGTATATAATGACAAATTAGCTTGTGTTTTGTGTGCAAGGAAATTGCAGAAGTGTAGAATGTTTCTACGGGAGAAGAATGCGACATCTTATGTGCAAGTGTAATGTGAAGTGATTTCGAACTGGCACACATCAAAATGGCTGACTCTAGTTACTACCAGGTGAGTTTCTTTTTGCTTTGAGTTACACCTGTCATGTGTTTCAGAAAAACACGCTGCACAATTTGCTTTGTTACGGCTGTATTTTATATCTGAAATATATCATATTGTAAACATATGCACAGGTCATTTGTACGTGGCACATACTTAATTGTGTGTATGAATTAAATTATTATTAATATTAATCTTGTTGCTGAATAAATAAAGGTAGCGCTTCTTATCGTAACAGCAGATAAATACCAAATAAATATTTGTTGTGTAATTCAAATTATACTACAGTAGTACATGTATCGTTTACGATTGCATTGTATTACATATACAACCTGCTGTACAAATTGTTATATTTATACTTAATGTTTATTAATGCTTTTGCTGATTATCATTGCTAATTTTGCTATTAGTAATATGTTTATATTTCACTATCGGCACAGAAATATATTCAGTAATCTAATAGCAATCAAACAGGTGGGTGGTTTTATGAAATTTGTTATTAATAGAGTTTCAAAATATGTATCGAATCGTTGCACAACCAAAATTCTTGAGATAACACCTTGCTGTAGTGTATATTGCAAAATCAAAAAATAAACAATAGCCAATTCAGTTAGTTACTATCAAAACGAATCAAACATACGTTGTGCGAAATTGATACATTTGTCATGTACGTATATGTAATGTGAAATGTTTCATGCATATGCATTCTTCGTCACAAATTTAATGTACAATTTATGTTTGAATCCCGAGCCAAAATTCCTAGGGAATATGGCCTGCATCGCAAAAAATGTTAATGTATTCTCATGTAAATTTAGTTACACTTGCCTTACTTACGATTTACTAAAATTACAGTTGCAGTTAGTTTTGTAATTATATTGACTAATTATTTCCACGGTATATAATTAATAAATATTGGTTTCGGCACAATAATTTTGACCTTACACTAACAATATTGTCCAGTCTTCGTAACATTTAGTGTTATTTTTCAAACGTATATTTTAAATTAATTAGTTATGTTTTTTAGAAACAACTATGCTATTTCTAATATTCTAATGTCCCTTGACTTTTCCTTATTCTACTAATTATTCTCAAAATTAAACTGTGATCAGGCTGATCGAAAATGAATCGCCAATATATAGATTACCTTATAAGGAAAAACAGATGTGTTTACATCGTATTTTGCTTCGTCAACAAACAGTTAAGATGCTTTATAAATAAATATCTGTTGAGATGGTTAAACAAATGTTTTTCTACAAGTTACAATAGGATATTTCTTTGATAACCGGAAGTTCTCTGGCAGCTTGTGTTATTTCTGAAAGATATATGTAATTACATTTATAGACAGATGTAAGATGTAATGTGCTCCCTCGTTGCTTTATGAAGGCAAGAATTAATGCGACCCGTTGAAATTAGTTATCAGACCCAAGTACTAAATAAACTAATGTCTGGCTATGCCTGGTTATTTCGAGGGCTTTTTGTACTATAATTATAGTTTTTTCCGAAGCTATACTCACTGTTTGTCCCTAATGATAACAAAAAAAAAACATATATTCTAACATGCGTTAATGGGAGTATTAATTAGAGAATGCATTAACTGATACTGTTTTAAATCTTCAATAGTCAAAAAATAGTGTATTTTCTTAGTTTGAATTTTTGTATTCATTCTCAAATCACTCTTTTAAATTTAAATTAAAGAATATGTTTTTTAATATCTAATTTTTAATATAGCACTAATGTCTATTTTTCGAATCACGCTTTAATTGTGCACTTCACTGTACACTCATGTGATTCATAAATGCGTAAAACTGCTTTCGCGCCATGAACTATCAAATGTTCCGATTCGTATCAAGTTGCCATAACCATAAACATTTATTTACGGCACAACAGCGCCTTAGAGAACGCAATCGAGTGTTTCGAATTGAAACTACATTTTTCAAAAGTGGACAAACTACTTCGTTACCTATCGCGCCCACTAAATTTCGCGCCCACTTGATTTTATATTTACAAAAAAAAAACAAAAAACGTGTTCACTTCGATATTCGTACGCGTGTCGACACGAAATAGATATAAAAAATAAACAACAACAACAGCAGCAGAGTGAAAAACAAAAACTGGACGTGAGAGTTTGAGCATACGACATTGACCGTTGAGATACTTTGATCTTCTATTGTTTTTAATTATAGGCACGATCGAAGTGAGCGTGGATTTACGGTGTATGCCCAGTACGTGCCTGACTTCATACTAATAAACACGTGATTTTCAGTTTCTTTCGTCTGTCTGGTTGCCCAATATAAGTGTTTGCTAAAATTGTCGAATCAGGAGAAATTGCAAATTTCACAATACTATTACTATGCTATGAAAAAACTATCTAAACTGACTATTGACTAGTATCAAATAACTTTACGTGTATTTATCATATTATGTTCCCCAAATATGTTGTAAAATCGGGGTCAAACAAGTTTCTGGAATGTGGAAATCCACGCAAAAAACAAGAAAATCCTCTTTCAAATAATCAGACAAGCAAAAATAAATTATCTTAGTTTTATAATGTTTAATATTAAAATTACATGTACAATATTTTTGATTTGTAGTAATTTTTGTCGCGATACGAAAAATTAAGAGCGTACTTAGATTTTGTGATGATTACAAAAGTGTTTAATGATCGTATTGTTGCTTCTTTGGTTCTCCAAAAATTAATTTCTCAAACGGTGTCCTTGAGACTGGCCAGTGCTGTGTTTTTGAAATACCTGAGGTCAGCAATGCAGTGACGTGTGAAAGTCAAGGGGAGATTAGAGTAGCCAGTGGCGTGCCAAGTTCTGAAATTGTCCGAAAATATTGAATAGCTATTTCTATACATATAATAATTCCTAGTTGTTTTAAATCTTTATACGTTAAACTACCGATATATACCTAGATATTTTAAGTAGCTACAAAATACATCTATTTCGGTGTATTTTCACAATTTATCAACTGTAATATCAGTCTATGCGATGCCGACGACATTGCTTGCCGTCCGGCTTGTGTTTAGATCGCGGATGGCCCCACTTCGGTCGCGAGCTGGTACACACTGTACCCACCTGTGATGTGTACCTCGCAGTCAAGTGCACGACACCGTCAGACAGGAAGGTACCACTGTACATTCGGTTAACTCTTCAGTATGTGTCCAGTGTCCATAGTAGCGAGTTGAGTTCTATTTGTGCACGTCCGTTAATCATCCATGTGCGGCTCATGGTAAACAATGTGTTTGTGTGTGTGTAAAATTGTTCGATTGTGATATGATCCTGCTCAAGAAAACGCCGCATTTGCGAATTAGGATTACACCGCCTGTATCACCCAGGGTACGATGTAATAATATTAATAACTTTCTTTATTTAGCAAATTTTGCTAGTTTACATTCGTATCAATCTTGATATGTCTATGATAAATATAATTACAACACACGTTTCGACCTTGCTATTTTTGTAGTTTTAAACTACTTTATTAAAGAACATAGGTGAAGTCTTGGCATATGCCGTATAATTTTAGAAACAAATATTTATTGCTAGACTAGCCCTAGAATAATTACATTGCAAGTAATGGGAAAGGCGGGATGCTACGTATGTATGTATTTAATAATGATTGTAGTATTAGAATATTCTTTATTACATTATAATATTTACAATAGAATAAGTACAATTATTGTATTGAGTTTACCGGAACGTTTTTATAGCGTAAAAGTATGACGAACACTGCGATTTCTAACGATACAATGCATGGTATTGAAACTGTTTCATCTCGTGTATTGTTCTTCATACACAACACAATTGTCAGTAGACTAGTATCCGCTATATAATAGCGAGTGTCACTAATATAGTACAACATTTGCAACAACGTAATAGTGACCAAACCTTTCGCATATATACATACATCTCTGATAATATTAAAATAAATACAACCTTGCTGCCTAGCCCGAAAAAATGATGATGTATTCAGAAGAACCGGCTAAACATGGTAATTACATGGAGTTTTGCTTTGGTTAATCATATTTTAATTTGTTTATTTCTTCCATAATTATGCGTACATACACTGTATGTACTTGTTGTCTGTACTGTACCATATGTAGCACGTATACTTACTTATATTAACACTGAGAACGAAAAGAGAAAATTAATTTATTCTGAATCCGCAATGCTGGCGATTTATCATATTTATTAATACCTTATTTGAATTAATGTCACGGTCCGTTTAATCAAGGTCACGTTGATCTTGTTTATAAATTCAATTTATCCATCGATTAGATTCTCATCGCAATGTGTAGTCATTTGGGAACTATACATTCATATGTAAATGTGTTCTTATTTTATTTAAATATCATACATGTGTATGTTCCTAGATTATATTTAATATGGTAAGCAACACAATGATCGGAAATATTAAGAAATATATATTATCTTTTTGTGTGTCATTTGATATAGTAGCTACTTATCTATACGTTAAAATGGAAACAATGCATGTATATTGCAGAATGTTTTGCCAACAATAACGGCGGGCCCGCATAATGTACGTTTTAATCGTACTGACTGGCATATCTTCCATGAGACATTACGTTTCCGTTTTCTCACTGGCCCATTGTGAAGTGACATGCTTGTTGAAACCTGAGATACTTCTGTATGTTTGCCCGTGTGTGTGTGTGTGTGTATGTAACAGGTTGGTACTTGTTCGGGCATTGTTGTGTCTCCGTGGTATTGCACACACAAAGATATGTAATGTACCTGCTTGTTCTGCATATCGCGTCTGTCACCGGTGACCCAGATTTAGACAAACAGTGCCTAGCGGCAAATAACTGCAGATGCCCAGATGGTGAATTTATAACCAAGAATGTACGCAGTAGGTACGATAGGAATTTTTAGTCACACTGCTTTTTTGAAATCATCATGTGTGTGTGTGTGTGATTCATGGTATGATTTCAGGAGTGTAATACAGCCTTGATGCATTGTTGTGGATATTGAAAAATATAGACTTGTATTTCAATTGCGTGACCACTGCTAATAATAAACAAAATAATTGTATTTATTACATGAAATATTGCCGACGTTGCAAGGCTGCCTCATGCAAAATGCTAGTTTTCAACGTAAATAAATGCATACTCGATATGTGTGTTTCAATATCATTTTAATATTGTTTATTATTGACTATATGTTAGAAACAGTAAAATGAAATATTCGATTATTATTAACCGTAGAAAGATATATAGCTACATGAGATACACGACGTAGAAGTTTATGTACAACTTACAAAGATTATTTGTAATACGTTTGTGATTCATACAACATTGTGTTAATGAGAATAAAATAAATATTTTGCCAATAACAGTATAAATGTGCAGGCATAAGGTTAACGTCGATTTTTCATAAAAACAATTTGACAGGTAAAATTACTAAATAATTATTTTACCGAGGTCATGATTTTTTTATAACAAGGTTTTATTGAATCTTCCTACATGAAAATGGAACGTATTTAATTGCATAATTGCACTATTCTTGCAAACAATAGACGACCAATTATACTCAGCTTAATGTTATTAAACGAATCAATAGTTTTTTTTTCCAAATGATTACTCAATGAAATCGAGGGTGAAGGTTATGTATCAGACGAAGAAAATTACAGACAGTACTGGATTAAGGCAACGTTTAAAATAGAATACTTCAGGTGTATCTTGAATAATACTTGATTCAAGAAAATATAACATGTTCTTATATTAAAATTAAAGTTAAATATGAAATCAATACGTATATTGGACCTGATAATAGACAGTCTCAGCCTGTGAAAGTGTTACACCGATCAATAAACAATTAATCTTGTTGATATGATAATAGCTGACTTGAAACTCGATATAAACGGAAGAACTCAATTAGTATATTGGTATTTGATTGCAAAAAAACAATAGCTACAAATGAGCTGTCAGATTATTATTCTCATTTAATAAAATGTATACACAATTATTTTCTTCGAAACGAGGATGTTTCTAAATTAAACAATAGAAAATGTATTTATACTTTTGTGTGACATAACATTTATTCCTCATACTATTTTATGAATCATGGCGTTGCGTATGTTCGCAATTTCTAAATCGACGATATTAAACGCTAATATTTGTGTTGACTGATAACAGATAAGGTTTATCAGTATGAAAACAGGTGCCCTGAAATTAGTCAAGTTCATATTTCTCAATAGTTTGTATTTGGTTTCTGGTGAAAGTTTGTGTTCTATAATGATTATGGGAACCATGCAGACACACATGTAAATGAATGCAATTGCTAATTAGGTTGATTGTGATTAGATTATAATTACCGGAGCAATTAAATGAAGTTGAGGCAGTGTAAATTGTTTCATTGTATCCAAACATCACCGGTAAGTTTTCATTGTAAATAGATAATCATTTTAATGCACTTATAATGGATTTTAAATTATACTTTATGTAAATTGTATTACGTAAAACTATTTTGCGAATTTATTTCTATTCTTACATAATATCCGTTCACAACTATTTAAAAATGGCTTTATTATACACACATATTTCTAGGTCGAGTTATTGTCCATTTTGATTCGAAATTTGTCTTAAAAACGCCAACAGAAGAGAGGTATTAATAATTACAAAATTAGACTGTTACAATGACGGCATAACATGCAGTTATACTTTCAACTGTTACGAAATTATTTCGACAATTAACCCAAATGGTTGGGTGGATTCTCAGAAAATACAATTTCTTCATAACTACTGTGTTGATGTTTAAGTACATGTGTACCTAACTTCGTTTATATCTCGTGCGTAAGATCTGTCTGTTAATATCGTCTCATTAGCATCTCATCCGGCAATTACATCATCTTAACTGAAGCGACTGCTAGTTGGAGGGAAATGTATAATGAACTGTTGTTGATTTTTTCGTTTTGATGTTTGTGTTCCAGGGAGATTACATTCGACACCCCGTGCTGTACGAATTATCGCACAAATATGGCCTGTCCACCGATAGCGTGCCCGAGTCTTCGCTGCCCTTCAAACTGGAGGAACTCAAAGAGATGATCCGCCGGGAGATACGCAAAGAACTGAAGATCAAAGAAGGCGCAGAGAAGTTACGTGAAGTAGCGACGGATAGAAAATCGCTGTCGCACGTGGCAACGATCGTGAAGAATGCCAACTCCAAGTTAGCGGAACTCAAGTCGGAACTGAGCGAACTAGAGTCACAGATCATCCTGACACAGGGCCATAGTGCACCAACAACACCACCGAATTCTACAAACGGTCAAGGTAAACAGTTTAATGCGCATGTTTCATTGCATTCACACGATCGGAGATTGAATATCTAGTAACTAGATTTTAGTTACTAGAATCTAGTAACTATGTAGTCTCACAGAAGCAACTGTGTTATATTTCACAATAGTAACTGAACTATCAAAACCGGTTCGTTGAAAACAATGCTGGATGCACAATCGTAGAACTTACCATATATGTGTGTTTGTGTATATCTGCAATAGAATTCTACACATACGTATAGTTACATAGTGTGTGTGGACAATGAAGTGTGTAAGCGTGGCCCGTGCATGTTTCATATTCAAGTGCAGATGATGTGTGTTTAGTTGTATTGTACATGTATGTATGTTTCTAGTGATATTATCTAGATGTATACATATATATATATATATATATATATATATATATATATATATATATATATATTATATATATATGTGCGCGTGTGTGTGTTGAATGCCTGTGCAAGTGTTGGTTGTGTGCATTGCTGTACTTGTATACGTATGTTTGTACTGTGCAATTTAATGTACACATCTGTGTGAGTTCTATGTTTGTATGATCATGAAGGATATGCATATGCCGTCTCTCTATGTGTGTGTGTACGTAAGTGAATGTTGCTTGACTTAGTGAGTAACGTACGCGAATGTGTGCATTGTTAATGTACATAAAAGAACCGCGTGCACACCTGTGCACCAGCTGTCTTTGACCCCTGATGAAATGCTTTGCGGAAATCATACACACGGCCCGCCTCTGCACTAAACTACCAAGAAAAACACACCATTAAACACTGCACGCACACATACGTATATACCTGTTGTTATTAATGCCATTTACCCTATCACGTGCATTGCAAACTAACGAATTTATACGAACTGCCGTGGAATATACATATGTATTACAAATATCCATTCTACCCCCATTTGTAAGCTAGTATAATATCCTGTTCAATGATTGCTATATTTACGTACACGTTTATTTGCCGTTGAATTCGTGTTAGTTGACCAAGCGTTTTTCTTAAAATAGTAGTACGTTTTCACACTTGTTTATTTTCGTAAAATCTTGTTTTTGCACAGACCGACTGCTAGTATGTAGCATCAACTGTATATTTATAAATAGCTGTACCTACCCAGTTTTGCCTTGCATTTTATGTACAGCATAAATATAATTGATATTTCTGTTTTGACGCAAAATTGTGCGTAGGTGAACATAATTTACCTATTTTAGAAGCCCTCGGGAATTAACGGTATTTTGCAAGCAAATACACTTGTGTTTATTTCTTTCATGCCATTGCATTCTGGGAATTTGTTACAATATAACCTCACATCTGGTTTGCGCATGCGCGTGTTCGTGTAGATATGACGTTTAAAATAATCGGACAGGTATGCATTTGTGATCGAACATTTTTATCGTGTGAAGTGATTGCTTGATTGTAATAGAACCACCGTTAAAATATGTACGGGTGGAATAATATTTAAATGAATTAGTTGTTTTTATCTTAATGTGCATTCCTATCTGACAGCCATGATGTATTAACGGTTGAATACTTGTTGTATCTTCGTTTTTAACAAGACGTATTCATATACATATATATACACACGTTTCATCTGCTGACATCTATGTGTAGGTTTTATAAATTAATTAAAATTGTGTTTTGCTTATTTGTTATTAAATTAAGTTTTAATTCTCAATACATTTATTTTATCGCGAATTATAGCAGCAAAATATTTATACATATAAGGTACATTTCACTAAATAATTATACATTTTCGAAAATATGAGTATGTCAAAAACTACTTTCATTCAAAACTCTACAAGATTAATTATTTTTCACATGCTCTACAAATGATAAAAATCTCACACACTGTTACACTTTTTCCACTTGTAATTAAATCGTACGTTTCTCTACTTTTATTCTCATTAACACTCTCCCATACGAAACGGAATCAATACGTTGTTTATTTGTACACTCTTTTCATTCATGTTGTGTACAGTTTGCAAGCAAACGTTATGAAAATGTGTGACAATTGTTAATTAGATTTGAAAGGAATATTACAAGCATCTGGAATACTGTACTACCGCAATTTAATTGACCGTACATGTCAAAGTATATTTATAGGTTTAGTTTTGACGTTGATAATTATCTTAAGTGAAGCCTTAAATTGTTACCGGAGTAGCCTTGAGTACTTCCTTTCGTATTTTTCTACGACAGTGAATATATTATTTATCGTTCGTTTGCAACAGACGTTACGTTTTAAATTTATGGGCAATGAGTGATAATGATGAATTTAGTACTCTGCTGATATTTCTAGCCTTGTACTTGAAGATTTAAGTACACACTTGTACTTGAAAAATGTTCGTACTTCAATGGATGTATAGCTGAGAAATTTAGTTAATCCAATACTCAATACTTATATAATAATAATAATAATAATATATATATATATATATATATATATATATATATATATATATATATATATATATATATATATATACTCGTATTAATGAAAACTTAGTTATATTTTCTTCCCATATAAATTATCATCTAAGTTGAGAATACTTTCGTTTTTTTTAAGGATTGATACTATTATCGAAGGAGTTATTATTGAAACCCCCAATGTCAAATTCCCTTCTTAACTTATGTGCTCTGCTGGTTGCAAACAAACAGGCTATGACAGTTTTAAATACGTATATGTAGATCATTGAATATTTTTTCAAATTTGACAAAATGTACAGAGATATTTTATTCCAAATATGGATATCCACATAGAAAACATTATAATGAGTTCCGGATATTGTACAATGTAATATATTCTCGTGTTTTATGAACAACAGGAATGTAATAAGGTCAGAGATATTATCAGTGAATCATGGCGATGCCAATTTGTTCATTCACTCTGATGGCAATGAAACATGTGTAACACCCTATTCAAACTTTATTACTCATCACTTGAGTATTATGAATGAATATTCAACAATGTCTGTTGCGATATCTACACGTATAAGCAATAAAGTTATTTATACTTATATCTAATCAATATATTCATATATGTATGTATATGTACGTAATCATACAGCTGTACATACAGCTGTCTATACATTTGTGTACAATAATATCGTATACACAGACCTAAATACATATGTACATAAGCAAGTATCGGACTAACTATCTGTATATATTCATTCATTCATGCATACATACATAGATCAAGGTCGGAGAGAGTCAAGTGTTGTTAATTTTAATGTTGAATATCATTACAACTATCAGTACTGATTTATCCGATTGAAATGATCGTGTGACCGTGGCATTGAAAGAAGAAAAATGTACATTGCAGATTCTACAGTTGCATGTGTATGTTTGGAGAATGATAACATATGATTGACCTTGAAACGTTCACGCTGTTTCCTCTGACTATACATATTATGCACGTGTGGCATGCTTACGTAGGTGTTAACACAGGCATAGACCCCGATACCTGCCTATAAGTTTGTTACCATGGAGATATACAACAGTGGAGAGAAAAAAAATACGCGCGCATTCCAAACGGTTCCGACATTTTTTCGTTCATAACGCTTTCTAGACAATGCAATGTGTATAACCGTTTTTGTAGAATATCTTTCTATACTTGGTACACAAGTACTGTTATATAGTTGTATAATATTAACGCATCTCTATGAAGAACAAAACTGCATTATGATTACAGAAATAAACAGTTTTGCATCTGATCGAAAACATCTAGTTACGCTACTGGCCACGAGATGGACAGGAATGATTGTCTGCCAACGTTTAATGTGTTTTTTCGATGTTCTATATATAATTTTTTCGCTATGTTAGCTAATCTATTATTGAAAAAATACATTGACAGTTACTTCTAACGATGAGCAGCGTAACTAGTAACTTTCTGAAAATACAAAATCTACACGTGTTTTGTGCCTGTCAGAATTACAATTCTGGTGTTTATTTAAAACGCAGTGTTTGTGGCATTTTGAACAGATGCTTATAAAAATATCCGCTGCAAACCAGTTTTGTACGTGTATTCGAACGTACAGCAAGAGATTAGTAAGGAGAGTGTTGAACTCGCAATTCTAATAATAGCTACTTACATCTTCAGACCATATGTATTGCGGACACGGGTACGTGTGTGTCACTTTGGGATGTGTATCTCTTGTCAGGTGATTCGCTACTCTGCTACCACCACACAGCGGATACAGCGGAATTGGGTTATACAATTATAGATAGACACATGTGGCAAAATGCATCCGCATCCTTTATTTACACTTATTAACACTGTAGATCAAGTAGTGATAATGAGGAGATAAAACTTCGTAGTACATCTTACTAATCGATGTCAGGTACACATCACTTGCAACATATGTACATTCTGGCAATTGCTGACGTAGAACATTGAAGTAAAGTTCAATTCTGCATAGGCAAATTACACTCGATCCATTAAATTCGGCATACGACATTGTTTAATTCATATACGATAAGTATCTGGACTTGAGTTTATGCTTAGCATACATTAATACTTGCAGTTGTAAACTATCACAAATGTTGATTTGATCATCTTTGCTTCTTAATTAACTAGCTCATTAAAATAAAACGAGCATCACATTGTATAATATATAGTTAAAGAGGATAATATCTCTATGTTGAATGATGTTATTATGGTTAATAGATGCGTTGTTGTCTCCGATACCGGATGCCCGTCGTCCATCCGGTGAGTTCGCGCTGGACCCGCGACTCCAGTCGCTGGAGAAGCAACTCAACATCGAGCTCAAGGTCAGACAAGGCGCCGAAAACATGATACAGAGTATCACCGGGGGCTACCACTCCCGCGACAAGAAACTCCTTGCCGAAGCGTACCAAATGCTTGCCGACTCCAAAATCAAGATCGACTATTTAAAGATGCGAATTCTAAAGGTTGGTAACTAAATTATATCACAGTAAATACGAGAAATATTACAACAAAATGTAACAAAATAATGTGATATGTTAAAACAAGTAAACTATGTATGTTTTTTTACAATAGATGAAACAAAATCTGAATCACCACCACCACGCAAGTAATTCCGAGACTATGTCCAACGGTGAATGCACTGCCCGGGAATTTGAACAACCCCTCGAGGATCGTATCGAAGAGCTACGACATCGGCTACGCATTGAATCTGCCGTTGTGGAGGGCGCGAAGAATGTCATCCGGCTCTTACAGAGCGGGGGCAAAGTCGCCGATAAAAAGGCACTGCAAGAGGTGAGTCCTGCATTCAGATTCTATTCATAGCCAACCAATAATGTCCACGCTCCATTTAGCTCATTGCGTCGCGTACGACGCTCTTAATTCCAGTGATCACTCGTTATTCTCGGTTCTAAGAACTGCAATCAACCATTGCAAATGCTAAAACATAGTCTGCAGTTGTGTATTAGTATTAGTAAAATATTCACCATTTAGTTTTGTAAACAAACTCGGCTGCAAATGGAAGCTCTCCTTTGTGTGTCGTTACTTTTACTTTGGACTTTTCTTTGTTTCGTGATTTTATTTTCGGTATCATCACAGCTAGCCAAATTGCGTTCGTCGTCCTCTCTGGTCCCAATGCGACCACTCGTTCTCGTTGAGTTTAAACTACCCGAAAAGCTATTTATACCTATCTGCCCACCGTCGCATATAAACCATTTTAAATCCCATTGTTTAATGATACGTGTATGCATACTTGTACTTATCACAAACGTCAATGTATGTATGTATGTTCTTTTTATTTTCGAATCTTTCTCGTTATCGGTATGAAATAGTTCAAGTGGGTTGCGTTGTGTAAATATTTATGCATTGTTACTGTTCGATTCAGCGCACAAGTATTGAAACATTTACTTGTGCCAAGAACACAGTATACATATTAGTTTTTGTTTTTTTTTTTTCCTTCGCGCTTGGACTCACTCCACACGCACAAGTATATACACATGCACGCACATACGTTCTGTGGACGTAGGCTGCTAAGATTTCAGCGTCGGGACGTGCGATACCGTTTTAGTATCGGCACAGCTGTCGCAACATACATATGTACATGGCTGCACAATAATAACGACGACACACTGTGTACCAGTTTATTGTACGTTACTGCTCGGAGGAATGTGCAACAGGTTCCACAACGTCTCATAATTATTAGGCAACTGGTGTGTGTGTGTGCGTGTGCTGCTTGCTTTGACAAGCATTTATTATTATATTTCAAACGGTTCACAGTGTATGTGTGTGTTTGTGGTTTTGAGGACATGCCAGTTGGCCGAACACAGATCGCAGAAGTAACCACTTGCCAAGGCCAATTGCGTCGTGAATATTTTTGCAGATTTTATTCACAATCACGGCAACATAGTTTTCGCGAAAGAACGTCGCGTTTATTGAGAGTGCGTTGCAGCATCCGCGCCACGGTCGAACGTGTACGGACGTGTTACAGCACAGTCCATCGTAAAATTACAATCTGCCATTCGTGATGTTCCACCGTTATTCAACAATACAGCCGCTGCAAGTAATCTGTAAAGAGTTGCGTACGAACTTGTCCGGGTGAATTTGTCGAGATGTGACCCACATCGACGTGTGAGTGTGTAGTTTGGACAGAAATCAGTGCGCGAATATCGTGACTTTACGTTGTGAACAAAATGGCGTGACGTTATGTACGAAAAACCAGAGACACCGCAACAGTGGTCCGTGCACGCGGACATAACAATTTCGCATAGTGCGCCCAACGAGGGGCCGCCTGTGACTACCACACATGCAGAACAAAGTGGCAATGGACTGCGAATGGTGTACACGTGGACGACACATCCACCAACGACTGAAGCAGAGAATGTACGCTCCTCGGTGCCGTCTGCAACGACTTTTCCATCTGATCAGGCCAGCAGAACGAGCAATCAAACCTACGGGTTTCAGAGAGGCGGTATGACATTTACTTCTGTACCACCTCGTCAACAAACACACGTATACGAACCACCACATCTCGGTGTGAACGTACAGGATTCAGGGTATAATAGCGAATTACTGTCGCCCAGCTCGTGTGGCCAAGGCAGTTACCCAAGACGAACGATTATTCCATACAATCGAAGATGTCGCAGCACCTGTAGTATTATCCTATCGACAGCCATCAATACCGATGGTCATAGTGTAAAGTGTGATACAACGGCGGCCGTAGCTCAACCTAGTACTATGTACCACCAATGCGGACGAACACAAAGTCTCCGATGTCAGACGCCAACGATTAAACCAGAACGGAGGGATTCGTATTATGGATGTGGCGATCCGTGGTGTTATCACGCAGAGGATTTCAATAATCGTCGGTGTTCGCCGGTGTTGGAAAGTTGTGAAGAATGCAGTGTGAGCAATCAAAGTGTTAGCTCCAAACGTACATCGCGTGCTAACACCTTTACCACACATTTCTGTACGCGTGTGCCCGAACGAAATCGAAGTTCACCACCGAGTTCGACTTCGGATTTTAAAAGTAAAGATATGGCCTCACAAACAGTGGAAACGCAAGAGAAAAGTACGTCGCCACTTGAATATCTACGATCGCCTTTTGAACCACTGAAAGACGATAAAAAGAATGACACAGACTCGGGTAAGAAGAAAACTAGGAAATTATCGGACCGAAGACGTTCTTCAACGTTGAATTCAAGACGAAACAGCGACTCGAATACGTTGTCACCTTCATCAGTAACGGATGCTGATAAAATTAGGGTAACTTGTATATATATGTTAACGTTTTAAAGAATATGCTTTAATTGGTTACTTTTAGTCCAGCAAACGAATCACACGTTCCCCAGCCATGGTCCGCGGTAGATCGCCGCTACTGGAGAAGAAGGACTCCGAGCGTGATCCTACAAAGAAACAACGAACCGTACACATTGACGTGTATTGTACCGGTTCTGATTGTGAATCAGATTCTTCGAGTACGGATTCCGAAGAAGGTACACAATCTTCACCGCAAACGGTGTTTGAATCGGAAAAAGTACGAGTGTCACATCGACGAGCAGGTACATCAGAACTACCCTATTCGTTGTCAAATTATTTAAAGAATACCAATCCCAGTAAAAATATACCGGACGAAGAATGCGGCGCTAAAATGCTTGAGGATAAACGTAATTCCGATAGTGATGAAGATGCTTCAACTGCGTATCCTTCGGCACTCAGTTCGTATTCGCATATCCACGATTTGGAATCCAGTATGTCTAGTGTTCCTGCATCGTGGTCAGCAATGTCCACGTCTAGTTGTACGGTGCCTGACGGATACGATTCCGTATTAGCGACGTCTTGTAAAGATACTGTGTCCGATTTTGAATCGCTGGTGCAGAGGAAATTCAATCTGGTACCGGACGAAAGTGAATATTTTATTCCGCGTAGGCTGCAATCAGCTCAGACCAGTCGAACTAGCACCGTTGGAAGTATATTACCAAGTGACAGTTTTGAATACGATGATTCCGCTGATCGCGATAGGATCAAACATATGGAACAGCTATGGATCGGTGATCCTGAACAGAAAACATGGAAATCACCGAGTTCCGAACGGAAATTTCTCTTGCAACAAGAGAAGATGAAAGAGTACTTGAATAAACGCACGAAAGAGAAGCAGAAAAAGAAGCAAAAGGACAAGGAATCTGAAACGGAGAGTACAGAAGATGATTCCGAACAAGGATGGAGTTTTGTACGAAACACGGATGATGGAAAAAGTACATTGAAACGAGACGTAACGGTGCGAAGAGCAAGTCGAGAAACTGAAGAACCTGTGGAAAAGAAGAATGGAAATGAAGAAATTCGAACGAAAGTGGATAATCAGAATACAAATGTTGATAATGTACCAAGTGTCAATGTTTCAAAAATAAATACACAAGGGATTTCAGTGAACACTGCTAAAGACAGCAACGATACAATGCCTGTTAAGATGAATAGTGTTAAGAAAAATCTCCTGGATAATGGACAGTTTGTAGTGAAACCATCGGCTTCATGTACATCAATTAGTCAATCGCGACGTGTGAATCCGATGCTGAGAACACCATTCACCCTTGTGCCAGGTCAATACTCGGAACCGCTGTCTTTAGCACAGAAATTCGGTACTGTTATAGGCGCAATTCGAAAACCCGGACACCACATAGGACCGGCGAAGAATCCTGACTGTCTGTGCGATCACTGCAGGGCACACTTCGAGGAAACTACAGCAAGAAATAGGACGCGATCCGTAGGAGATCATCCTATCGACTTGCCAGATACATGGAAACCAATACCGAAGTCTCCACTTACCAATAAGACAAAAACTACTGATGCTTAATCAACATCTTCAGTCAGAAATTACATGCAATTTGATGTGCATAGAGAATTAATTTAATTATTATTGTTGCAATCAATCGTGATAAAAGTGTTCAATGAAATATATATATTCTTAAGAAAGCCACATATACATACATACGTAAAGTATTGGAATGAATTTGTAGTGTACACGAGCTAAAATTAGTGTTAAAAAGTGTAAAATGCGTATGTTTTTCTTAGAAATGCTTCAGTTTGTTTGTTGGTATCCACCGTGAGTCATAGCGTCTTTGTATGTGTGAATTGTTAATGCAAATATTAGAAGTTTAAATATGAATCATAGTTCTAATTTCCAAATAAATCAACAAGTAATATGAATATCTAGTTACCGACTTTGCAAATATGAATGAAACATTTGTTTGTGTAATTGTAGGTTATGTACCTTTCTTCTATCCGTTTTTTTTTTCTTCTTCAATATTTCCTTGCTTGTTTAATCACAAAACCGAATCTTCCATATAATTAACTTTATTTAAGAATATATACACAGATATCCCTCTGTTGGTTCAAATATTAACGAATTACAATGTAAAATTCTTTCACAAATAAGTTATGCTTTTTTATTGTTTTATAAATACTATTGTTAAAAATAAAATTTTACCAAGATTATATTACATACATGGCGTTGTATTTATTTTTAAACTGTGTGTTAATGACCATTACATAACGAACATTGTCATTAACGGTAATGATATTGTTATATAAATGCATTTTCTTTTAAATCACGCAACTTTGCGAAAACATTTTTATTTATATTGCGTTATTTATATTTGTTGTCTTCCGTATAGCACTGACTATTATTAGATGGTTCGGGGGTTCGAATCTGGGTCAGGCCTATTAGTTGGTGAATTATATTTTTCCAGTTACCCCGTGTAAAGTTAACTAGGTTTAATAGTTAAATTTAGTATCAGTGCCATTTTATACGCAGTTGCATTAACGATGATACTGCAATCATTCACTGGTATTTGAATCATTGGAATTAAAGAGCCCTAGTATTTGTTATTGATAATGTATTATAATAAAGCAATAAAACTTGTATTCGTATTTTTGTTAGTTACACGAATATGAGCAAAAAAGCTGGACGTTTATAATACAAATTACTATGCCGTTTCCATTCATACATTTCTCCATTACTGATTTCGTATATAAATATATTTACAGGCACAACAGAGTTTGATAGAATCTAGTTGCAAATTAGATCTACTTCGAAAATCGTTAGAACTACGTCGACAAGAACTGCCACCTGATTCGAGGATTGCAGACCAGTTGAAACGGGAACTAGAGAGTGTACAAGTATCTAGTCCTGTGCCCGTGTACACAAGTCTCCAACCGTTCCGCGGCAGTACATCCGGTACGAAGACATTGATCTCACCCTCATCGCTGAGTCGATGTGCCTCAGTCACTGGTGCACTAGAAGTCCGCCTCATGGGCTGTCAGGATCTGCTGGAGGATGTGCCAGGCCGCTCCAGACGTGACAAGGAAGCCACATCAAGTCCCTCCGATCTACGATCGTTTGTCAAAGGTGTCACTGGTCGCAGTTCATCGAAATCGTACAGTGTCAAAGATGAGACCAGTTCGGAAATCATGGCAGTTATTAAATTAGATAATCAAACGGTCGGGCAGACTAGTTGGAGGGCGTGCTCGCAACAAGCGTGGGACCAAAGGTTAAACATACTTATTTTTATTTTGTATCTTTGTTTTGCCAGGCAACAAACACCGTACAAAACTTGTCTGATCCGAGATGATTTGTGTTGTCTCGTAACGATTTGTTCGCTGTCCCGGTAGAATTGGCAGTCATTCAAAATATTCGGAATGCAATTTGTCGAAATTGGTTTGAACGTGACCCATTAAAATAGATTTGCCAAACATCAACAAACAAATGGATGCATGTTATCGATCAATTAGTTTGTATTAAGTTACGAACAAATACGCGTCAGAAAAAAAAAGCAATCTCATATTATTTAGCCGTCTTTAAGAATTTATTATTCTTATTAATCTAAAGCAAACGTTATAATGTGATTCTTTTACTGATTGACCACAGTATTAGTATAACAGAAATACTAATAAATTTACACTTTAGATTCTCAATCGACTTGGACAAATCGCGCGAACTGGAAATAGGTATCTACTGGAGAGACTGGAGGTCCTTATGTGCAGTTAAGTTCCTCCGTCTGGAAGAATTCATTGACGATGTTCGTCACGGTATGGCCTTGCAGCTAGAACCACAAGGCTTGCTATTTGCAGAAGTATGACCTACAGAATACTACTTACAACGGGTTGAATCATTCAACTAACATTTATTCCATACAGATTAAGTTCCTGAATCCGATGATCTTGCGCAAACCGAAACTTCAGAGACAGCGCAAAATCTTCAAACAAGAAGTGAAGAATTTCCCTCGGGCGAACCAAATGAACATAAATGTAGCGACATGGGGCCGATTGTTGAAACGATCATCGCCAAGTATTCAACAAAGCAGAACTGGTCAACCACCGAGTCCTCCAGGAGCACAGGTTAATAATCCTCTGCTCTCCCGTCACCAGATCCTGGATGAACTGTAAATAATATACATTGTATCTTGCACATTACAGCCCCTACAACTAGTATTCGATCCTCCACAATTGGATGATAAACCAGAAACTCCTGGTGAAACGCCCGATCCGCAGATTGGCGGACTGAGCGGCGCCAGACCCTTAGGTATGCAAATAGGAGGCGTGGCAGTCCTGCCTACGGACCCGCCCCCTGTATTGCCTACCGGCCCGCCTCCCGTTGCCAAGAAACGTGTTCCATCGACGCCTCCACCACCACCACCTAGATTAGATCAAGAGGTAAGCGTGCTTGTCAATATTTAAACACACATTATAAATGTACGTTCGCAGTCTGTAACGTATATGAACAATCTTGTTATGAGAACAAGTGAGATATGCTTTAACGTACTTTACGTTTACAGAACGAAGGTGACTGTATGCAGACTGAATAGTTATCCTGTATTTGAACAACTCTTTTACAGAGATACAGAGCTTAGTTTTCTAGTTTTGAGTTTTTTTTTTTGTACGCACATTTAAGTTGCTCTCATTCTGGGCACTCCGCCCGATCACATAGCACTACTTGTACTTCTATTGGCTATACCCCACCCCCAGATCACCACTGTATATCTATAGACCACGCCCACCACTGCTAAGCCAGTACTGAGCATACAGGCCACGCCCACTGACACAACCCCCCCCCCCCCCCCACCGCCTATACAGTACTTCTATATGACAATGCACCGTTACAGTTGCAGAGTGCACTGCGAGAATTCGACTTTTTGAACACGGAAGACAGGCGTGCATCGCCAGAATTAGTAACACGCTACAACGCACCGGCACCTCTGATCTTAGGTGTCCATCCTCCACCAGAACAGTTAGTGCCTCCCTCGCCGCAACCAGTGATCGAGTTTCCCGAGGATGAGGTACTGCAGACAGCCTCATCTACCAAATACATACCTATACATACATGCATACTCGTATTCGTACATATGTACATACAACGCTTACAAATATGTTTCTTCTCTTTTAGTTCATGCATGATATGTATTTTTATTTGATTTTCATTGATTGATTGATTGATTACCCGATTCTCTACAATCTCGTGTGTGCTTCCTATTTTTTTTTTTTAATCTGGCTTTTTTTCATTGATTTATCATGAACGATTTATTTTAATTGTAGGTGCAGCATTGAACATATGGATTCTACATATTTCATTTAATAATTGCATGATATGTGATGATGCATGATGCAGTGTTGATAATAATGTTATATTTATGATTTTTATATGTATTCGTTTTAATATTTTCTGCATACTTGTGTTCAGTTGTGTTTAACATTGTGGATTGGTATAATTTAACTCAAAATAAATTGGCAGGAAAACGTATATTCAAATGGGAAATTATTAAAGTTTGGGTTGCATGGTATTTTCAACTGAATTGAAGGTTCTTAAATTCACTCAATATTTTGCAAAGATTGAACTAAATTGTTAATTAAATAATGTCAGTTTTAAATTTATCAATTTGCAAATCAATGTACTGCATTTGTGTACCGACTAACCGACATTTTCATCAGATGCTCATATCTGAAACATGCCACACGTCACACAACCAATCATTGATGAAATCAGTTAAGCACACATTTGCGTTTTCAGGGTCCCAACTATGAAGCAGAGAACAATGTTATGCGTCGACCGGTTGTCCGTGAACTTAGCTACAGGGACAGCGCGTACGAATCCCGGCGACATTCACAGTACACCGGCATGTGTATGGAGAACTTCAGACTACTCAGCGTACTGGGCCGCGGTCATTTTGGCAAAGTAATCCTCTCCCAGTATCGCAACACGGGCGAATATTTTGCGATCAAAGCGCTGAAGAAAGGCGACATCATTGCACGCGACGAAGTGGAGTCGTTGCTCTCCGAGAAACGAATCTTCGAAGTGGCCAATTGCATACGTCATCCGTTCTTGGTGAATTTGTTCGCTTGTTTCCAAACAGAGGCGCATGTTTGTTTCGTCATGGAGTACGCAGCAGGCGGTGACCTGATGATGCACATTCATGCGGATGTATTCACCGAACCGAGAGCCGTCTTCTATGCGGCATGTGTTGTACTCGGCTTGCAATACTTGCATGAAAATAAAATCATCTACCGAGATCTAAAGTTGGATAATTTACTGCTGGACACAGACGGTTATGTGAAAATTGCTGATTTCGGCTTGTGCAAAGAAGGCATGGGATTCGGAGATCGAACGGGAACGTTCTGCGGTACTCCAGAGTTCCTGGCACCGGAAGTTCTGACCGAGACATCGTATACACGAGCTGTAGATTGGTGGGGACTGGGTGTTCTCATATTTGAGATGTTAGTCGGAGAGGTAAGTTACAATTGTATTGACTTCAGTGAGATGTGAGTTAATACTGATTTGATTATACCTAGTCTCCATTCCCGGGAGATGATGAAGAAGAGGTATTCGATTCTATAGTAAATGATGAAGTACGCTATCCAAGATTCCTTTCGTTGGAAGCCATTGCGATAATGCGACGGGTAAGCTGTTTATAATAATTAAACGTGTTAAATCTGTTGTTATTGAGAGTGTTTTGATAACTATTTATTATTACGGGTAGTTGCTGCGTAAGAATCCAGAGAGGAGACTTGGATCTAGTGAACGTGATGCCGAAGACGTAAAGAAACAGGCTTTCTTCAGAAACATCATGTGGGAGGACTTGCTTCTACGGAAAGTTAAACCACCGTTTGTTCCTACTGTTGTAAGTTATCAAACATTTCACATTGGCATTCACATATAAATAATACTATTGTTTCTATTTGTGTGTGTGTGTGTGTTTATTTAGTCATCTTTGGAAGATGTAAGCAACTTTGATGAAGAATTTACTTCCGAGAAACCACAGCTAACTCCACCGAAGGAACCACGGTTGCTAACTGATAACGAACAAGTGTTGTTCCGCGATTTCACGTACATGGCTGATTGGTGCTAACACACACGTGTCCATTATCATTTAATTATTAATTAGTTTTAATAGTTTATACTTAGAACTCTACAACCGATGGCAAACAATTGGACACAATAGTCTCCAGCTGATGATGATCAATAATAATTTTTATAGAAATGTTTTAGTTAGTTGTCTACCCCCCTCCCTCCCAAATATACGTATAGAAGTTCTTTTAATATATTCGCATGTACCGTATGTGAAACATTAAGATTGTGTAACAGTTTTAGTAACAGCGTTTTTAAATAATAAACTCAAAGTTGGTGAGTTGAATTTTTTGTAAGCAGGATATATATATAGGAATAATAACATATTAAACTTGTTCTAAACAGGTTTATAAAATTGTAATCGAAACAGGTACAATATTTCTTTACTTCTGTCACACAACTTGCACGCATTGTCATCAGATGAATCTAGATGGACTATGCATTAGTAATATTACTAATTATACTTTAACTCTTCATATCATATTCCCTACAATGTACGGGGCTCTCTTAGTTTGTGGTTCATACATTTATTGTTTTATGACAATGTGTCTAACAACAAGTTAGTGTGACCGTACTATATCTATTTCAGTTGTGTTGATGCCGAGTTAACAAGAATAGTTCTTTCGAAAAAGAAAAGGATTGTTAGGTAACAGTAATTATTTATACAATATATATATTTCATTCTTGTAATGTTCTAATGAATCAACAATGACCGTTAATTAGCTTTTGTAATTATAAGGAAGTGTAGTCTGATTTTATATAGCATTTGTGTCACGGAGTATTTGATGCATATATTTACTTGTAATCCATCGTTATTATTACTACATCACATTGTTAATCGTAAGTGCGTTTATATAATATTAGAATACATTTAATTAGTTTCATTTAGTAATTAAAACTATTTCATACAGTTTATTAAATTATTATTTACTAAATGAAATTAGCTAAATTTCTAGGCAAAGTATTATATTTATTCTATCTAGCCTATACAACAATGCTGTTTAAAAAATGAAAAATGCTCAAAAATTTTACGAATGTAACGTAATCAGTTGAGTGTATGTATATATCTAGTGTACATGAGTTTATATATTTAATTAACCAGCAATTTTATTTTATTTAGCGCTAATTACAGACTAACACACATGAACTTATAAGGATGAATTATTTAGACGTCAAAACCAGTGGCGTAGCTAGAAATTTTGGGCCCCTATGCAAGCATGGTCGGAGGGCCCCCCTCCCATGTTGGTCATAATTTGTAAAAAATACAAAATATATATTTTCCTTGTTAATTTTTTCTTATATTTTTATTTTCTTTTACCTTGATGATACTACGTATTTTTTTCTCAGTTCACTTATCCAAGGTAGGGCCCCCTACACTCGTGGGCCCCTATGCATTGCACACGTTTGCTCTACGGTAGCTACGCCACTGGTCAAAACGTAACCACTTTTATATAGAAATACACTTGCGATGTTAACACGAAACAATTCTTGCAAATTCCATTGATACAACTTGATTTCTCTTCACTATTGGGAATTATTATAACTTTTAGTTATCACCAGGATAATTGGGAACGACTGTGAAACAAAATTGCTTAAAAATAAAAGTGCCTGTTACGTGATTCAATATACATATATACCTATTGTATTTGTACATATTTTATACCAATTTTAAACAATCGATCAATTTATTCTTGTAGTAGATTTTGCAGTGCTTACAATAAATATAATACAATGTAATTTTAAATGAGTATCATGAACATTTTCATTCGCAATTTTATGTTTTAATTACTGCATTAGGTATTATAATTATTATTGTCAAAATAAATCATTGTAATAGAAAATTGTAACATATAATATGTATTATACGTTTGTTTTATGTAATAGTATATGGTAATCAATTCTATTTGAATCATACATACATGCATATTTAGTTTAATAAAATATTTTACAAGCATTTTACGATCTTAATAAATTATAACAAAATAATGTTTGTATTTTATTCTTGCACCTTGTGTAGTTCGGCAATCTTCATTTATTTTTTAGAGCCTCTTCAATTTCTGCCCGTTTATTCTGTAACTCATGATCGTGTTTTTGTGTTCTGTCCTTATTTCCAGTACAAGAAATATTAATATTAGGTAATCCATGTATTATTTGATAATAAACACATGTTGAATCCGCTGATACTATAGCAAAGTTAATTCTATAAATTATAAAATCATAAATACAATTTAACATTTATACAGTAGTCACATACGTTTTATGTTCGTTTCCACTAAACATCTTTTCCATCATGTTGAATGTGATGTTTTCTGATGAACAAATAGGTAGAAAGACAGAAACAGGTCCTGACTTTGTATCTCTAGCTGTTAAATATATTCTCTTTAACGTACTGTCATATTTGTAATTCATATCAAACATTCGTTTAACTGGAAAACGAAACCAAACAATAAGAATATTGAAACATGAATTTTATATTCAATGTACCTTCAGATAATTCCATATACACTTGATATGTTGATGCTGCAGTTCGTTCACTACATCCTAGTTGAATGAAATCTGAAATCTTAAAGAACATAAAGTTAATAACATGTATAATATTCATTGTACATTTTATTTATATACCAATTTTTGCTGTAGCGTACACATTGTTTACAGTTTCTTCAACATAACCTCAAACATTGACATTTATGGATTTCTCAATGTAACAGGACCGTATTCTAAAATTTAAAGTATAAAAAACCTAATATGTATCAGCGAAAACAGTCATGAAAATATAAAACTATATACATATAAAACTCTTTTTATGTATTAAATATGTAGAAATGATTACAGTGAGGTATTCACCAAATAAACTATTTTTCTGTAAATAAATGTGACAACAATTTATAAATAATTATAAAATAGGTAAGAGAACAGAGTTCTCTTTTGTAAGGTGAAGACACAGCCTCCTTTGAGAAGAACAGTCGTCTTTTTGATGAACTTATCTCCTCAACAATTATGTCATTTTATCCTTCTCTTATAATATTTATGCATCTTGCTTCTTCGGGATCCCATATTGTCTAATTTTTGTATGTTGTCTGCCTCAAATATTTATAAATTCTAGTCATTCAACTTTTGACATCATTATTATTGATACATGAAACTACGACAATTGGCTTTCAAGTCTTACTAAACAGAAATCAGCCGAAATAAATTTTATATACTTCTTATTAACAAATAATTAAATGTAACGTATAAATCTATAGTATCAGTATCGTCGACGTAACTTGGACATGAGTCAGAAATAAAACAAATTCAGACTCCTGTCCAAGTTCCGATGACTTCATCTTTTCATACTAAAAATTAATTGTGATTATTCTGAACTTTTTTGAAGAATATTGATATTACATTATACATCAGTATCCATACCTATATTAACGTACATATTATGTACTAATACGATGCAATACATGTTTGTAACTCTATATTCCATGTTTGTGGTGTACCTCATTTGATTGTTGTGAAATACGGAAAACTATTTACTTTAGTTTTAATCAAACTGTGGAAATGAGTTGGTAGAACATGACGATGGACAGGTAGAGTTACTGTAGAATTCACATGGGGCTGTACGGTACACCAATGCTCCTGCTGTTGCTGCTGATGATGTTGATGATAGTGGTGGTGGTATTGTCCACACGGTGTCCTTGCAGTAGTGACCACTGGTCTGGTTGATGGGTTTGTCAGGGATGCGGGAACAAGTAATTTAAAGTTTACATGTCCGGCACACGTGTGTACCATATCGGTCAGTACTTCATTAACGGAATTAAATTACTTTCGTAATGATCGGTCGAGAGAGAGAACTGTTTGCGATTTGTAAATTTACTTCAACTCTCATTACACCGGATGTAATTAAAGTATCTCGGTACACCGTTGTAAATGGTACGCATATACATACGTTTCGTAATGTCAGTGTAGAATGCATTTGACTGTCTGTCTGTTGCACTCACCCAACTATATCCACATACACACATACGTACAACTAGAACTCTACCATCACATACATACGTACATAACTGTATGTACATTATTAAAACTGATTAAAACTATACTGAACCATCGCACGTTCCGCAAACGTGATCTGCGGGATTTCGAAACATTACAATAGTGTTGTATTGTGTGCTGCATGGAATTGTTTTTAATTACTGCTGTTGTAAATATCACTAATATTACATCTATTGTACGTTCACTGACTTTTGCTTAAATCTATTTAAGTAAATACCTTTAATATTTCGGTTATCAAAACTTTAGACCAAACTAAAAACAGATATATGCACAAATAATAGAATAGAAGATATATTGATAACTAGATGGATACAAAGATAGCTAAATAAACATGATACGTGAATTCACATAAATTCTATACCTATTACATAACGAATGAATGCATATGCGTGTAAGTTTGTACATACCGGAGTAATGTTACAAGTACAGAACACTGTATGAACAAGGCTCGTTCTATATGTTGTAGTCTGCCCGTTGTTGTTGTTAGACGTTTATACTATTAGAAGAACGTAAGGATAATGTATTTAAATGCTTGTACGGTTTCGTTTTTGTTTTTTTACAAGTTAATTAATGAAGTAATACATACGCCGTGAAATCCCTGCAACAGGATGAATATTCAATTCGCTGCGTGTAATATAAATCAGAATTAACATTAACAAGGATATCAGTGGGAAAACGGAGAATGATAAATGATCGGCCGAGCGCTAAAAAGTATCTCACAAACGTACGCGCAACGATGAGAGAGCGAGCGAAACAGGAATAGTGTGTGTAGTAACGGATATAAATCAAGGTGAGAGAACTTGCGCCAAATCTTTTTATTCAATGTCCATCTAACGTGAATTAAGGCACGGATGCACAAAACAAATAAAACGAACCAAGTGTTTCGCTTGCTTAATTATAATTTATGTCAGCGACTTACGGCTGCGACATTAAGCAGGACTTTTGAAACGATTTTCAATTTATCACTATTTATCATCGATCATGCTACACGACATGCCCGGTCCGATTTTAAACGAAGACAAGTCCTTATATATTGTTAGTACATATAAGAATTAGATGGTCCCAAAATGTTCGGCTACCAGTTGTCAAGTGTTGTATATTTGCATGCATCTAATATATTTTGATTTACTATTTCGCTTTGTATGTGATGTAGATTTATAAAACGAATTCATTTTTAATTGTTTTTCATTCCAAGAATTTTCAAAGCTGTAGAACAATATTCCAACAATACAAGAGTGTATATACAGTTGCATACTTAATTGCGTTTTTACATCTACCAATATAACTTCAGCAGCAATACAAATAATTCCAATTCCAAAATAGTTCCTGAAAACAATAAAAAGCAAAAAGTAATACAAAAACAAACACGCATATTTATTACTAACATACGTACGTATATACATGTACATACGAACTTTCATTTTCTATATCGATAATTGATTGGCTGATCATTAAACTCATCGGAAAACTAATTATTCATAAATATAGTCTGTACTACATTAGTTGTTTATTATAAATCTGGTATTTTTTACTTGATACTTGGCATGACACGTATAAGGCATGACTTCAAATCATACCTTACACGTGTCATCGATTCACAAAGCATTTCATTTGTCATCTAATTGGCATATCAAATGCTGTAGACTGGTACGTATGTTTCACCCAGATCTGTGCATGTTTAGATGATACATAAATATCGCGCTGGTACGGTGAGTCGTATACTTTAGTAGAATATCGCAACAGTTAACACATATACAAAACACATTGCCGTATGTAAAATTGTATGCAACATACCGCCTAAGCACATGAACATTCATCCGGTATTGACACTAAGGTTGAATGAGATTCCTTGCAACTCAATTGGTCACGAACTTAAATTCAGTGTAAATGAGTACAGTTTCTTGCAGATTTATAAACAATAATTGTATAACAGAAAATAGTTGGATAGTAATAAAAAAATACAGCAATGTACCGTTACAACTTTGTATTCTGAATAAATATACGAACATGTCGGCACCGATGCAGATCCGTATCGCACAGAGATACACACGTGACATAAATATTAACGTACATACACGGAGGCAAACCGGTATGTAACGTACATTTACGTTATGTACATAAATAAAGGATTCCGTTTTCACAATTCACATACATATGTACAGATACATTGCGACTATACATTAAAAGTCAATACATACGGTATTAGATGAAAAAAAGTCATAGAGAAATATATTACTTTTTATTTGTGTTTCATTAATGCGTGATATATTTCTTTAACTATATTTCTCTAGAATGTAGTTCTTCCTACAAATTATGTAAACCATATATGTATGTAAATATGTGTGTGTGTATGCGTCAATACAGAGTCCGGCTCTGCCCACACACGGTCAGACAAAGACCGAAGGTGTCGTAGGGCGACCCAATACACCCGCTTGTTATTTAATGTTTATATGACTGTCTCAAAGCAAGTAAATAGCATATATATACATACATGTATACATGTACCGGTGTCGTGTCGGTCTATGAAATAGTTAAAATGATTACATATCGATACGTCTGACGGTACATAAATTAGAAGCGACATATTGGGTGGCAGAGTGGGTGTTCTATTTGCTTTCTACCGTTGCACGAAACCGTTTCAAATAAATAACATGTAAATGCAATGTGACGTTATTCGAACATCACATTGTTACACTAAACCATACACATCTACAACTATACTATTACAATTACATATACCTACACATAACTAGTCAGTTGTTCAGGCAGAATCCGTTGTCTATTTATGCAGATACAAATTACATATGTATCTGCCATAAACACTGATGGTTTTAACGATTAAATAAAGCTATTCCTTTATCAAGTTACCTATTCTTAATAAATATATATTCGATTATCATTTACCAGACTTGCATCGCTTAATCTTTTTTTATATTCAAATATTTCAGCAAAATGTAAATAATGTTACGCCCGCATAGTATGCTACCCAAATAACATAACTGTACCACAGTAGTTGTTAACATAAAGTAATGTCTTCACTATTTGTAAATATTCAATTATATTTCTGCCCAAAGTTTCATATTAATACATAAGTTATTTCATTTAACTTCTCACTGGGTGCCAGAAACTAATACAGGATATATAATTAGTAAACTATTCTATTAATTTGTTCATATTTGTCAATAAATTGGATGATAATGTAATATTTTCTGTTACTAGGTTAAATGTTGTATAACACAGGACAAGTGACGCGTGCGCACTGTCTTACACAGCTCAACCACCAGGTGGTTGAGCTGATTGTTTAAAGCTGATCCGTGCCTGTTGCTTCGTGTTGCTGGTAAATGTCCTGGCCTATCATGGTGCGTATGGATGGACACTATACTATTCTCTGCAACTAATGTCCAAGTGATTAATCTTCCGAAGACAGATGCATTCTGGTTGCCGTGTGTGTGTGTGTTTGTGTTATTTATATGGGCATTAATGTGGCGCAAAAGTAATTGACACGTATTCTCAGAAAACCGTGATATGCAATCTTTCTTTAAAACTTCAAACAATTCCGAACATATATAAACGCACACACACACACACACGCACTGTCAAGAGGAGAATACGTGTCACTTTTTGTATAATGTTGTACAGCCTAAAATGGTTGCTGTGTTATTCATTGAAAATATTCGCTTCAAATGAAACACTTGTACGTATGTTCATTAAATTCCTTTAACTAGTCGAGATGTTTTCATTTTTGATACATACCTGTGCAAGTTTCACAAATGTTCGTAAAGAATAATCAGTATCTGTATAAAAACCGATATGGACGTGTTAATTGCAACGTACAACCGAGAGATGGTGTTGCATCCATCTGTTCAGGTTTTCTTCTTGGTAAAATACAACGCATGCGTACAAGTCATAATTGAATAAACGTAGATCTAAATCAACAAAGCACTCGCTAATTAACTATCTAATTTTCTCATATTCACAGTTTTTAATCACACGTGGCTATGTTCTCACACTTGTCTCTACTATTTTATGTTCTTGTTTTACGGCATACGCGATTCCGGCATTTGCTAACGTACGTTCCGTTCCCTCTTGCTGCGAGCACCATCGGTAACTTTTTAATTTATCGTCACACGTTGTTGTATTATGTTAATGCAATGGGACAGTTTGCCTTTTTTATTTAATACTGTACATAATATGTAACGTCCCGGTTACACATAGATGCCAATGTATAGTCTCCCATTAATTTCAATTCGATACTGGTCGTTCGCATTTTGTCATTCGGTCGTTTAGTTTTTGTTTTTTTTTTTTTGTTTAATTTATTTCATTTTACTGCCATTTGCATACTTGACATTCTTATTAACGGTCGACGCTGGTTTTTGGGTGGCCGCCGGACACGGTTAACTACTATCAATACATTCATTCCCAAAATAGTATCGGGATCGTTTGAGCTATGGCACAAACTTCATTAGTGAATATTTCTCGTTATTCTGTGTATTTAAGCGTCGATGTAAAAATACAAACAGATTATTAACAAGAATGTTTGATACACTAAACAGTATCTCCGACTCTTTTCAATATGTTTCTCAGAATTGATATGACTAAATATATAACGTTAGTGTTTAATATTGGATTCTATGAAAACAGCAGCATAAATAGTAAAGTTATAATATAATTCTACGAATGTTATTTACAAGATTACTTATATAAGTTACAGTTGTATATGAATGGATAAATGTTAAAAATAGGAAGGTTACCTAGCAGAGGTTTAACACATGCAATATGTATGCATGTGAATAACTACGTACATATGTAGATATACTTATACTTAATACTTTCTGGCCGTATGTACCAGTGAGAATATGTTGAATGTATGCGTGACCTGTTGCGGTTTATTTAAAATTTGTCCAGCGTAATTAATTAGAGAAAACTATGTTTAACATTTATTATTTTATATTTCCTGCGATCTCGTTCTAAATTATATCACCAACCGCCATTATATATTCACTAACAGTTGACTGCGAGGGGGGAAGGCGGGCAGGGGACAAGAAAGTGTAAATGTCATTTGGAAAACTGGATATCACTCTGTGACGGTGGAACCGTCCGAACTCATGCTTTATACAAACCGTTATGATTTACTTCAATATATAAAAGTAATTAATATTTTCACGAGTGTCACATATTTTCGTATTACGAATGTTTATGATGTCATACGGAATAATTTCGAGACACAGAAAAAATGTACCAAAAAAAAAATATAGAATTTTGTCAACAAGAAAATATTATAACTAAACGTAGATAAATAGCTCAACTTACAGTATACACCCGCGTTTAGAAATTATGAAGGTGTTAAAACAATAACATTTCATAAATAATACACTACACATGTATGTATATCGTTTACAAAAGAACAAATTAACATGAAACTCTTTAATTCTATAGTTTGTATTTGTACAAGGCGTACTTGTATGTATGTGCGTGCGTGCGTACGTTTGTTAAAACAGTTAACAATGATACATAATTTCATATTTGTAAACAATGAAGGTGAAATTGCTTTACGTATATATGTATGCACGCGTAGTTTGTACACAAACGTAATTATATGCTAATCATTCTGAGATTAATTCAAAGTGAGATATTCCTGTTTTGTCTACCTACAGTGCACCTACTTGAAACACCTACAAACTGGTATCAGTAACATACACAGTACTTTTACCATTTGGTAATAACTTTACCATTGCTGCGATCTCAGTAAATTAGTTTGAAACATCACTGTTCCATACAGGATACTACCCGCAATACTTCAGTGTGAATTTGGCAGTCCAACACGTAAGGATACAAGGTAAATGAAGAATGATAAACATAATATGTACTTTCATATCAGCATGCTATAAATTCTGACCCGGTACATTCGCCTCCTAAGTACCTGCCTGCACGTGAATTTATGGTACGGTCATCTGATACAGAGATGACATTTGCATTTACATGAAATAAAGATTTAGATAGGCATTTGCTCGTGCATGTCATTGTCTGCAAACCATTTTATTCCTATCGCGAAAAGAATACGCTGGTGGTAATCATTCTTTATTATGACAATAGACACAAGCAACCACACGACATTATATATATATATATATATATATATATATATATATATATATATATATATATATATATATATATTGAGACGTTAACAGTTGGGAAATCAATAAGCCACATGTCCTGTTTATATCTGGACGATAAATCATCATTGTTCATTTATTTCAACCGTTTGTGTAGTGAATAGACTCAAGTAATGATTCTTTCGATGTTCAGATATAAAACTTGTCCTGTGCATTCACTTATGTATGTGGGCGATAGAATTATTCTAGAGAATAACTTTTATAAACATATATTATAAACTACAAGAACACATAAAGAAATATATTTAGTACTAGCATATATGAAATAACTGGAATTTATATTAATTTTAAAATTTATCCCGATGAAGACAAAATTCATATTGTTATAGTGAAATATAGTCCTTGCAAAGTGCAAAGCTTTAGTAAAGTTGCAGATCTTTTATGAAAGTGGAATGCCATTCTTGCTGTGAGATAAATTCTCAGGAATTATTATATCTTCTCCTTATACCTTTGCTATACATTTCTACCTTAAAATATTAACGTTTATCTCCACGGCAATTCAAAAATAGTGATTTATATTAACTATAAGTGATTTCCCAGTATGTATCTTCCAGCTATATCTATTTCTAATCCATACTAACATTCAACATATCTGTAAATACTACTGAGGAGGAAACATTCTCAATTTTACCGCTGTTCGAAGCAAGTGTATTCATAGATAATATGTTTTTATGTTCCGTATGTCTGTAATGTACGTGTCGTTACGGCTGCTGGACAGCGCGAGTCACGCACGCGTACATTCGGACGACGCGAGCATGTGTCGTGGCCCATATATTACGCGGTCGGACAACATTTTTCATCAATTCAGTGCAATCCGTTATCAGCGGTAGTGTTGCACGCACATAGTGTAAAAAGCTCGTCTATGCAGTCGCCTCGCCGCCGTTTCCTTCATTAAAATACCCCAGATACACACAAATAGCATTTTGTTGTAATTAAATACCTTCACATTTCGCTTTTAATTAATCTGTACAACCCGTACAACGATCAGTTATTACTTTCATGAACTCATTGGTAACATTACAAATATATGGCATCGCTCGAAGTCTCTGCCATTTGAATAGAATACTTGTGTATTTTACTATTTAATTCTAAATTACGGCAATTGTTAGATTATACGCAACCAACTATAGAAGTATGTTGTGGTAATTTTTCAGTGTGCTACTTGTAATGTGGCCATTTGTTTGTTGATGTAACCGGTTGCGGTGCTTCTTCTTCTTCCCCGGTGGAACTTGCGAGCACACTTGTTCATGCCCGTCACAGCCTTACTAATATGACCTTAACAACGGACTTTGCGAATCCGAATAGAATATTAATAAGAGATTGTCGTCGCTGGTTCCTGGATCTCCGGGTGCATTGTTGAGTCCAACACACCACAACAACAACATCTAATGCTCTTACAGTTGCATGGAGTTAGGGGTCAGTGCTCTGACAAATCGGACTACTGTCCACTCGCAACTGATCGGTTTGATTGACAAATATCTCATGTGCTCGGATGTAAAGAGCCTCGCGCATTAACGTGAATGATCATATGTGCAGCTCGAACAACAGATGAACGATTGAATTATGAGAAATTTGTTAACCAACGAACATTCTAAGCTTGATAAGGTTAACATTGTATTGCAAATATATGTTTCCGGCTGTGCTAAATTATTAACGTTTCGTTATAGAAAGCCAAATAGACATTTGTAGAACGTAGAGATGTTGCGAGAAATAGTTAGGTTATTGAATATATGACAATGTGTTCCGTCCAGTTTATTTAATAATACAGAAATATATGTTCGCCTACGTAGAAAGTAGATGAGGGTTAAGTTCGAATAACCTAAAGCAATTGATTGGAAACAAACATAATTTAATTTACGTACAACGTATCAAATTACCGCACATGAATACAAATTGACAGCTAAGGTTATGTTGGCAAAAAAATGTTCGTAACATTTGATCTAATTGCCAGCATTTTCTGAAACATTGTAGCTAATCCATGTATAGTAGAGATAAAAATAATACTTCATATCAAAACAGCTTAGTGGCTGCTGGCGTCGTTTTACTAAATTACGTACGGCTCAGGGCACACTATATGTATATACGGTTTCCGTTCTAACATGTTGAAACATGAATATAGCAATGCGCCGTGCTTGTATAGATGTAATGTGAAATAAGCTGCAGGTGTGTACACAATGTATACATGTGTGTGTGTGTGTTTGTGCGGGCATACAACACACACTAAATGCACACATAATAATGTTTATAAAGCGTATAATAGTCAAACATGGCCGGAAACCTTCAATTTGTTGTAATCGCTATGAAGTCGTCTATTCGCGTGTGTATACACGCACACCTACTACTACTACTAAATGTACACATGCAGTGCACTCTATACACCGGTAACACGAACTACACCGCAACCGTCTGGCGGCCGCCCACCGAACTAAGTACCATTCAATGTGTCAGACATTGTTTGCGAACTTGTATTTGATTAATTATTATTTGGTATAAATAATTTGTACCATATGCGTATGTAATTGTTTGTAGGTTGCTTTGTCACACACTGTATTAGCTACGTAATTTCGTTACAATTATATATTTACTATATACATGTATATATGTGTGTATGCAAGTATTGTTTATAGCGGCATTGTTGTGTAATAATAAACCTGCAGTGCATTTATATGTACATAATATATACACGCAAGAATCAAGCAAAAATGTTCTGCGCATTCAGTGTGTTACATTCAAATTTGATTGTACAGTTCTAGGACTACAGCAGATAGGTACAGTTTTCTTCTTAGAATTGTTCTATTAAAATGTGAACGTACGTGAAATCAGATTGTGATTCTGTCTGGCAGATAGTGTTTGACATAATGCCTGCCACCGTGCATTACGAGTGCAATGTATCATCACCACCAACCAGATGTGGCGGATGCGTGTGTGTGTGTGTGTGTGTGTGTATGTGCAATGTATGAATATCTGTCAGTGAGCGCGGCAATTACCGCATGTATGAACGTCCGAGGTCGCTGTGGTGAAAAGGTTAACTAATGATACCTATCGGTTATTAATAACCGTTCACTATTTCTAATACCGATTACTTAGCTGGTTATCTAACAAGATTGCTTCAATATTCGCTGATACTCGCTGTTGACAGCCGACATTCGTGTTCTGTCAAATTTGTGCTCGGTCGATTTTGACAAAAAGTATGCGTAATATAAACATACCTAGGTAATACGACTCGTGGAATGTGTGGTGAAATATTTGTATATTTTACCGTGTGTGTATGTGTGTTGACATGTACGTAATGCTTTCAACATCACCCGTAGCATGTCAGTAGCGAATGTGACACGGTGTTTACTGATGTCTCGCATGTTTGTACGTCCATTTGGCTTTGTGGTTTCACTCTTAATTGTGTTACAGATGGTGTGACAATTAGTGGAGGCGAGAGTCTATGCCAAACCGCCCACGCGACTGGCCCACGAAATCTCCCCACGCCACACGGACAAACTTGGTCCGCTGACTGTACAGGGGGCGTTGCATTGTCAGCACACACCGTCTGCCAATTGTTTTTCATACGAAGGAATTCATGTTTAGTTTTAAAATCTACATCTATTTAGGATTCGAACAGACATAATAATTATGTAACAATTATTGTTACATATGTAAGACATTGTCAAATGTGCAGAATACAACTCAATAAATTGATACTGTGAAATGTTGTCTATAGATTTCAAATATATATCTCATTAAAATTCTATAAGTAAAATAACATTTTAAAACAACCGAAACAGAAATATTAGGTTTTCAATCATTATTACCAAAAATCAATATTAATAAATAAATGTTTCTTTAAAAATACATTCACGGCAACTCATCTCATAAGAAAATTGTTAATAATTTAGAAAACTCTACTTGGAATAAATATTGTTCTTAACTGGTAGATGCCTCCCATTAAAGTGGATATAAAAGAAAGAAAATAAAATAAACAAAATGAAATTTATTGAATGTTCAACGATGAACATAGGCGTAGAAACGGATGCTAAATACTGGATAATTAATGATATTCACCAGCGCGGGAACATCGAAAGTAATCAACAGTAAAATTTAGTGGATTAATTAATTTTCGGAGATGAAAAAACGGTAAACGCCGTGAATCGTATCGCAGGAGAACAAACAGTGTTCATTTTATAGAAAATTCAAGTTGTTTACAGATTAATTAGGTCTCCGACAGCGCGGCTCTTTTATGTTCTTCAGCTGAAGTCGACCGAGAAAGCTATTATCGGTGGAATATGTACAGTTGAAGAACGGTAATAATATTGTGACAGATATTGTCAAATATTCTAGCGTTATTTACGGCAATAGCTATAGATCCTACTGTGACAGAAGTGACCAGTTTACAAATAGTTAACCGCTTAGATACCTGTGTGGTTGGTTACACTACACAGTTACCGCTGAAAATGACCAATAACACATGTACAACAACATTATCAATAACGCTCTTATACCAACTCCGCTTGTTATTACAGACTTGTACTGTGTGAAGCAGGTTTTTATAAATATCTCTATATGAATCCGTATCTCCAATTCAATGGCTTTCTTCTTGTTATTAATGTGTGTTTTAGAATGCGTCAGGCGAGTGGTTGATAACTACCGCGAACAACACTTCTAATTGTATATAAATATTTAAACATCACATGTATGAAAAATACTTTAGATTTTATGACACTTCTATTTGAGGACAGTCCTGTAACCTGCACGTGAATAGATGAAATGTTCGTTGTGACATTTCTCATTGGCGTTTTTCTTTTTTCTTTTTCGATGGAAGAATGTGTACTTTGACACATGCGTGTATGTATGTGCGTTAACGTCTAGCGCAGTCTAGCGGTTGTTTGTTGCATTGCATAGTTTGAAAAGTGGTGGAGTTATGTTGGAAAAACATTCGCAGTATTTGCCACAACGGCATCAACAACTAAAAACTAGTCGCAATGCGGTACATCCATCTATACTTAGAAAATCCCTGATAGATTTACTGTCGGATCAAATTATAGTGTCTGCCTAAATACACTGTATGAACGTGGGATACAGTAGCTGTGTAGAACGTAACAATATAACCTACAAAATACGTTACACACAACGTCAGGTCTATAATCTGTACATATTCTTACAAGCATATATAAAGAAAGGATTTGAAAGAAGATATACTGTTTTATTTATTCTCTTAGTACCACTAAATGTATTCTATTTATTAATTTATAAAAGGAATTTTATACAATCAGGTATTTTGTCGTATATTTCATTCCTAACTGTGTTCGTGTACATTCATTCCAGGAAGAAACAGTCAGCTATCAATCATTCATGGACCGGTCAATACATATTGATATGCTCATCGGTTGGTTCGTACCGATTAAATGTGCACACATCAGAGCGTGTGTATGTTTGTTGCTGACGACGACTAGAACCGCATACAGACTAGATGAAACTGGTGACTAGACCACACATTAAATAAAATCAGTCCACTGGGATGCGTAATTTTTCTCTTCGATTCGCTATAAACAACGGTTACGTGTCATCGCACAGTGGTCTGTCAGTGACCCGTACGCACACCGTACGGCCGGGACGAATACTGCGTACTGCGTTGTCTATTTACCGCGACTGTTGGTCGGAGTTTTTACCGAGATCACACCGCAACGGCAGATGGGTAAAGCGGCGAGGGAGGCAGGTCAGTTGAGGGCAATTACAGCAACTTACAGCAGGCATTGTCAAATGCTTAAAGCCCGCATACAAACACACAGGCACATGACTCTGTGAAACAAGCTGCATCATACATTTATTTTATTCCTACATTTCCTGCAACGTTTCAAACAAGAGAACATTCATGTTTTCAGCGTGTCGCACTTGTAAATGACGAATTATTTATAAATACAGTAGGTTTTAGTAAAAAAGTTGTTCAAAACCATCAGTTATCTTGCAAACTTCTTTTGCTTGCAATTTTTATTGACATATTGCGCAGGTTGTGTCTAGGTGTAGTGACGATAAGATGTGCATACACACAGATTTGCAAGGCGAGCGACCAGGTGTGAGATAAAATCTTCTCGTGTAGCAGTGCGCGTGGTATGTCTGCAGTGTGCACATACACTGTGCTATAGACAGGCAGGATATCGAATATTGCTCCCACTGTGAGACAAACATGTAGTATCTACTTCTGATACCACCTTCGCCAGATGTATTTGCATATAAGATTAGATAGATGGCTTATAAGATCGTTCGTTCTCCTGCGATAAACGTATGCGGACACAACCAGTATGTACGTGGATGTACATTAACTAACTCACTTTCACATTACCATCAGCCAGAGCGAACTTATACGTACGTTGCGTACTTCATATACAACAATATGGAATTGTTAATATGAACGGTTATTGAAGTACATGTTGGAATTTGCACGTTCTCACATTATACATACATTGATTACGATCTGTTTTCAACATCGAATTAATCTCATCTTCTTTTTGCTTGAACATTTGAAGTCGTTTAGATTGCACGAATCACCACTCGACTGAATTCGAATGCCATTACGGCCAACTTCAACTGTAAACGAAACTAAAAAGGCTTAAATCGCCCATAGAAAACCAAATTACACCGACTTGTAAAACCATTTCCTGGTTTTCGCGATCTTTTTGCTAAAGTCGGACGGTTTTAATTTAAAATTTAGTAGAAACTTCAAGAGCAGAATACGATACTTTTGCGCGTGTGTGGTACATTTCTCACATGCATTTATAGAGAATTTAGTGCGTGAAATTGTCGTTGAATATCAATCCTACTTGCGAAAGCCGAGCAGCACTAGCGACAGAATACTAACGATGAAAGCGAACACTTGTATTAATACAGAAAGCCTCTAATTTTTACTGTTTCAGATTTGATTCGTTTGTTCTACAGTTTCAAGCCGCTTAGCTATTCTCAAAGCTGACTACTGTAAAAATCAACCAATATTTATTACATTTCCGACATTGTAAAATATCTGGTCGTAATTAAATCGAGAGATTTAGAGAAAATCGGCGCGATTAGTATGTTTCCTGTTCTAAATATTATGTATGATCAGTGTTAGAGATTAGAATTCGGTATCCGTTTCCGTTACTGGCTTTGAACAATATTCACCTGCGATTAAGTTATGAGTAACATGTGTTCTTCTATTTACATAAAATGTTTACTAATATCTTACACTTATATTTGTTTCATGTTGGATTTATCAGTTAGCTAATTAAAGAAACATATTGTTCGCTTTATAACAACGCTTCTTCTGCAAGCAAACTTCCTTTTCCCATCAAGATTGCAAAGTTAATAAATCTGTACAATTATCCAAATATGCGAGTTCAATACCGCCTGAACGAAGAAGTTGCTATATTAAATAATAACTCTTCACCGGCTGGCTATAAATTGTGGATCTTTACAAATGTTCAAGATTCCAGATGAAATTTATTCTCATCCTGTGGACATGTGTACACTGGACATTACCAGCTAATGAAGCCATTAATGATGGTGGCTCTATCTGTTCATATGCACGTCCGACAGTACCGAACTACTATTTGTTGATCTCGAGCATCATAGTCCCGATTCCGATGCCAATTATCGTCGTCGTTTCGTGTGTGATTTATGAAATCCGTCTACACTCGCTTGTTGTTGAGGTTATGTTGCTCCCGTGTCTGCGCAGTTACATTTGCGCAGTTGATCTGCACATGCGCACAATGCTCTATGTTGTGAAATAATAGCCTGTCACACTGGATGATGGCACGGAGTACTTGATATTTTATTACCAACTGCGTTATTTATTGGTTCGTGGACTACTAGATCGTTGGTAAAAGGCTACTGGATCACTAATACGTGTAAGATGTTAGAATTAGCTGGAAACGAAGGAATAGTTGATGCGCACTGTGAACACTGCATATTACAGTACACAAATCTCAATTCGAAATCGAGACAACATTTAACAGTATGTACTATGAAGCTCAGTCTGTCACTTGAATTGTACAGTTCAAAACTGTACAATTTTGTCATATGACATTTACTTTATCACGATATGTATTATATAGTTCATTCGAAACTAGACTATCTAAAGTGAATTTAAATCTAATTCCCATACAATTATTTCTTCATCCGTATCTATTTTATTGTTATTTTACAGGCTTCCTATTGTTAATTCTTGGTACTAATTGTACCTCAGCGCTGTCACTGATTTCAAATGAACTAATTTGGTAATACAGCTTAGTTTAAAGTAACGATTATTTGAAATGTCCAGCAACCTTTGAATATAAATTATATAGATTTGTCTGTAATCGCGTGCAAATAGAAATCCCTCGTTAGTTTTGAAGATGCGTAAGGGGCGCACGTGCCAGCACTTTGTAGTGTCAAATTCAAGGCAAAAAGGAAAAAAAAAAATACTAGAATAGTTGTAGCTTATTATTGTTACAAGTAAAAGTACATGCTATGCTCTACACAAGGTACCTACTTACTTGCTATCATATACTCTTCATGGTATTATTTAATTTATCGTTCACCTTATTGGGCAAAGATAATTAGTGCGTTTCGATATTGATAGTAAATGATGTGGCATTGTACTCGATCGGAGACGATAGATATAATATCCGATAAATCTAACGATCTTTCTCATACGGAGATACGTACTTACTAGAATCAATTTCTTGCTTGTTAAGACAGTTGTTCAAATTTATGTTACGTACTGTTGTATTACCGATATAACAAAATTAACTCACAGTAGTGTATAAATGTTTTGTTTTTTTTGCACAATATAACGTGTTTTACAAAATGTTTTCCTACAAAAATTCTATAAGAATTTCATTAGCGTTTCCGGTTGTACTACAGCTAGGTATCCATTGCTGTGTTAGAAAAACCAACAAGTCAATGGGTATCCTCTGTATGTGGTGTTGCCAATCATCATACACATAAAATTCTCTTTCTTTCAAAAGTCTACTAGGAAATTAACAAAAATCTACTTTTTCACCTCTTCATTCATTCTGTTATCACGATAAATAAAATATCAAATCAACCATTTCACTATTGAAACGTAATTAACTTTATTTTGATTACCAATTTCCTTTCTAAATTAGAATATAATGTGTGAATGAAGAGGACGACAGGTCTGTACAAGTTAGTGAAACTAATTTGATACACATATAATGATAACGTTAGTGTAACAATCATATAAACCAATCACATATAGCAAGTGACTATTGGTACGAATGGCAACATCATTTGTATATCGTGCCGGATAGATCTGGTGCTGTTTGTTCCGCAACACTGGCCATTTTATCTACTGAGAACTGTCATTGTACGCCTTCAACCTCTTGGTCGACAATTCGATCTACATTAATTTGACTACATACCGTTACCTTAATTATACATTTACGTTTCACAATCGGTGACGTGTTTGATTTATATAAGACCCTGGAAACTATGTATGCCCGTATATATGTAATAAATACATTTGCAATGTAATTTTAAACATTCGCATTAATTACAAACAGAATAAACATCAACGTTCTGTTCAACTTCACATTAATACAAATGTAGATTTGGTAAAAATGATTATTTTCGTCCATATTTTTGTTAATTATTTTATATATTAATATATCTTCATACATTCTACATCTTCAATCTTTATATTTTTTCTTAAATTGTTACTATTTTTTACATTTCTGTGAAAAGGTATAAATACTTTATATGTTCTATGTCGGGAATCCAAGTTAAGGAGACAAATATTCCTGACATTTCCTGTTCTAAAATCTGCATTTGCTACCTGCTTTACGTATCCATTAGCAAATCCGTAACGAATTCGACAATTCTTCATTTAACGACCATTTAAAAATCCATAATATCCTCTAAATTGTATCAATTATTTTCATTTCCCAGAAGTGGTGTTCCTTTTTCTCCATCGGGCTGTAAAATCGTCGAAAGGATAACCGTAAACCTTTTCGTATAATGATTTGTAATGTTCCGCTTTCGATTTAAAGGTTTCCGAAATGTATTCGTATTTAGTTCGATAAGAATCCAAAGAGTTTTTGATTAGCAATTAACATTATTTCCATTTGACGATGGACACCTTACAGTGTATTAAATAGATTCTATGCTAATTATATTTTAATTAGTTTTTTTTTATGTAATAAAATGAGTTATTATATTTGTGTAAATCATAGATGTGTATTCCGAGTATATCTACGTTTATATGTGAGATTTTACCATAAGTTAGTTGCGCAGATAAACACAAATGAGCGTGGAATGAATATGAGAATGTTCCTGGCACTATGTATGCGTGTGTGCAACTAGTAACGACATACGTACGCACGCATATTCCACGTAATACACACATAAAATGGTTAAGACACACACCTACGAGCTGCAGATTGTAATTACGTGTTTATGAGAACTAAAATTTATATGAATACACGTAAATGTAGGTATGGTAGTATTTTTAGTCGAACATTAAGTTTCATATCCACATCCACAGTTAATTTATTGCTTATTTAATGTTTTTTAATGCTCGTGTGCCTATCTACGCTTTCTGCTCACTACTTTTATTTCCTTTTAACGATTATTTGTGATTTGAATATCATATTTTCGTTTTGAACAAACGTCCGCCCGAAAATATAATTATTACGGGCACAGTGTTGTACTGGCCCACGAATATATTTTACTTTTAACTCTACATACAAACCTACATATTTCATCTGTTAGTGACCGTTTTTTTTTGTTGTTGTTGTTGAACTATTATATGAAAGTATTACGTTTTTATTGGTGACGATATAACCTGCCGATAGCGGCATCTGCTTCATTAATATCATTGTCCATTTTAGTACTATTTTATAGCATTTTTATTACTTCTGTCCTATACCATATTCGTTAGGTGCATTTATCTTTTGTGACCGTTCCGCAACGTTCAAATGACAAGAGATTTTTCCCTCTAGGAATCGCTTCTGATTTACATTTTTTTCAATGTTAATCAAATGCAATTAACAATGGTTGAATATTAAAATCTAGAACAGTACAGCTGTTCCCATATAGCAATCGGTGTTAGGAAATGAATTATTAAATAGTATTCAACTGAGAATTATACCTATAATATTGTTCCGTAACGAATTGTTCAATTATACTAACTCTACTTATATTCGACAATAAATGTTTTAATAATTAATAAGTATTGTTCATTTTATATAGCCGCCACGGCATATGGTGTATATATGTGTAAAGATCGATTTACACCGTACAAAAAACGCGCGCCGAGACGTGGGACTTTATGCTCAAGTTAATTTACGCGTTATTAAAGGACTATTGTTGAAATTCTAGCCACAACCCACTGACGTGCCTTATGGCTTTTCAATACGGGACTTTTACGTTCGTCATATTTCAGTATCTTTCAATTCGTTGATATAAAATCATTTTGCTAATATATCATTATTTATTATATACATCTTTATAGCTACATATACGATTTCTCATAAGCAAATATGTGAATGGTGATGTGGTGGCAGAAACTCTTGTTATAGATTCTTGGAACGTCATCTAACCGATGAAACTGTTATCGTTATAACAAGGAATGTAAACAAATACACAATGATTAGGCATGACAAACTTGATCTTGAACTAATAAATACAATGCGCAGGAGACGTGGTTAAACATGAAATAGACAGTAGGTAATTGTTGGTGTATGAGTGTGCAACTTACGGCTTAATTACGTCCGATAGTGATTAATTACTAGTGGGAGAGTGGCGAGTCGTGGTGAACTTTTGTCTGTGCTAATGATCCGGCGGTAGACTTGAAGGAATATCGCGCGGCTCACTGGCTTTTATAGTTTCATGTTGCACTCGATCAATGTACGTATGTATGTGCGTATGAAAGGAGTCATACACCGACCACTCTCTAATTATCCATCTAACAAGTTCTATCAGCTAGTTAGTGTTATTATTACTGCGTGTAAGTATAACGACACAAAATAGCTAACAATGCTAATGTACATTCGATAATTCATCACCTTTTACATGTTGTTTTGTACAGAATTCTTGATTTAATCTGATGTTATTCTATTTGCAAAGTAATTCGCTTACTAATTAATATTCTGAAAGGTACATCCAACTGTGTCCATCGTAGTTTACAGAAGAAAATAAGAAGCTTTTAGTCAGAGTACGTCGTCAGGTGCAAAATGCACACCCCGTATCAAATGATGTAGGAACACGCAAGCTAAAGCAGCGTAGAAATAAATATTAGATGCATCTTCACGATATCCCTTCAAGTGCAACTTCAAACTATATCCATTCTCTTAATCTTCTAAATGCATGCTAACTAACACAAGTATCATCACACAATTTTAGCTTTTCATATTGGATGCCAAGTCAATTGTGACTTAACATCTACTTTTGTGCATATTGCATTGCACAATTAGTGAATTTATGAAGAGATTTACTTTGTACCGAAACTAGACGCTAAATAGACAGCTATACTATGTGTGATAGTGAGTGTATATAGACGTGATCGTGCAGGAGTAACTTCATTAATCTACAGAGCAGACTGAGTGAGTGAGAGACGATGATGCAAATGGACTTATCAAACTTGCAAGCCATTAGCACAGATTGCCGTTTTAATTAAACAGAAACGGTACAACGAAATCTCATCTCAGCCGAACGGTATCTGCATCTCATTGTTATCTTGTCGTGCTCTGTGCCGCTTGGCTGTTCACCTTTTGTTAAATAGAAGAAGGCAGAAAGTGATTCGGACAAACACTAACCGACTGTCTGATCGGCTCGGTAGACAGATGCTTAGCGAAACCGGCACACACGATATATAAAAATACTAACGAACGAAAAACAACTGCTCTCAGTGTTAGATATTAGCTACGTCAAATACACTTTGCACATTGAAATACACGGACCGCTTGGCTTTAGTGCAACTAAATAAATTGCTAAGATTCACAGTGTGATAAGACAAAAATGACATTGCTCTTCGAAGACATTACGGGAAGACCGTTAGAGATATTCTTTGTTTAAAGATTCAACTAACATTGAAGACGAAATCACTGTTTGAGGAATAAACTCGACGTATACGCATCTCTTCTATCTGATTACGATTGAAGGTTTCATCACAAAAGGTAACAGCAATGTTCCACGGGATTTTTCTAAACGGTACCTACAACATTAGAAACGATTAAAATTTATAACTTCTTGCGACCACCGAGGCAGAAGAATAACCAACACAAATGTTTTCAATACAAAAAAAAACAACACATCATTATTTGAAGCATTAATGGCTTATCGTAAAGTATGAAAATCTTCCCTTTCGCTTCAAGCAAAATATGAATGTATCCGCTGACGTTCGTGTGATTTCTGTTGTTTTCGGTGTCCAGAGATGTAACTGTCATGAAAATGAAATACTTTCACAGTGATCTCGTGACTATATTCAAGGTTTGTGATATCAAGTGTGTATTTTATGAATCTCTATAAATCTACCTTGAGGGCTGATAATATATAACACCACAAACACACAGAGACACAAAATGTCATTGCTGCATAAAACTCCGTGTCCTTCTAATTTACATATATGTAAATAATATCACACACACATATGTGCGGAATGCCATGGAGAGGTCATGATCACGAATGAGAACAACCAGAGCTGTTTGTGTGTGCAGTTTTAGCTGAATTTCTCATGACCCCTGAGTGTGTTTCGTGTGTGCATGTTTATCACCAGTGTTGTTTTATTTTGTGTACTGTTGACATACAGGTGACACCGTGTGGCTACTTATTCCTCGTCTAGTAATAAACTGAGAAACACAGAGAGGAATACAACAGTGCAACAGTCTGTCGGACCTTGACCGTACACAGACGTACACTCTGGTGTTGGTCGCCGAAGTGTGCGGGCGACTCACAGGGCACCGCGTGGGAACTACTAAGCCGCATCACTCGGCAGACTATTGCAAGTGAGTGCGCCCGGTTAGTAAATTGTAATTGTGAATTAATAGATACAAATATTTGTCCAACATTGCCCATGAGAAAACTCACTAGATGTTAATGATGTACGACGATTAATGTAGCATTCAGGTTGATGAACGATACGTTATGTAGAAGAGTAGAGAGCTTAAATGAAAGGAATTTATTTAAAAGAGTATTAGCAAAAGTGTTCAATAATTGTTGAAGAAAAATGTACAGTTATAATTATTGTGAGAATTTTGGTGAACAATATTGTATACTTACTAGTGTAGAGAGTTCAGCAAATAACTTGAATCAACTTGTCACTGAAATGTACATTTAAAATATCCAGAGAGACAGACAGAAAGATTTGAATTTACATAGAGAATATAATATAATGGTCAAGGTATTTATGATGATTGACATTTATGGCAAATAACTAATTCTAAAAATGATTACCTACAGGATAACGGCATGTACATATAGACGCTTAGGTATAAACAAAGTTCCAAGAATTACAGTAAATACTTAATATATGTATAGAAAATTATCTAGAGAGCACAAGAGAATTGAGTATGTTTCTGAATTTGTATTTCATTTCAAACGCAACAAATGTACATTTGCACGTTAATTAAAGCAAATGTAAGCAATTTCTTTAAGCGTAACTCATGAAATTGGCAAATTACAACACATACATACATACACAGATAACATTAGCTCTAGGCACTAGTCATTTTATTGACAATCTGTGGAAAATAATATAACTTTAGCTAATAATGCACAATAATGGTTATTATATTAGATTTCCGGAATATTGTATAATAATATTAATATTATAAACATATTCGAAATAGATTCGATATCATAAACCTATAAGAAACTTATTATAATTTTCCATTTGAATAAATAAATTTTGTGATTCAAGTAAAAAAATAAATTAAATCCGTCTTTGGAATATATTTCGTTAATTCTCACCGGATAAAACATTAGCACGTATTTCTAAATGACTATATATAAAATCTAAAAACCATATTTACGACTTGCCTACTGAATAATTTCATGCAGATACGTGAAATTACACCTGTTTTGAATATATGTTGTGTCACATTTTAATAATAACGATGTGTTTATTTCTAAAAACCAATAAGTTGCTTGAGAGCCATCGCAGGTACAGCTAGGCCAGAGATTTGGAAGATTTATGTGAGAAAATCAGTGGGGATAAACATCTGGTTAGATTCAAATTATATTCAAGCAATAAATATCAGTAAATAGAGAGACGGACATTATGAAAATACACTACTCCAGCGACATTGGTTGGGAGAATAATTTAATTGAGCATTAGTGGGAAAGATAACCAGTTTTATAACAACAAATTATCAGTAACATATCTACTTGTGCCATTCCGAATGCGGCAGTCGCATCTATATATATATATATATATAATCTAGGATTTCTTGGTTGTGGAATACCACAGCATAATTAACTGTCAACGGGCTTCATCTAGTAGTATAAATAGCAAAGATCGTTTTCATCTTGGCAATAGAAGTATAGAATTTTGTTACAAATCTATACATTTTGTATATCCAATAATAATACACATTTGCATTATTATGTTTCACTTCGATTTAATACAATTTTTAAATGAACGCCCTCTGGTAATCCGGCTTCTCAAAATTCCTTCAAAATTCACGTGCCCCAGACTCAAACCAACTCTTTTTTTTTACAAAAACGTGTAAAATAGCAACAATAAATATAATAACACCTTTCAAGTCGCGGACCCCCCCCCCCCAAAAAAAGATGCATTTTCGCTCATTTTTTTTTTGCCGTGCATCTTGTGGAATTCACCAGCCTTCTGGATCCACTTGGGTACGTTTAATTCATAACAAGTTTTTGGCACAGTTATTCCTGTGTAAAATGCGTGGACCTTGGCCGCTAGTCATTGTGCATGATTGTTCTGAAACATGCGATGGGTCATTACCAAATTGACCGGATTTCGTCATTTTCTTAGTCGGCCGCTGCTGCTGCTGCCGTGCATTGTTGTTCGTCTTTTGTTCGTTGCGCGGGCATTCTAGTGTTTTCGTGTGTGCCATACCTAGCTAGATACCCTGTAGCTACTACGATTATATTAATCGATTAATTTCAGGATTACCCAGCCCCCACACCGCTAACTGGTTCATTGTTACACACGCAACCTCCCCTCGAGCTAGCCCGGAATTTATGTATATTACAGACCACGTCGACAAATGCTTAAATTGTACTGCATATTTAACATTTGTGTTCGTGGCTGTAACACTGCGTTAAACTTGTGCACCGGTTGCGTGCAATGTGGCAGATCAGCAGTTTAAGGATTGCTGATGATTTTACTCAAAGCCACAACTAATAATTTTCCACTACTTTAGATGATGCAGATTGTTATTGACTGCGAAATGATCAGAAATCCAAGAAAGAAATTACGAATATGATACTTGATATTGGAGCATTATAAGCTTTGCATTCAGCTATTCTAAATGTGGATAATTAATAATAACTACGGTAAAAAACATAAATACCCTCATGACAACGGCAAATAATTAAACTGGAACAAAACACTACTCTTATAACGATGCCACGATAGCATTCAAGTTTTTGCGGAGTCAGTTTTTCACAAGTATGCATTGATATAATTAGTAAAACATTGGAAAAAGGTATTTACCTTTGAAATGGCTCATAATTAGCGCGTTTCAATAATTATTAAACGAGCTGGTGTCCATTTCAAAGGCAATTACTTGTCGTCTGAATGCAGGGACACGACTTGCTGGACAAACTAGACGATTCTCACGCACGGCATATAAACACGGAAAATATAAATAAATAAGAAGAACCGACAATCTATAAAACACTAATTAACACGAAAGATGGGACAAATTAAGCAACTTGCCAGTTGCTGAGCCTAATAAGACTATAAGCAATGTTCATAACGAACACACGGAAACAAGACCGGCATGAAAAAAAAAATATTGATTTATTCATAATCTGTTTTGTTCTTAAAAGAAATCAAAATGCTATTTGTTTCTAAGACGCAGTTGACAAATTTGTAAAATCCAAGTGAAATTATATTTACTTGTCGAAGAAAACGTCACAGATTTCATATTGCTGTTTTTAATTTGAGAATTAAGTCGTTTTAAAATCATGAGATTAATGTTTGAAATAGTTGCATTTATCATTTGTATCAAATCGATCTATTAATTTGTTGACTCCTCTAATAAAACGTTACAGAATTTGCAGGTTCAATTCTTCAGTAGTTGTTACAGATAAGAGTAATTTGGTTAAATTTACGCGGTACATACATACGTACGTACGTACGGTCGCCTTTTATATAATCGCGTATCAGAATCAGGTAATTAAGGTTAGCGTGGCAATTAATTACATTCACACTTCTGGCTTCAGCAGAACTATCTGCAAATCTGTGAGCGAATAACCATTACCGGAGCATTTGTTATTTAATACAATTAAACCGCGGTAACACATTGCAAACACGCCCCTTCTCGTCTAACATTAGTTAGAGATGGTAAAAGGTTCTTTCTATATCTCAGATACAAGTATCAACCTGCTTTATTTATTACAATACACTTTCCATGTAATATAAATTGTGTTGCAAATATCCAGTTGTATTTTACTAAAAGCAACAGAAGCAAATACATATGTATATACCATACATGTGAATACTTACTCGAACGTTAACTGTTTACTTGTTGTTGGATGTTGATTGTGTATGGGTTTCGTTTGATTTTATTTTGGTTTTGAAGGAAATTACGGTGCACGAAATCTCATATCGTATTACCTGGCTTGACGGCTGTTATAATATTTTACCCTTAAACGGTGGCAATTAACTCCGGTTTTTGAATGAAACTATACTGACATGGCGTGCGCGAATGAAGCTTCCCATAACACGCGGTCAACATCGTGACTGGCCAACCCCCAATCTGCCACTGGCATTACAGCACACACACACATACAAGCACACGTACACAAGCACACGGAAATTCAACATATTGTACATATACTCCGTACAGTACATGCACATGTATACACCATGATTGGTGTATGTGTTATAAACATCCGTTTCAAACACAAATGGAATAGATATTCAATCACGTCACAACTCTTAGTACACTGTTGAAACTAATAGTTACTATTCAGTGCTATAAAAAGTACTGCTTCCTGCTGTACTCAGGCTGAGAAATATGCGGAGGTGGTAAGTGTGACTAGAGGCAAAAGAAATATATATCTATAATTTTAAACGAAAATTCCAAAACGCTCATCCAAACACGTACTGACATGACAATTATGACAAGGAGAGGCGGCTTTGTATTGCTTGATAAAGAAAAAATTAGATCTTATAATCTAACGAACGATCAGTATCTTGTGCAAGTAATTACATTGATTAAATTAACATCTAGTACTGTACAATGCTACAGATATTTACAATATTATACACAGTGTCATTAATGTATATTAAACCTAGCTCAAACATGTTTCAATTAATATGCAAATTAATGAATCCGCCTACCAAATGAGCAGTATCTAGTGTAAAATAAAGATATCGCTATATGAGCCCAGCGGTACAAGGTAGTGTAGCATAGCAGTAGAATTCATGTTCATATATGTATATACGTACGTATGTAGTATAGTTGGTCTGGCTACGATTATTGCGTGAAACATATAGTGGTTCGAGTCTAATAACATGAATTAGTCCGCCCGAATTGGACGCCATCATAACGTAATTGCCCATTTCGAAATACCGTTCAGTAGCAATTGTGCTTTTTTGATATAATTAAAAAACAGGAAGTCATTATTACAAAATGCGGTACGATATCTGAATTTTAAATACCTTCAAATAACCGTTTCAAATTTCAATCGGCCGTGTTATCAACTAGGAATAAATGCGCGCGCACACATACACACACACACTCGATGTTATTAAAAAATTCTGATAATATTTTCTGGGAATTAAAAACTGGTCATTAAAATTATATTACATCGTTACTACTATTCTAGAAGGTCAAGGTGTGTTTGTGTGATGATTTTAACTGATACGGATAATAAAATCATGATTAAATGTAAAATCTTGCGATGATATAGAAACGAATATATAGAACGTGTGCAGAACAGTACTCTGGTTCAGAATCACAAATAATAATGTGTACATGCCTCTGAACAATTATGTATGTGTGTGCACAACGGAACGAAAGATAAAACACATTCTCTGATTTCATATGGTGCGACCACAGCACACTAACAAAAACAGTAATCACAGATATTTATATTCAATCCGTAACGTAGATGCACCGTACTCGCATGCAAGGAATGGCATACGGCTCAGGAAGAAAATCATGTGTTGTTTTGTATTTCTACGAAGTGAATCCGCTATCATATACTACTCACTCACACACGCACACCCGGGACATACGGCTGACTGACTGGTTAGTGGTTAGTAAACATAGTGTAAGACCAGGTTAGTCGCTAATTAGTCACTAGTAGGCGGTTAGGTGCACTCACTCGCGTCACCGGATAGAGCCACGGTACTTATACTAGCAGGCGAACAGGAGCATCAGGTATCGGTTGCGCAGTGTTGCGTGCGCAAAAACTAGCAACGCGCATGAATGTGACGCGCACATGCGCACAACACCAGGCTGAGCCAAGGCAACCATAGTTATTTTTTTATATCTATAGTTGACAGTATTTTTCAGCTCAGCACAAAGACAACAATTTGAACATTAATATCTAACTCTGACAAGAAATTGTCTATATGTATTTTAAATAGTTGCATGTTTAATTCTTCACATATATTAAAATATCCCTTCACCCAATTAATTTAACTTTATCGTAGACTACAATTTATAGATACAAATTATAAATTACATGTTGTCCTAATACAGAGCACGACTGGACTCTAGCGTATGTAGTTTTTCGCATTTCTAACTAGCTTAGCATTCATTAGGTTCCATTTGAACCCACATATATGTACAGTGGATATTAGTAACAATTCTTTCATAAATAAATATTTGATTAATGATTCCCGGCTACTATATACGTATACATATAAGCAAGCACTGAATATATTTCCCTTATGTGGACCACATTCCTAGCACATTTCTCTTCCGCCAGCGTGCAAGCACAGATATGTCTTGTCATTCTGTTCAAATGACATGTGCTATAGAAATATGTTTGCCGCGCAATTCCGTGCATTTAAAACCGCGTACGCGCGTTTTAATAATGCGTGTACGTAAATTGGTCAAATGCACGGTCGCTTGTGGCATTAAAAGATTACAGTCGATTGTTATACAAATTATTCAGTGTTTTGCAACATGTATTTTGCACTACCTTACCGGCATTCTTGTGAAGGTTTATGTCGTTTACTAATATGTTACGTGTCACACACTATGAATGATTGGTGTGATTGTTATCGAATTGATTGAGGCCGAATGGATACAAAAAACAAAACGAGAGAAAATATTTCTCATGATTATTAAGTTATACTGTATATGTTAATGTCAAAATGATATTATATATCAGTGTTTGTTAGAACACAACAACAGATACAGGAAGATATAGTATAAATAAGATTCATTTGTTTATGTAAATCTGTGCGAGTGCATGTATATTTCCTGATTGTTTCGTGATGCTCGTAACTACTAGACTACAATGGAACGCAATTGAACAACAGTGTAGTCTAGTGTAATAGACACTGCTGCACAACATACACACAAACAATCCAACCACACTACGTACACGTGCGTGTGTGTGTGTGTGTGCGAGTGTAGGTACATACCTACACAGGGTTCTCGTATCATATAAATAATAAAACGTTGGGGGAATTTATTAGTGTTAACTGAGCCTCACATGGAGATATACACATAAATATGACGAGACTCCTACATACATACATGTGAAGAACACGCCATGCAACACTGTATATATATATATATATATATATATATATATATATATATATATATATATATATATATATATAATGTGTGTGTGTGTATTTGTCTATATGCATCTGTGTACAATGTATGTATGTGTGTAGCGTGCGGCTGTAAGTTGTAAAATTAACTAACTCATTAGAGTGATTGCAGAACCGGCGCGAGCCAACTCATCAAACAGTTGTTATTCGCTCTGTTGCAGCAAGGGTCTAGCAATAAATTTATACGTGCTATAAATCTTAAATAATATTTAAAAAACAACACACATACAACCTTAATATTAGTGAAATGATTCAAGCAGATTTGAGTCTGTTGAAAAATAAAAACACAACAAACAAGTACATTGACTTTTACATAGATTGTTCACTGCATGATACGAAATAATAAACTGAACTCATTCTCAACAAACTTTATCTACAAATATAAATGACAACATATGCATTACAAGGTAAGCCTACCCCCTTGAGACGTGCCTGTGTGGTGTGCGGGGTGACTGCGCGTGTGTGTGTGTGTTTGCTCCAGTGTTGTCGCCCACAACACAATAAATATATGAACCGGAGCCGTGGAAAAGAAAGAAAAAACGCGAAATCTAGGTGTGGGTGAACATGTACGGTTAACTTTTTGCGTTCTGTGTGAAGTTGATTTTACGAGCGACGCGTCGCACAAACAACTAATTGATATCGCAGCGAAAGGCAAATAAGTGTTTCCATTCAATTAATTGGCTTAGTTTCTTTTGTGCGAGTGTGTGTGCTATCCATCACTTGAAAACTACTGATTTATTCCTCCTGCACAGGTGCATGTAACTTCTGTTCCTTCTACAATTCGGCCCGGCTTTTTATTACTTCTTTTGATGACGATACAACATTGCTCGCGAATTAATAATAATTACGCGAGGCTAAAAAGAAAAATGTGTGCTTTTCGTTTGATTAATAAGTTACCGTTGATGGGCGTTCGTAGCGGTATCTGGGCTTGCATTAAAAAATCATAAAAATGACATGCTGTGATCAAGTTTTTTGGTTAGTAAATTAAATTAAAATGACACGGCATTAACAATCAGATTACGGGCATCCGCGAGGCATTCATATCTCCCTGTGTGTGTGTGTGTGTGTGTGTGTGTCATTAGACCACCGTAAATTATCATTTAAAATGATGCGTAAACTAGATTAGTGAATCGTTTTGATGTGGGGTAATTGAAAAAAAAAATATTAATTATCTCAATAGGTTGCTTAATAAATATAAGAAAGAGGTTTAATTAAATAGAAGATAATTTGAAAAGAAACGCACGGTTTTTTTTTTGTATAAACACAAACAGTATATTTTTAATCCTAAATTTACGGGCAGTGACGTAACATGAAGAATATAGACCCGTGGAGACTTTGTGTCAGAGATCCATGTTTATATAGAAATTAATTACAGTATTAATAGAAATAGTCGTGCATAGAATATAGATTGTGGCTTATCACACTAACTACCGACACTGAAACTGTTTTCAAATTGAAGGTTACCACATTCGGTCGTCTGAATGTACATAACTAATTATTCATCCCACCAGTAAAAGTAATGCAACAACAAAAACACTCTCTATTAAATACCAACAATAACAGAATTTATGAAGACATAACATTAATAAAACACGGAACACATAAATAATACAAAACGACTGTTTTCGTAAAAAACCCCGAACAATATACACAATGTACAAGTAATGAACGTGAACAACAATAAAATATACTTACGCATATGAAGTCATATCAACCCACGCATGCGCATTGCTATCTAATGAGTAGATCTTGTACTCTAAGCATCAGATAGCGCTAGAAGAGGAAGAAGAAGAAGAAGAGGAAGGTGTCGAGTGTATAGTGCATGTTTACCGGGCTCATACATGTTCGTTATAGACCAATTAGTTTCACACAAAATGACAGTTCCTTATTGTACACTGTGATACTGTTTACTTATGCTATTATACGTCGAGGAAGTCCAACTCTACGCTTGTTTACTTGCTGCTGGCTGGCTGTTGCGCATGCGTGTAGTTTCGTACGCATGCGTGGTCGTAAACATGCGCGTGTAATAGAAATTTTGACAGCTTTATATTTAATTAAATGTCATTTCGTTATATATATAAATAAGCGGTGTGCGTTTGAAGTCACTGGATAAAACTTTAGCGTGTTTGTTACATGGATAATTATTGTTATTAATTGTTATGTGTTAACTGGTTTCTGTGCAGAAGAATTAGTATTTTTCCCAGCAAGCATTAACCAGCGTTTGTTTGTTGACCTTATTGCTTGTTTTTGAGCGGAGAGAAATGCAGGTACCTACGTACTCGTATGTTGGAATCGAGAATAACATGGTATGGTGATTGTGTAATTGGTAACAATTGATGTCAATGTATAGCAAACACAAAACAAACAATTAAATATATTCCAGTTAAATAGTTTGCCGCCAGTTAATCTTATAATGACAATACAAGGCCGTAATCACTTACCTACTCGACCAGTGTCTCCCCAAAGCTATGAAACCGCAAACAATTTACGAAATCGATACAAATACGCGGTATAGAACAGTTCCATTTTGTAGAAACAGGTTGGGAACAACTGACCTATACCACTGCCACCTATATCGACCTAGTTCATGTTTCCTTAGTCGATAAATAATAGCACGACAATTAATTCCGTGCAAAAAATCATGTTACACATTAAAAGAAAAAGAAAAAGAACAAGTACTAAAGCACAATGCACGTAATATGGAATAAATCACGCGGGTCCGACATTAATGCTATTTAAAGTAATAATGTGCAGTTGGATCAGGCAATTAAACAACATGAGGTAATAAACGCCGCGATGCACAAAAAGATTAATATGTAATATTACATTGGAATAAATTCAACCATATCTGCCGGACGGTCCTTTATTTTTACCAAGCCAGCTCACATACATATTGGCCAATGTAGTTTTTATAAATGATTTTGTCGTTGAGAGAGACAGAGACGCGACGAGAATGATTTTATTCCGATGACATTAATGCAATAATTTGTCTCGAGGTGTTTTTAACACTCGGAAATTATTATATTATAAATTATAATAATTACAATTTATGTTCGTTATTATATACGCTGGTAATAATTCACGGGAGCCGCGAAAAGTAATGCATGACTCACGATTGCAACCCAACGCAACGCGACGGACAAGATAAAACTTGCAGCAACTAGGTTCTGCGGCGAGAGAGTGTAGCTGCTGCTTTATGTATGCATGTGTCTGTGAGCACGTGTAGGAATTCTACTGTTTCAAACTACAACTACCACTACATACAGAGGCTGTACCTACTACAATGTAGGAATAATGTTCACCTTACATACACACACACACACACGTACAGGCGAGTCGCGGTTCATTACTGGATACGGTCAGTAATATTTCAGTTATTAATACGATTAGATTGAATTTACTTGTTATGGAATGTGGGTCGTGATAGCGGAATGAACTCTCCCGGCTACCGCTTATTATTTCTAATTCAAGTCATGTCGTTGTGAATTTTCACAATTCTATTCGTGATCTTGAAATCTAGTGAAATTATAATGTATCTTATAATTGACCAAGTCGACATAAAGACCAAGTCACTGTCAATGAACTATATGCTACACCATCTTGTCAATTCGAACTACATATATGATATTTAATTATTGTTAATAGTATTGGAATTTCAATTCAGTTCCTATTGATTAAGAAACAGCATTTAAGACAAACGCCAAAATTCAATATTATTAAAAAATTTTAAATAACACAATAGTGATACATCAAATAAAATACTACTTGTTAATATTTGGTTAACATATTTAAAAATAGTTTAAATATTGTACTGTTGAATATTAGCTTTCAAACAATAATGTGAAACTAACCTTAGCATGAAAATAGCATTGCAATATCAGCGGATCAATAAGTGATTACCATTATTGCTGTTGTCTGTTGTATGAATATATGTAACTAACGTCAATGTCTCTTTAACTGTTGACATGCAAAATCGTAAATGTAAATGAGAAAATGAACTATTATACATTATTACTCACTTACGCTGCATTGATATTGAAATTACAAAATGAGCGCGTAATGACTTAATGGCATTAGATGTTCATTTAAATGTATTCAAATGATACGGTACAAATTATAGGCTATGAAGATAGTATTAGTTGAGATTTTACACTATTTCTCGTTCAAGCTAGAGCGAAATTACATGGAACATTTAATAATTAATAAGGAAAGACTAGTTGAAGAGAAAATTGTATCGTGGTGTCCATTGACAACAGGGCAAATATACGGACAATGTATTGGCTACATATTGTAGGTTAACTTTGCACATTGACGTATAGTGTGGCGCTACTGTGCAGTGCAGGTGCGGGCAATGCGCATGCCCGCACTTGATTCACTTGAAACACAAATGGACTGAGATAAGGGGCCTTATCGGGGCAATAAGTGGAAAAGTGTCCAGTATGCAGAGAGTAAAGAGCACTCCAATGTAAGGGGCCCCTGAGCCAATCTGCATATCATGCTGTGAATGTGGAGATGACTGCGATCTATAAACCACCCACATATCAACTACACCTTGTATATGTATATATATATATATATATATATATATATATATATATATATATATATATATATGTATGTATATATATATATATATATATATATATATATATATATATATATATATATATATATGTGCATATGTATTAATGTATATGTGTGCCTGAGTATCTCCTTGTATATGTAAGTATGTATGAAGTTATACACATTTTCTTACACTGCTGTTCTTGTTGTTGTGTTGTGTTGTGTTGTATATATACAACACACAGTTCTCCGCATGGACGACCTAACCTTAAAATCTTAATTATTATTATCTACCTTTATAAATATTGTCAGTGTAACAGTTAACATGTCGTTGGATTGCTTACTTTACGATAGCGGGAGGAAGGCTGTGGTTTAGTAACTTGTACGGCATTTAAATTGTGTTAATTTGTTGCAACTAACACTACTGAACAGTGTAGTGTAAATGCAAATACTTATTTAGAAAGTGGACATAAATTTCAGGTTACATAGTCATTGCTGAATGAAACACTCATTTGCAATCGTAATGAAGACAATTCTTATTTTAATATTCAGAAATAATAATTATATTTTACCATAATATTGATCGCCAAATAATCAAATAGAATTCTGCATTATGATGAATTTAAGAATCATATAATTAATACAATTATATTTAGTCAATTACTTCGGACAGTGTATCGATCATTTAGCGAAATGACAATATTTACCGATAATTTGCGACAACTAGCCACCGAAGAAATGCCATAATTGTTTTTGTACATTTGTTCAAAGTAGGTAAACGTCAAATTATCATGCATCCGGTAACTTGAGTGAAGAAAGTAGTAGAATTGTTTGAAACGGCCGTAGTTAAATGCATGGAATGTTGTGATGACCATTACATGCAGGGAAAAAGATTCTTCTTATTTCTCAAAGGCGGATAAGTTGCATAATTGAGTACAAAGAATCACAAAACGAGTATTATTTTAATGGTGATGAAATGCGTTTGATTCTCACAGTCACATGGTGATATGACTTCAGGACATGCCAACACACAAGAAGTATCCAAGTCTAGACAGACACAAGACAACATACAGTATATGTATGCATGCATGTATGTACGACAAGGACGTTATGTACATGTGGAGATTTTTAAATTAATAATTATGAAGTTAACATAATTATGCGATGTAATGCTTGTATATAGTGCAATTCACTCAATATTCATTACTCTGTACAGTCATTATACGCGACGCATTAATTGAAAATGGCCGTCCTACACTTTGCTAACAACTAAAATGACCAACAAAAAATTCAATGTTTAATAATAAGTGGAACATGAACACAAACTATGTATGCATATATATATATATATATATATATATATATATATATATATATATATATATATACATACTGTATACTCCGTGTGTATATGTGTAATAACCAATCAACTGACTTTATTCCAGGTGCATTTGCATAGTTGGCCGTGGAGATATCTATATCTGCATGTGTGGGTTCCCCTTGGTAATTTTATTTTACCAGTTTATAAACGTACAAGGTGCTTAGTGCTAATCTAAAATATATACATATAACGCTAAAAATAATGAAACAGTAGACGACACTCAAACACAATTTCTTCTTCATCTTCTTAATACACCAGAGCCCTCTATGTTCTTCAACCCCCTTATGGCCGATAATTCTACGTGAATTTCACAGATGTCGCTAGTGTATTCTCTCTGAGTATATATACACAAAGAAAGGACATTACGCATACATTGCAGTACGAGTAAAATAATATAATAAAAGCTTTTAGAACGGATTACTCATAACTGTACTACACACTATTTTTAATAAAGTAAATTACATACATACTTTAACATGCGTCCGACATAAATTAATTAAAATACTCACGTGGTCGCGTGTTTATCACGCGATATAATATACGTACATCAAAGAAATTGTAATGTGACACGAGGGGAACATTTTAAAGTTTTATTTGTTTGTTTTTTTGCTGTTTTGTAAAAATTTTGGCGTTAATTATAACTTGACGAGCAGAAAAATAGTTCCGCGAACTGCAGTACTAATTAACATGTTTCTTGTCTAATATGAGAGGTAAATTATAGCGAATTTAATATAAAAGCAGCTAGCGAAATGTGACTATGATTTTTGCACGGTGCAAAAAAGATTGATTCTTTTTTATGATGTTATGTGTTATTAGGAAACTATTTTTAATCTTTTTTAAATTATTTACAAGGCCAGTTTTAAATAACATTTAAATCTAATAATGTAGTAAAATGTTCATAAATTTGTAATTGTATTATTTAGCTTAAATAATAAGTATACAGTATTCAGTGAAGGATTTGAATATTGTCTGTACACATTTTTAAACTGAATATATCTTACTGCAGGGGCTATTAGATGCAAGATATCCAAATTGCTAGTTTAAAATATTACTGTATGTGTATTTTATTAGTTGAAGTCACGATAATCGAGTGAAACAGATTTGAATAACGTTTCCTCGCCGTCTGCAGACGATTCAGGCTGCATGCATCTGATCTAACTTGCGATAGTCGTGTACATCCATCCATAAAATATGTATAGTGAAAACCTCTGCGACTATAAAACTCAAATTAAATAAAATGCATGTTAATGATTTCTGTTAAAAAAATAGTAGATGAGACTTCAATTTGTCTTACGACGAAAGGCGATGTTTATAATTGTTGATCTATGCAAATGAAATGTCGAGGAATTTTATCTCGAAAACATAGGAATATATTAACTACCTAGTCAGACAGACAAGTTATTCTTGGGAATATTTCATTACATTCGATAATCGCATGCTTATATTTATCTGATTTATGTAAAGTGCGTCTTAGAATTATCAAATCATTTAAATTTGACCATTACTTCAAACGTTTCATCAATGATTTTCGTGAATCAAATCAAGGAGAAAGAAATTTGAAGTACATATTTCATATTATTCGTTATTGATGGAATCATCAATTTAACGTTTGTTGAATGAAAATATGATAGATAAAACAACGTACATAGTTACGAATACTGAAAGTAATAAATGAAACTTTTGACGACTGCTGATGCACTGGGTTTGTAGACGATGATCACGCGAAGGTTTCTCGTCAAAATGCCTACACGTAGACGACTTTGTTAATATCTCCACCCACATCAGACTGTATAGTGTATTGCTTGAGGGCAGGAATATATATGTACGTAGCAGTAGTTAATCTGTACGAACACACACACACATACATACATACATACATACACACACACACACACACACACATATATATATATATATATATATATATATATATATATATATATATATAAAGATAGTATATAGGTATAAGAATGACGTGCGCCTGTTCTCTGTTCTCTGGTACGAAGCTTGGCGTAAATGAACGGGGCGTTGCTGGCAGAGCACCCGGTCCAGTGTACGTAGCTCGCGGGCCCCCATTAATACACCGACTCTGACACAGTATACAGCTACCATCCGTGGCTACCACGCAGACGCAAACCACACCACGCCGCTACGGCTGCATATAAATTAATGAATTAATAGAGAATTTTGTCGGTTAATTATTATTCTTTGCCAAGATTTATTGATGTGTGCCGGCTTTATATACCGATATGTATATATGTATATGGTGTGGCTGGGGGATTTTTCTTTTGTTATATTGCTGACTTGGTGTACATACACGTCTGTGGTTACCGTTGTTGTTCTTGTGCAGCTAAAACGTGGGATGCTTAACTAGGAATTATGAGATTTCGCGACGAATCTAATTACGAGTCGTAATATGTTTCAACACTGTAATGTATTACCATCTTTTATATAACCGATTTAGAAATATTATTTATTTACTATAAATTATCTGATATGCAGGATGCAAAATATATGGTAGAATACAGTAGTAAAATATCAGTATATAACGTACATGCTATACTAACCACTATGTTCCGTTGGAGACTAGAAAAGAACGCGAGAAATGTTCAAAGACTTCAACTCCACATCAAGTGACGAACCTTTTGAAAGTTAAATTTAATAATAATATGAATGTATGACATTAAACGATAATGAACTTTGCAGACTAAATAGAATCATGCTAAATTTACTGTAATATTTCAATGCATTATATTTATAATTCAGTTACAAGATGAATATTGAAGTTATGTTCTCACAATTCATCCAGCAACACTGAGGAGCCTCTAGTATTCGCTTATTGATTTGACTGTACTTTTTTTAACAAGATTGACAAGTTGATAGCTTCGGATGCTAGTTACTGATGGTTAATAGTTTGCCAGTATTGGTAGAGCAGTAGAGTTGATGTGTGTGCCTCGCCTACATATGACAAGAATGTCACCTGAAAGTATTTTAATGGCCACAGTGCATGTGATAGACGTACGGCGGGGTGGAGTGGAGGTGGGGGGTATGTCGCTAAATTCATAATTATATCAATCTACTCCACCAGACACTGTAACGATATAACTTGATCGATTATCCGGAACAACCGGTTGATCGTTTATGAGAGATCGTCCTTTGTGTCATGCGGCACACACATTCCTAGAAGTACGATGGTGCTGCGTGCGTACTGACCATACTACAATACCGTTACATACATACATACACACATGCATACATACATATATATATATATATATATATATATATATATATATATATATATATATATATATATATACACATATATATATATATATATATATATATATATATATATATATATATATATATATATATATATATATACACACACATATATATATATATATATATATATATATATATATATATATATAATATTCATAACTTTCTTATAGAGTGTATCATTTATAAAATTGGTGATAATGAACTAAAATCAAGATTATATATTAAATATACAACATGAATTTCAGAATATCATTTCTGAAAGAGTTCATAATGAAAGTAACTTTATATCCATATGGATACATACAATGACCTACCCAAAAAAGTAATAGGTAGCATACGTTTGTACATACTATAATTATATAAAGTTGAGATCGTGTAAATCACGATAACTAGCATATCGCGGCAGCAGTAACTTGTTAGCCGACTCTTGACCAGATGACAATTAAAATAAATTCCATAATTAAAATTCCGTTTGCATTTCGGTTTATCGGGCACGGTACGAAGCAACATTACGAGATCAGAAGTCACAGATCACGGTGTTTACTGGTTTGGGTAGTGTATTGAAAACAAAAAAAAATCAATGGAGTTCGGTTCGAAAAATGTCGATGACGAAACTTGGAAAATTTCAAATCTTTGAATAATAAGCATTCCACTGTAGTAGTGTACAAACGGTCATTGCTTTTACAAAATAATCTAGAACAATAAATTAACAAACCGAATTCCACGTTCTACCGGTTGTGGTTAAGTAACCACATTAGTTACCGATGTGGAGGTGTCGATTTCTTAACTCTTTTTTGTGAAATGATATCGCTGCATATTTTAGATAAATGTAAAACTTGACTTTTTAAAGATACTTAATTTCCCTACAATTTAATGCTAATTGAGAATTAATACCGAATGTAACTATGACGTTAGATTTAAAACCGTTCTTTATTATATGTAGACCTGTAGTATTCCAAAGATAAAAGTGTTAAATATGTGTTATTTATTCATTTCTTCTTCTAGACTTGTTCCGTCTATCCACACGTTCAACTTTCTAGAATCAGAAGATAAGAATCTTGTTAACAAGAACTACATGTGTTAACAAATTAAGCACAAACTTTTATCAAACATAAAGTTAACGGAAATATACCAACAACAAAAAAAAAAAACTAGGTTTTGTTTTTCACAAAAACTTCAAACCTGATTCTTATATTATTAATTAACGTCTGCATCTTTTATTTTTACTTGTCATTATCACATGGAAATACATAGACTCCCACTCAGAATAATAATTAATCAAATGCCTAGCGTATTTATCAATTTGAAATAAAATAAAACAATTTAAATTTTTTTTGTGTTCTTAGTTTTGAGTTGCATAAATTAAGTGTCCACAAAGTTTATGTACAATTTGACCACACGTGCATATTGAATAAGAGCCAATGACTTTATGGACAGTCGATATATTATACAAAGTAGATATTTGTGAATGATGTAGGCATTCTAATTTATTTAAATTAGGATTTTTTATTACGTATTCATTTATATTAAAATGTACGTTTCATAAATATTAATGATTCTCATATTTAAATGAAAATGTTTTTGTTTGAGTTATTTAAAAAATATTCTGAATATTCAGTGAATTTAGTTAGTTTATTTACAGATTTTGGCGAGATTACTAATCATGTTATATATTTATCTCGAGATCATTCACCATATTTATAAAAATCAAATATTGCCCATTTGCATAACAGAATCATTCCCATAAGTTACAATCGAATACAAGATTATAATCTAAATTATAATACAAATCAACTATTGAATGAACGTAAATATTGTCAATATTACTTTAATATAATCGCAAGGGTTATTTTACTAATAGCGTATTTGAAATTCGTGTTTTGACTAATAGCATAGATCAATGTAGGAGCAAAAAAAAATCTACATTATACCTGCACAAAAGCTGTGATCAATGTACCCCTGAATTTACACTTTGCCATTACGTTGTTTTGCGCACGATCAAAGGGCCTAATGTTTATATCTTTTCCACATGACCGCTGCCCTAAAATGACACGCCGAAACTAACACAAAAGGTCAGCTGAAGATATAACTACGTGCGTTAGATCATCGTGGTCCCTCGTTGGAAACTTACCGTGGAGGGGCTCCTTGTGCAACAAAGCTATGTGAACTTTTGTTCCGGTTTTATCTCCCTCGGTCCGCAGGCAGTTCCTTCCGATGTTCAGGAGCAAGTTTTCAGGTTTAAGCAGGTGTGCATTCGCTAATACTGCTGCGTAATACACTCACATGCATGTGTAAACATAGTAAAAAGTATTTATTTATTTAATGTTTAACGGAAAACGACTAATAGTTTCTTTGAAACTTGTAAATTAATTTACTAGCATTCGATAAGTTTGACGGTACGTTAGAAATGTTAAATTTGTTTATGGAAACAGTTCTCGAAGCGATATTTCAAAAGCGAGTATGGGAAATGATTCTGAAATTGTCAGTTACACATTTCTCCCACAATATAACTACAAATAATACCCTACCATCAAGAGTTCTATTCCTGGATCGCCCACAAATCTTAACCATTGTGAACAAAGACTTTATGTTATATATTAAACAGAGACGCAATGAATTGCGCGTTACAACATACGTAGAGAGACATGGGGTTGGCTATTTTGGCATACATTACACAGCGACAGGGTCCCACGATGCCGATATAGAGAAGTACCCTTCATACGCTTATACGCAATGCATGGGAATGTTGAGGGGTTCGATTCCCGACTCCTGCTTCGTTTCTTTTACCGTCGCTCTTGATTACATTGTGTAACCGGACTTGCAAGTAACCCGTATTAAGGAGGGGTGTGTCTTCAGTGTGCCTCCCGTGGGAACCCCCGGTGATTTCAACGCCACGGAGCCCCAACACGAGCACCTGGAGCAGAGACGCGAACCCTGTGCAAAATCCACCCAGACCAAGATTGATGTGATTGTTTGATATAATAAACAATCTGTCTTTGATGTCGGACAAGAACCGTATGGGGTCGACTTATTATTTGCATTTCTATATGTGTATAGCGCAAATTCTGGTAGAAGAACATGCTTTGAACAATATTTAGCTAATGACCAAATGTACAATCTAATTTCCTTTTCGCATGCTACAGAAGTAACGACTGCCTTTCGCGTTATATTCTGTAATTTTCTCGAGCTGTAATTTTCTGTAATTTTTCTTGAACATTACCATATTCTATTCGACTGGCATGTTTGCGCGTATGCAATGAGCAAATTCAGTTGGGCTTAAAGTGTCGTTGTTGTCGGTCGTTGTGCGTTCACGAGTCCCACGAGTCGCGTTCCAACGGTGCATATATCGTGGACTAATTGAAAGCTCCGCTTCTAATTCCCATGGTGTCGCGTACAAACCATTAATGCCGGATCGAAAAGGTATTCGGAAAAATCGCTCATTGTCGATTAGTGCAACAGACACGACATTCAAATGAATTCCGCGTCCGTTCCATATGGGCCGCATACAGCCTTACGCAACGTTAAGCAATTAACGTATAATTGGTAGCCGTAAGAGCGTAGGCGAGCATATTCCATTGAGAATAATTCAAGGAGTAATTATGAGAAATGCCAATGTTTGCTGAGATTTCCAACTAACCTATTTACCATACGTACGTACATGCATGTGTGTCTAGCACATATTACATACATACAATGACGTGAACTATGACTAAAACGTACTGAACTTAATTATAACTTGTACGCAAGTGTTCAATTTCACCAAACGACATTTGAATTTCAATAGTGACAAATACGAAATGTATTAGTCATTCATTCAGACCCGGGTATTTTTATTTAATATATTTGCAATTCATGTTTGCATTAACATAATCATTATTTGTTTTCAATTCTACAAGAAATTCACAACGTTCTTCTTCAATTGAGATTATTTTAAATAAAAATACCAGACACGTTTATACGTGTATACATGTAACATTATTGAACACAACACAACAGGATTCGTGTTTCAGGGAATGTCAGCAAAATAATAACCTTAACGGTAAACAGGGTTGTTTAGTTTTTATATGCGTTTCTCACAGCGCCACAACGGCGGTCTGGTGGAATTTCGATTTAATTAGTTGTCGACAATGATCCATCTCTTCAAGATCATTGCGATTACTGGCTCGGTGAGCTATAAATTGTTAAGATCTTTTGAAATTCCGCACGCAATGTGTCATTATTCAATGTCCATAAAGTGAGAGGCACACATACACGTATAACATTCTCCGCAGCCTACTTGCTCCACACTGTAATGAATAGTGATTAAAAACAATATTCATAATGATGCCTGTACCTACACGGTACGCCTGTCATTATTTCATTATTTGTTTAATCATTTGTTAATATGTATGAGGACATTTCTGACATGCCAGACTGACAAATATATTTAGCTAAATTCCAAGTATATAAAAGCAACATTTTCATAAATTGTCAATTTCTTGACATTTAAACAATTGGTAAAATTATAACTATTGCTGAAAATACGTACTAATTAATCAGTAATTCCAATGTATTACTCCAATATTGTTCAAGATGACAATGTGTTTAGTAAATGGCATTTACCAAATAAAAATAATGTACTGGTGCAAATTGTTACTACACTAATCATACTTGAAAGGTGCTGGGTTGATGATAATGCACTTCATCAATTGATACGAGGAGTGCTCTTGATTTGGAAGGATGACCTGCTGGGCTGCTACCGGCATGGGATCCACTCCCGATATCAATGGCTCTCTTAACTCTGTATCGAGTGTGTATTTGTGTACATACACATATGCTTGTACACAGCGTGTGTTGATATTAGAAAACTATAAAACTGATTTTATGCAGTCACCCCATTCAGATTTGACTCACATGCCATATTCTATACTCTGGATTCTTCATCTGATTATAAATAATGAAACAAATGGACTAAAGACACACTAGTTTTCATTGTAGATAATTGTGAGAATTGTCATAATGTTATAGATTTTTCTTGATGCCTGTGGCATCCACAATGGAAGATGTTACGCATTAAACTACAGGCTGATATGATGCCATACAGATAGCACGTATTAACCACTTATAATTAAAACAAGCTCTCGTCCATTGAATACAATAAACAATGGAAGAAACTCCAGTCACCAGCTGGACAAAAACTCCCGTACGCCAACGGAATTTTGAGTGCGCGTACGGCAAAGATTTAATTTTATACATATAGCGTGCACAGGTCGTCTTATACGGCGGCGAGCATGTATCATTAACCAATTATTATATGACATCGGAATTTATAAGGAGAAAATTACATTTGAAATTCAAGACTTGCAAAAAGTCGGTTTGAAAAGAAACGCTCTGGTGCCGTAATCTGTGGGTGTTTAAAATACTTACAGCTCCGTTAATGAAAAAAAAAAAAAAAAAAAAACAAGATTATACTCTATAACGGAAGGTGACCATTGCAGCCGGATGCAGCCTGAATAAGAGAAAATGGTGTAAATATTTATTAATGCAACGCGCTGTAAAAACTTGTCCATTTTGTCATGATTGTTGTTGTGTTATACGGGGTGTTTCTTGTAACACGATGACTGTAAAAACCGCGTCTTAAAATGTATAGCAGCCGATGAAACGACGGGACTAGGTATTTCATTCATTCACCGTACACTGTGAATGAATCAATGTAAGTAATGAAGATCGAGTATGGTTGATTTTTCGCACACTTTGAATATCGTGGCGACTCATAAATCATCGACCGTACATACGGTGTGTGCGCAGTCGCAGTGCGTAATCCTGTTGTTGGGTTGGTGGTGTAGCATTGCATTGAATTCTCGCACAGCGGATTATTTTAACATTGAATAAATCAATTGCCATACACGTGGATTAGAGACACGATTATAATATATAGGCTCTCTACATACAAATGTAGAAGGAAAAAAAATGTATCACACTCGATTAAAAGTAAAATGCTCTGCATGCACTTGGTGCTCACGTGTGTGCGTGTGCGTGTGTGTATCGTGGGAATCTGCTATCCCCACTATTTATAACATCTGAATTAATGATTGGTGGTAAATCTGGGATTTACGAGTAACGCAACTTGTAAAGAAAGAACACGGCTATTTGTCATCAAGCAATGGGCCTCTGTGCAATTACCTGCTGCATTCTAGGCGCGCTCGTCCCTACTCGATTGCGCGTACACTTATCCAGCTGAGAGCACAGTGCGATTCTCTGCCTATTTATTCTCTGTTGTCTTCAAGTTTATCACATTCGTTCAAAATTGAACGCGTCAATTTAAAAATGTACACTTCGTTCTTAAAAGAAAACAAACGTTGCTGTCTTATATTTAAATGTAAATCTAGCTAAAGAAATATCATGAAATGATTATACAACTAAATAAAATAACGAGCAAAGATGAATATAATTTTTATAAACTATAGATTCTAACCTGAAGCAATCCTGTTCTCAAGTGTTTAAAATTGAAGTTACTGTGAGATTGTCAATGTTCATCACAAACTATCTTATCAATACCTATCATAATTTTACTTGTAACTATCAATACTGGACTTACATGTCAGGTAACAGTTACAGTATCATTCGAACATGAATAAAAACTGATTCTCATCTTGACTGTGGTATCAAATGACATATGTTTCTTGCACGAGTGCTGGTTATTTCCGTATTGGATTCACAGTTGTAAATATTTTACGGGAACGTAAATATAGTCTCGTATCACGTGACTTATTGGTGTATGTATGTGTGCGGTACGTATATTCTTACTGTACATATGTAGGTGTTTGCTATATTTGTAGCTGTGTGTGTGTGTATGTATTTATTAGGCAGAACAGTATACATGCATATATCATGACACACACACGCACGTATACGTCTGTACCGAGTACAGTATTGATACTAAAATACAATTGCATAGGGGAATCGATCAGTACGTAAGTAACAGGTAATAATTCACACCAAACACCCGGTATATACACTTATATATCTATACAGGGTGTACGTACGTGTATACACGTGTATAGATCACACGTTAATCGTTCAATCTATGAGTTTATGTGCCAGTATAAGTTGGCGATACACGTTCATGTAACAATTTGATTTTTTACCGATTCGTTGAAGTGTTTATGGACCACGTATGTTAATGGGGTGCTGGATGTGGGATGAACACACACGCGTGCAAACACAAACACACATATGTATGTATGTACAAGCATTTAGTGTACCAGGTGCAAACATGCGCAAAACAGCTGCGCACTAGTCAACACGTAAAAATCAGTAAAAAAAACTTAATTGAATTTTGTAAATATCTCTTAATAATAATACAGCAGATATGCTATCATATACTTCTTATAAGTACTATTCGAAGATATCGAAAATTATAATTATGATATCCGAAATGAATATTCAAAGCTATATCGCGATACCGAAAACGACAATTACGATATTTAAAATATGTTTTTATGTGGCATGCTGACTGAAATCGTCCTCAGATTCCAGTACTATAATTTTGCGGTGTCAATTAATTGCAATTAATAATACTACATCCGGATAAATATAATTTTGAAAATACATATACATTTCTGCAACTGCATATGCTACCCGTAATATTAAGTCATCGAAACATTTTATTTTTTAATTAAACACAACACCAGAAATTAAATATTTTAAGTATCCCACTTTTTGCAGCATTGTATATATGGGGAATTAAATATTATACGTTGACAAGTGATAAAATCTTTTAGAAATTTCATCAAGAGCCTTGTAAAACAACAACGTATAAGGGTAATATGTTAAAAGCCAGGCCACCTGCGACCCGTGATGCACCAATTATATTCGAAGAAGAACCAGCTTCTTGACTCGTGCCGCACGACTTTCTTCATTTGAATATGCATATATGCATTTTTAATCTCACCTTATTTTATGTCACATGAAATGAAAATAAATGTCCACTTCGTTGTGCGGTGCATATTTTTATCCGGCACTAGTAATTTTATTTATAAATACGGTGTTTTCACAAATTTACAACGTATTAAATAATGTTGTCACCATGTTGCAATGGAAATTTCGAATATTCGATTAAATTGACTACATAAATGATTTATTTGCTCGAAAATATTCAAGTGATTTCACACTTTGTTTCAAATAATTTCCGATAAATTAGTCTTTTCTTTGTGAAACTGTCGCTGAACTAGTTACATCAAATCAACATTACAAACGTACACTGCGCGATCCGGCGATGTTGAGTCTTGTCTGCTCTCACAGAATCTCACACGGTAAATCACGCGTGTGTCAAGAAGTGATATTTGTGTTCAGCATTCTACGGCCATAATCAGCAAAAACACGAGATGGTTGATCGGAATTTACAGTCCTGCTTTTTTCCACTCAAACGCAATGTTGCCTTTATTACCGTGAAATATTATCCATACTTGCTACAATTTCATTTTTTATAAATCTATTTCTTTAGTGCAATTATAATTAGAACTTCTATCATGTTTAGTTATTAAACTAGAAAACATTTAGGAATATTTTCTTAATAGTAGAAATAGTATTGTCAGTGACATAGTGTGAGTATATGCGTGCGCAACTACTGAAGATTTGATGACGTAATACAGTCAGCTGAGATTCCGAATTGCCGGTAAGGTAACAGCTGTCCGGTTGTTCCGGTCCCTTACAACGGTACACACACACACAATACCTGTGACACAAAGTTCATGAACACCCTTACAATGAGCGGTGGGATCGTAGCTAGGCCGTTATCTTCACGTAACAGGCCGTCTTTTATGACGTCACTGGTGTTTCGTTATGCGCGGGAAAGCGTGGGATAGTGTGGGTCCTGTGTTACACCCTCTTTTTTGAATTTCACATAACCATAGTGTGATAAGTACACACGTAGCGTTATGCGTACCTAGTGGAAGTCTGGTTTGAATTGTCACCCTTATGGGAAGCAACTGTGGACAAATCTATACAATATTTACATAATAGTGTGTTCCGAGAACGGAATTCCCACTGTCGTCCCATAATAATAGAAGTTGAAGGCTTAACCTTGTTAAATTAAAGTAGATATTAGTTAGAAACAAAATAGGTTATTTGAATACGTTTAGATATTATATAAAGATTAATAAATGTATACAGATTTAAATGTCAAGCATTCTAGCATTTATGCTTCATTTAGAATTCCTTTTTAGTGAATGTAGCAAATAGAAAATTTTAGTGAAATCTCTCGTAATATCATGCCTACATATATGCATATGTATAATGGAGCATATCATCATATTAAATTGACACAAATTTCTTTGAATCGTTTTCATTTCCTTTCAAGGTACACCTGTGTTGGCACATACATAACATTTATACAGTTACATATGTTCGTGTATACCGGTTGAATTCTGTCGACAACTACTAACCTCTCATCTCATTACCATTTTATGATTGTTACGATTCCAATTAAAGAACACGAGTTTAGTTTCGAAATGATATTAATAGAAACTGCACATAATTAATGAAACCGCGCCTTGTAATAAGGAAGTCTCTCTCTGTGTGTGTATTTGCGCGTGTGTGTGTGTGTGTGGAAATATTTAATAATTGGTACGTCGAAATTTATGTCACTGTCTGTACTCTCTTTGCTTTGGTTGTATTTGCATAGAAAATAATATCATGTTTAGATGTATATTACAATATGTAGATAATTGCACGATGCTATAACTATAACGTAACGTTGTGTCGTTACCTTGCGTTACGTTGCCTCATAGCGTATCGCTATCTATTTATCTGAGACCGTGTTAGGCGGGTTAGCAATTTGTGGTAATATGATAAATTATTATTAATATATGTATCTACATGAAACACTGTAACCGCCAGCTATATTATGGAAATATTAGCCAGTGTTTGTGTGTACAATCTGGCTTTAGAAAAAATATTCAAGTTTATAATAGTTAGGTGACAACATGTTCTTAAAAAAAATACCAACTCCCCTATATTATCTATAAGTACAGTATTTGTTTAATGCTTCTATAACTTATTTGTTGTATGGAAAAGAATTATGTATTCGAGACGAGTTAAATTGATATAGATCCAATGTTGGGATGTTGCAATGTAGACAACAATTCTTCAGTAAATCATGTTAGGAATGTGTACATGCATACTTTTACAGACGCACATTATATTTCACAGAAAGATTTAGTTATAGGGCGCGTGCTAAGATGGAGGCGAAAAGAAGGCGACTTCACAGTAAAACTCATGAATTAATCATAGGCTGGTTAACCTAAATACATAACTTGCATAGTTTTTCCGACACATTTCAACTATCTGTACATATGTATGTATGTGTACGTGTATACAATATGTGTGTATAACCTGTAATTATATGAGTAATGGCTCATAATGACACTAATTTAATTATCAAATTAATACCGCGAAATACAGATTGACGGCTGGGGCATGCTTTGAATCGATCCACGCATATAATTTCAAGAGTCACTAAATGATGACTTTTATTCGTTTTAATTATTACTTGCACCGTACTCTGTCAATAATTCAACTCATTGATTTACACTAATTTAATGGTAATTACCAGGGCCGGACGCGCTCACGTTACACGCATTATGACTAACTACAACGCTCACACACTTCAATTACTAATGATTACTAATTATTAAATTTATTTATTTACTTGTAATTCAAGGACAAATAAAATGTGAGAAAACTATGCAAAAGTAATTGTTAATTTTGTATTTATTAATTATACGATATGTGGATCAGGAAATCAACAAATAACAACAGCAAAAAAATATTATCTTTTTCACACAGTTACGGGTGACAAGTACCTAGTCTGATAACATATTTATATATCGGTGTTACTTAATGATACTGACAATATCAGTACATAAACTGCAACAGTTTTACCGATAAAACAGTCGTTAGTACTGAAGATAAATCTCTATGAACTTCCATACGCCAAACTGACCGTTAAATCAAAGTGACATAATTTTTCATGCTTTGTAATCTAAGGTCAAATTAATTCAGTGAGGTTCATGGTTGTAATCAATGTTAATGCATGTGATCTAAATTGCATATATATATATATATATATATATATATATATATATATATATATATATATAAGCTATAAATAACCGTACCACACTGATACACTCTGTGTGTATTTTTAAATATCCACGTGAAAAAACCTCCATGTCGTTAACAACACAAATGCCAGTTATTATTCTGTAGCAAAATTAAAAATAAATCTAAAATTCTATCTATCGTTATTTGGAAAGCTGAATTATTGCGCAATTGTCTAATTCGAAATCAAATCAAATAAATTCTATACATATATTCGAAACAATTTCAATAACAAAAATGTAGGGTAAAGTAGCCTAATTTGAACCACCTCCTAAATTGTACCACCGTTGATTTTCATATTTCTAGTACAACTAACGACCTCAGTTGCACACACTAGGAAGCAATTCATAAAATACGTATCCTCTGAAAAAATCGCGCCATTTAGTCGACAAATGCGTGTGATACGTGTATTTGAAGATTTAGTGTCGTGTTCTTAGCTAAAAAAACTTTACGTTACTAAGAAGAATACACAAATATGGTAATTATATTTAACAATGTGCCTGTTTTACCGTTATATTAGTTCAATGTTCTATTTATTTTTTCAAAAATGCATGTAGATATTCTAAGCACTTTAGGTTAAGAAACAATTATTTGACATAAGCATCGGTTGCCCAAATCGTACCATTGCGTGTTGCCTAAATCGTACCACTGGTACGATTTAGGCAACCGTATTAGTCATTAGAAAAATAAATACATTTATACACTGTAGGTACTGTTTAATGAAAATTAATACATATAATGTTAAAAGAGAAAATTTTCTCCGTGAAAATCCTGGGTGTGTAATAACACAGTACCAGATAACTAAATTACTCGGTGAAGCTTATTTAAAAGCTTCAAATATGATAACGGCAATAAATGGTTTTAAAGCTACGGGAATATAGCCGTTCGATCTTACAGTTTTTAAAGATCATCATTTTGCTGCTAGTGAGCTATTTGTTGATAGTGCTGATTCAACTACACGTTTAGAGCAATCAGGCTCAGAAGAAAAAGATCCAACACCAATATTGGTGGTCCCAAATGAAGAACTGTCTCCGGTTCCAAGGCCGCCGAAAATAAAAAAAAAATGTGAAGAAAACCCAACAAGCTACAATTCTCACTAATACACCGTATAAGGAAGAATTAGGAGAAATCAAAGCAAAACAAGTAGCAAATGACGAAGTAAAACCACGCAAGAAACAAGACAGAATAGAAAAGATAAAAAAGAAGATTTTAATAGAAAGTAATGAAGAAGACTGGCTTTGTGAAATATGTGAAGAAAGTAAGATAGCTAATATGGTTCGGTGCTTAAAATGCAAATGTTGGTCCCACGAAGAGTGTGCAGGAGTTAAGCCAGGGAAGAAAAAATATTATTGCATTAATTGTTCCTAATTATGTTATAAATTTATAGTTATTAGTTGGTCACCTGTGATTTTTTTAATATATATTTGTATTGAAACCTGATTTATCCAAAATATAGACTAAATATAAATATATACATCGTTATTTATATAAATTATATATGGTGGTACAAATTGAAATATCGGTGGTACGATTTAGGCAACTAGTTTCCTAAATCGTACTTTTTGCAGACCTTTCTTTTCTGTAAAATTTCTAATATTAAACAATTATTTATTGTTATAATAGGTATGTAAATATGTAAACAAAGGATGAAAATATCACGTAAATAATTAAAAATCGCATTATTGCTTCATATTTTCGAACAAAATCGATATTTATAAAAAGTGGTACAAATTAGGCTACTTTACCCTATACTAAAATATCAGTGCATTTGATCATTATCAGTAGTACATACAATTTGGAGAATTTAAATATATAGGTCGAGCGGACGATCGTATATAACGAAATATGTATTGCTTGTTTGAAGTTTCGTTCACACGTTTTTGTATATGCAAGCAACATAAGGTTTATAATATCGGATGTTCCAATTTAAATGTACCTTCGCGCGTGTGTATGTGTGAGTGTGAACTACCGGATACAGTCAGGTATGGAGGGGTTGACACTGACCTGTAGATGTATTCATCCAAGCGACGACACGTGGAATACATTCTCGCAGGAACAAATTATTTAGATTTAATATTTATATACGAGTACAGCGATTGTGATGTACAAACAGAAGCCATTGAATTGATCGGTACATTATCCCTGCACAAGGCTGTTGTACACTGTACACAATATTATCGATAATTATAAAATGCATCTTACAAAAAATCTAGTATTCAAACCTTAGGGAGCATCATTTTAATGACGTGCTCAAACCATTTCACAAAATACTGTAATACAAGACCTGAAATGACATATTTATATTATATAAAAATATGTATACTATCAATAAGAATCATATGTTTCTTGTGTTTCAAATAAAAATAATAATAATACTCAATGAGAATTAATTGCAAATATTACAACGTGTATATTTGTTTGGCGCAGTGTAATGCAGACTTTGGTGGTACACGAATGAATTGCAAATATTGCACGCGCGTCTCTGATCTTGCAACGAACCTTCAGTCCTTCAGATTAGCATTGCAAGCGTTTCACTGTATTGTAATTTGTGATGTCTTCTGACAGATATTCGGCGAAAAATAATTGCAATGTCATAAATATGAAGATCGACCATCGATCAACGATACCGTAACAGTTGCAGAATGCATTTAATGTATTATAAAGCGTTATTAATATACATACAACCACGGTTAGAGCCTATACACATACAAATACATACACATTCGATGTTAGTGGAACAATATATATATACGTGCCGTGGTTACCTGAACACACGGTATTTTTTTTATACATGTGTTTATATGTTCGCATTGGTGGTTGGTTACTCAACATAATTAATTATTTACCCGATTTTACTAACATTCGCGCATAGATGTACAACACACAAGTGATTTTTTTTTAATATATATTTGTTGTTTTGTTGCAATCAATTTGTTATAGAAGTACTATTTTGATGTTAATAATACATACAGATATTAATTATTAATGTTGTATTTTGTGTTAGACACAGGTAGTTATTTTTTTGAATACTTGACTAATATATTTATTGTTTATAATTTGAATGTGTAGCTACATAAAAATAGTATACAATGACTGACATTATACGAGTAAATGTACGATTTATATATCACAGTACATATAATCACATTATACTATTTTATTTGCTTGAAATGATGTAGTTAAAGAACTTATAAATCTGAATATGGGTCATTAATTGACCTCAACAATTCTGACGCCACCCACTTAACGAGAGACATCGCATGTCGTACGCGTGTATCAAAATAGCGAATCACAGAGAAGAATGAGTTTCGGTACGGCGTTATCATGTCGCATCAATAAAGACATATTGACGTCATAAAATTGACCTTTAGTTTTAATAGTGTCAAAAAGTAACGAATCGCAATCGGACCACAATAATATGTACATATTGCGAACCACAAGCATCACTCAATAATTGTCGCAAAAAAAAATTACAAAACCCGTATTAATAACGATGGAACGATTTACGTATATATTGGTTTATTATTAACAGGAGCGTATGCAAATAATTCAATTAATATTTTTTAACGGTTAATTATTCCGTGTAGGAAGTATTTAAATCTGATGTATGTGGCATGTTTACATCAATACAAATATCATTACAATGCATACGATTATCGATTAAAAATATCAACAGTGATGATTTTGCATATTTACATATGTATGAAAGAAAGTACCTATAACTAACTCTATGACACAATGTTGTACCAAACTAATTTCATACCATTTCTTTTAATATGTGTATGTAAATGAATTTGTTATCAATGAAAAATACAATTTATAAGCAATGAAATATTATGCAAAAATTTCTACATTTATTCACAAATGTGTTATGTTTGGTCTAATACACAAACTTGTGAACGAACGAAGTTGAATTTGATGTATCGATCAAAAGTACGAACGTCACATCACGAGATATGGTACGTGGAAATTTTTAATTGTTCCGCCAACGAGCGATTAAATATTGTTAATGAAAAATGAACTATAAAATGACATGACCTGAATAACACCATAACCTATGACAATAACGATCGATGAAGAAATAAATATTCACATCACGAGTGCATGTTGACAGTGCGAACAAATAAAATAAATGATCCTGAAACAAAATAATTATTTCAAGTTACACAAATTCTTTTCGTATTCGAATAAAGGTATGTTTTGAATCAAAACTTTTGATAATTATAATATATTATAAAATGAATAGCACATATGTACTAAAATCGATTGAAGAACATTTTATGATTTCAAATATATAATAAATAATTCTATTACTTTAACTAATGGAATATTTATTTCATCAGTATAGAAATAAAATATAGGAAATTAAATATATCTTAATTAATATTATCATTAACAGAATGATATACTCCGCGGCCGTACGACAAATTAATTAGAAAATAATAAAATATAATCACCAAGAGGCAGATATGGTTTGATGTAAATAAATAAATACTATTACATAAATGTTGTTGATGCATGTATATATCTATAAACGTCAAGATATGTCGATAGTCAGGCAAAATACATATAAATAAACACAATTAAATATTAATTTACGCCGAGCATGTTAACTAATATTGTTCATAAAATTAATTCGTATTTAAAACAACGTTATGATTATGAAAACCGAAACAAATTAAAGAAACAGATCATTCTGATTCGTATAATCGTGCATAATTTATAATCTTTATAATTATTCATTCAAATTGTAGGTTTGCAGTCAGTTTAGAAATGTTCTGGATTGCTCCAAAAAAATCTAGCATTAGAAACACAAACAAAAAAAAAAAACTTTCAGCTATTATAATTGTTGTTAGTAATTACTCAAAAACTTTTACGTACGTAGCAATTACAACTCTTACGCTACTTAGAAAATCAGCATCGACCACTGAACTTCGGGTTCACGTTTCAGTTTTCGGTGATGTAAAATTTAATGTACATTTAATTAGTTAATAACGTTATGATATGGTATAGTGGCTGGACTCTTGTAGGTGAGTTCGGCAACAACGTTTCGTTGTAATTAAAATGTAACATTTTTGTAATGAAACACAAGAGTGGAATGTTGTAAGCCACCTCCCACATTGTGCATGCAAGTTGTGTTCTGTTTAAACACACGTACACACGCACGCACGCACGTACGTACGCATGCGTGTGTATTAACAAAATGATGCGGCTTGTTTTTGCACACACTGTGTCATCTTGCAAACAGGTGAGTTGATTTTTATTCTCTTCCCGTTCATATTTAAATATCGAAAGAATGAAATGGTTGATTTTAATGATCGGGGTGGTCTCGTGTAATTTTAATTATACGGGATGTTTAATATTACTAATAGAATACACTGTTGATGGAATATATTCTTGAATAACTATCGGTATTAGTGATATTTGTTATTTGGCAATGTGTACATGTAAGCTAACATTTAACAGGCAGCTGTAATGTTTGATAATTGTATATGTATTTTAATCGCTATATTATTTATTATCTCTCGTAAACATATTATAAACTGTCAGATAGTAACTTAAATTCACTTGTTCCAAGAATATACTACTTTTATTTATTTATACAAAAATTATTAATATTTTTACTCGTTTGTTGCAACCAAACGTACATGTATGTAGATATTTCAGTTGTCCCAACAAAACGCATTGACATCAATCTCAATTTTACTTATTTCATATACAAGTAACAACGACGTCCGTTGGCAAAACATGTTCCCACAAAGAAAGACACAGAGTGAGACTGTTTTAAACACGGTGATTTATCGTCTGATACATCAGCAGCTAGCATATGTGACACCTGCACAAACCTGCACGAACTAAACACTTGCTTGTTTGAATTGCACAGTTCCAGAGAGAATTTATATGTGAATGAATGTACGCAAATGCGGGTGGTGACATTGAACATTGAGAGTTCAGGGTGTAAGGCCGAACACAAGTGATGATTGGAAACACTCTGACGTTAGTAAATGACGTATGTACAACGCGCCGTTTTCAACACTAACGAAGCTATTTATAATTATATCAGCGATAATAAATAAACAAATAACACCCACTAATCATTAAAGCTTCTGGTAAACAAGCCACTCGGCTGTGACGTGCACGTATAATACTGATGAATATTTAAAAAAAAAAAACAGGAAAAAAGAACAAAAAAACGAGTACAGAATACGTAAATGTTTAGATGTTTGTAAATTTAATGTACTAAGAAATAATGACCGATGAAGATATTTGAGACGCGTGGAAATTTTTAAAAGATCTTTTGCATTTATAAACTACGTAAAGAAAATTTGTATAATATTCTTTGACCTCAAGATTTCAATAATCATAATAATTTCGTGTTATATTTTCATACATTATAAAGGTATGTTTCTAGATTTGGAAATCCTAGGTTATTATGTTACAGCACTTTTATTTGAACTGTGTAATTATATTTCCGTGGTGAATATATCACATACATGTCTGTTACCAGACAAGCGCGACCGGTAACAAGCGGTTATACAGTATATACTAGTGTGTTATACGTTAGCAGTGACCGGTGCCTTTCAATTATGACATACGTTGCATCGTTTGTAATTAGTGATGAGACCACGAGGAATGTCGATGCCCAAGGGGGTGGTGCAAACGTGTGTGTGTGTGCGCGCGTGCGCCAGCGACCGAGCACTTATTGGAAACGTACGAAATAATTGTTATAGGTACGTGCAGGTAGATAAAATCACTCACTGGCAGAGAAGTCCTGTCCAGTCGATTGCTATCTTGAGGAGCTACAGCGAATGGCATTCGCGCGCGCCCCTGGGCAATACGCGGAGGCGTACAAGCGACTCGTGCACACAGTGCCGTCCGTTACAAGTAGAGGGAGAGTCAAAAATGCATTAGGGTTTCAGCGAAACTGTAAATAAAAATATATAAAATAATACTACGACTTTTAAACTACTTATGTTTAAATAACAATAATGTAAATAATCATTGAACAATACTTTAGTCCGCGGTCTGTTTACATAAATAATATCTGGTGGATCGCAGAATGAGTCCCGTAACTTCGTTGCTTGATACGCCACTGACTCGGTGCAAGCGGCAGTCGACTCTAAAAACATAAAACTGTTCGGATGAATGTAAATAATCATTGAACAATACTTTAGTCCGCGGTCTGTTTACATAAATAATATCTGGTGGATCGCAGAATGAGTCCCGTAACTTCGTTGCTTGATACGCCACTGCCTCGGTGCAAGCGGCAGTCGACTCTAAAAACATAAAACTGTTTGGATGACTGGCGTCAGAATGACGCCAGTCAGTCACAGCTCGAGGGCCCCCGTCCAGCAACGGACTGACAATTATCCCAGAGCTAGGATTTGATAATGCCAGGCATTACCGAATTTGCAGGGGAACAGTTAAACCGCTATAATAATATACATTTCGGGCGATAGGTATACCATCAGCCGGATAGTGCACCGGCGTGCAGTGTTAGAAAGTGGAGGGGGCGGAGGCAGTTAGAAGGCGCGCCACACCCACGTAACTCCGCCCTTGCTGCGGCCTAATTGAACCCTTCCAAAAAGGGGACCGAGCCGCTACGGTTGTATACTGTACGGTGCTATAGTAGTAAATGCGCGCACAATTTCAATACCTGTTGCTGTGATCCGCGTTGAATAGATTCGCGAATTTGTAATACGCACACTCAAAGTAGAGTCGCGAGGCTTGCTTGTTCTATCCTGTCGTGAATCATATCCATTGCAGCGTGCATACATACGTGCATCACTACCGGAACTTACACGAAACAGACGCGAGTTGCCGTAAAGAAATAAAGAAATCTGATCAACAAGTGCTTGGGTATGTGAATCGAATTTAAATACAGTGAAATCCGCTTATAGCGAACTTGAAGAGACCAGGAATTCACTATAAGCGAGAGTTCACTATAACGAAGGTATTTAGTATGTTATGTATTACGTTCATTATAAACGGGTTTCTGCAATATGCGAGTACATTATAAGTGGATTCCACTGTATTTCTTTGTAATTTCTTTCTAGATTTTAATATTTGATAATTGTGAATAACTAATTTTAAAGTTATATTATTTGAATTCCATCGTGCATGAGACTAAAACAAACAAAAAAATCAGTTGCGTTACTAGGATGACTTGATAAAGGTATCAATTATCTTCTGGCGCCACAGATATTAGGACACTAACAATTATGATTCAGCAAAAATTATGACAGGGCATTTTCGTTAAATGTTATACCTTTCCAAATGCAGGATATTTCAAAATGAAACTGTTACATATTACTCTAGTTAACTGTGCTTGCAGTTTAAACATCTGCTACTGTTACGTTCATTCAAAAATAGAACAAAACTCAATATTCGTGCATTGAATTATCTGCCTGTATATAGTGACCACCCGCACGTCATTGTATTGGTAACTGTGAACAAAAATCTCCACAATCACGGGCGATTTAATTACTTCGCTTCGTTTTAATTATCAAAGGAAACGTAAATCGATTACTCATCGCGTCATCCATGGATGCGGGAGGATTCCTTTCACTCCGATCATCATCGCTTGTCCACTCATCAATATCGCCAGCGTGTGATGCCTGCATCGTCATAACAGAACACGACGCACAGCACCGAATACTGGACAGGCACTGAATTATTAATAAGCCATGGGTTGCTTGCTAATTAATTTGTTAACTGATTTACCGCCACAGAGAGAGTGTGTGTACGAGAGAGAGAGAGAGAGAGAGAGAGAGAGAGAGAGAGCAGGAGAGTGCGGCGTGGGAGACGAGGTAGCCTAGTGTGACGCAGCAACTTGTCAACTCGAAAGATCGAAGTATGCGTGGGCAGCAGGAAACAGCGTGAGAACAACGGAATACTTGACACACGCGGTGATATTTGTTCAACAACAGGAATAACACCGAAGTTTTAAACGTTCTTTATGGGAATTCTTATACCCGTTCGAGTGTTCTAACCTCATTTTCCTGTCTCGCTCTGTTTTATCTCAGTCTGAACATGTTTTTATTGGTTTGAATGTGTGGGAATTAACGTTAGCATGCGTGATAATTTCTATTTTATGAATTGGATACTACTTAATTTGGCTTTTGTCGCATTACGTGTTTGGAGAATGTTAAGAATACGAAATAGAGAAAAATAAAAAAAAAGAAATCGAAATGATATGATAATGTCTATGATACAGGTATACATTTGTATACAATTTCAAGAAGAAAAAAACATGACCAAGGTTGCAAATCTTTTGCATAGGTTTTTGTGCTACAAATTCTATTCTATTTTACATTTAGCGGTTATGCAATTTTCATATGGCCTTCACTGTGACAATCAAGTATGTGCATCGCTTATTGTATGTGTAAACATTTCTAACGAATTTATTTCATCCAAAAAAATTACAGGCAAGTCTGAAAATAAGATTTTTTTAAATTAAATTCTAATTAAAATTATGAATAAACAAATATAAGGGAAGAATTAATTCTCTTGTTTTTAATAAAAAATAGATTTGATTATACATATATGTACATATATCGGTATTGTGTGGAAATATTCCAGTTGCAATACCTATGTCTAATAGTATTGAGATAAACAAATAGCACATTGTAGGAAGCTTGGTTATCAATTATTTTCCTACGATATTACGCAGAAATACAAGCGTAAGTATGACGTATGTGTGTGTGTGTGTGTAACACAATGTATTTACGCAAAATGTTTATTTAGTTTATTTTGAAAGGGGCGACTCTCTATCACAACTTCAGCAGTTCAGTTATCATCGTGAGAACTTGAAACTTTGTATGTTTATTTAAATAGAAAAAATAAAACGTTCGAAAGAAAACACACATCGAAATATTGTACACATAGAACGGGTGTTTACCATTCGGCAAATGATAACGGATATGATTCTCTAGTATAAATTATCGGTGATTTCAACTAGCGTTATCTACACCTACAATATCAAACATACCCACATATGTACCAATACACGTTCAAATACGAAATGACAGATAACTGTTTGTCTAATAGAGCGTAGATGATGACAATGGATTAATAATTTATTCCCAATGTACGTACTCTTTAACTCTTCTCTATGATGTAGGCTGGTTAATAAACATAATTTAAGTCTCATTTCCTTCTTACGTTTTTCATAATCCTGTAAAGAACGAGCCCGCAAGGTATGAATAAAACATTTCAATCCACAGGAACATTAAGAAATTAAGTTATACTACAAGACGCGCGCGCGCGTGTGTGTCTGTGTGTGAATGTGTGTGTGTGTCATCCGAGACTTATATCGACCGAAATCCAACAATCTCAGAGATCCAAGCAGGCTCGTGCGGACGGCCGTCAACTAGCCGAAGCAACCGAATGGAACAGAATCAAAATGTCAGTCACGGTGATGTGAGCGGACGGGCAAACACAGGGAGAGAAAGGACTGTGTACCTCCCCCTTAGCTGGGTTCAGATGAAAGTGAAACTCTCCTGACAGCGGCAGCAGATGCTGTAACGTTCACTTCTTCTTTCAGAGGTCATTGCTTCAGATTCGACAGACCATCCTGACCGATAATACAACCGACATGATGCTATCAACAACAAGTTATTTGGAGTATTTAAAAAAAAATACCGTATTATTTTTGACATGCACAATAAATATTGCGGAAATTATAAGAAATTGTACGTGTTATTCCAAAAATAATTTGGATTAATATTAAAAAAATTTCTATATTATCAGTGTTCTAATCGACGGCTATAAATGAACGTAATATTGACTAATCGTTTTGTTTAATGTTGGGAATATCCCAATTTTACCAGCAAGTAATAAATTATTGCACTGTCAATATATATTTAGCTAGATAGTCAACAATAGGTTTCTGCGAAAGAGATTGATTTTGTTTGTAATTTATGATCACGTGAATTCCTAATTTCTTTGAAAAGAAAAGTTAAAAACAAAGTACACTGATATGTGTTTTTATACTTTGTTTCTTGTAAATTTTGTTTATAAATATAGTTGATTTTCTTCCTTAGGATATGATTCTTGAATTAATGTCAAATATTACGCAAGTGCTTGTAACGCTGTAATACTATTTGTGTCTGTACATTGTACATGTTTAACCTTGAAGGTGTTGGTAGCTACATGGTGTCATCAATATTACTTTTGAAACCACTTAAGCGCCCGTCAATCAGTAACCCTTATTGAACGAGCTCATTGACAAGTGGAACAATCACGCACAATTCATAAATCAATCGAACCTCGTTTGTCCCAAACCGCCCACTACATGTTTCTCAAGGACCGCGATACGTCTGTGGACAGATCTATTAACAATATACGATATTACTATATATGTATGTTATGAAATATTCTTCTACAGATTTCGTATTCCTTATAATACAGACACTACAAGAATAATTTTGATGCAAATATCACGATAACTACGATATGTTGAAATATTTATGAATAGCTATAAAAATACGTGTATTTGTAGAGCAAGTTTCTATATTAGTTATTGACGCTATAACAATAACTTTTAGTCAACGATTGTTCATTACAATTTATCAACTTGATACATAATACAACAAACTCAACCTACTCGCCGGCACTGTGGCACGAGTGTAGCGCTACTACAGTTTGCAAGATGAACTACGGTGATAAAGTAGTTTAAATTATGTTAGAGGTCCCGCCACTAGTCTAGCAATAATACACTATCAACTGGCTGTAACATATTTCGTACTAAATACATATTTTATGTGTTATCATATATATACAGTGCGAATAATGTAAGGCTATACATTGGCAACTTTATTTTAGCGTTAATCAATTTGCCGATGCTAGTATCAACTCGTTGAATAATTTAAAATTAGACATAGGGCATTTACTTAATGTTATCATGGTGATTACATACAAAAACCCCAATTTATTATGGTTGAATAATGTAAAATTAGACACTAGTCCACAGACTACTATATTTATTTAAATCATTTACAGAATTTATTCCAATTTTTTATTAAATCTATTACATGTTATTGGATTAAAAGTACACTTCAATTACTGAAATTGTAATTGGTACCAGTACATTTCCAAAATCACTTGGGGGTGATAACTAAATTTGCCATCGTTTGATGACATGTGATGGGCCCTGCCCGGGAATTCAAAGCTGAAATAATCAGAAATTTCTCGCAAAGACGCCCCTTCTAAATACCAGGAATACATCTTAAACTTTTCTTCTGTGATGTACATTTTTTGCACTAATTATTACGCAAACTCGTGAGATATCAGTAACACAATATTGAAAATAGTGACATTTACCAAAACAATCGTCATTGTAATTTCAGTTGTTACTGACATGGGCAAATTGATTAAGCTAAAATAAAGTCGCCAATGTATAGTCTTACGTTATTCGCACTGTGTATATATATATATATATATATATATATATATATATATATATATATATATATATATCTCGCCATATGAGCTAATACTTGTCGATAAATTAACCGATTTTAGTCAATAGCTACCACGAGTGATTTAACCTGCGTGAAAGTGCAAACAATGAGTGACACGCGATCCAGTTAATAACAATCGACCACTATTACTATTGACAGACAGCGCCTCGGTGCGGCAATGCTTGTAGTTAACTACGTATCCTTTCACTGACCGCTCTGGTTTATAATTTATTGTTGTAAAGTGACCGTGTGTTTGTGTGTGTGCGCGCGCGTAATCTGGTTATTTTCTATTACCGGTAGCCCCTATCTGTGTGTTAGACTTTGTTACCGAAACCCGTTTTGACATCGTGCACGAAACTGTATTATTTATTGTCACGTGATCGCCATTTGAGAACAGATTGGTCTTAATGTGCTCTTAATAAAGTAATCCATAAGTCAAATTCTGTCAAACGTTTTTTTTTTCTCCTCTGCTACCTACTTGAAATGGCAGTCGTTTAATGACCGTCCATTTCAAAACCGGTGCTAACAAGCAAATGCAAGTAAAAATTCACAAATAAAAATCAGCTGTGAAAGAAAATGTGCAGAGAATAAAATGCAAATTTGTCAATTAGTCGTCACTTTATTGTTCCGCTTAAATTCAAATTAAAAACCGGTGAAGGCAATTATAAAATTGATAGTTCATTAATTAACCATTGTGGTAACAACTGTTGTTAGTTCGTTCATTACGTAGCTTTGCATGCGGACAACATGTCGAGTCGTTAGTTAGTGTTACGAAGCAAGGTGTTGGTTGCAAGTACGACGTATACTCGTATGACGTCGTATAACGTATACGTTCATTCTTGTTGCAACCTGTGCACGTTGTAGGTATGTACCTGCATAAACTACTAGTGTATACGTGTGTGTGTGTGTACCTTTTCTGACCATTAAACAACTGAACACAGAAGCGAAAACGTTTTATTGCCATTATCAAATCACCTGTTGACGCTGTTAGATACACTGATTGAAGGTTAAAAGAAAACAATCACAAGAGACAAGTGCACACACACACACACACACAACGTCCAATGGCGACCAATTATTTTGATTATGGTTCGCTGCGAACATCATGTTGGTTGCACCGTAAACGCCGATTTCACCCATTACGGCTATAACCGTACGAACAGAACCGAACATGACCGGAAATTGATGTACCGTGTATACTGTACTTATTTTAATATTAATGAAATTTAAATGATGTCAGAGAGTATGTTCTTGAATTTTCAGAATGTAATTTTTAATTTACCAGAAAATTATAGAAAACAAAAATGGCAAGAAAAACAATGTACGCAAAGAATAGTAAAATCGGTGTACTCTTATAAATAAATATTGTTATTTCACACAACACAAATGTTGAATAATAAAATAAACCGCATAATAAAAGAAACTAATGGTAAGATGTTTGTTGAAAAACGCAGTGAATATTACATTAGTTTACTTTTCTCACTTGTTGTAAAACAAAGGCACAATCTTGTAGTTGTTTTGCGCTTTCCGCATTTCAGACTCTGAAGTTCAGAGAACAACACAGCAAGAGAGCGTGCTAATAAGAGAGGAGAGAGTAAGAGAGTTGTGCGCAGATCCACCTGTTGCGGCCGGCAGCCGCAAGATAGGTTGGGTCTCGCGAGAATCATTCCGTTACCGGTTTGCCGGTCAGATCTCTGCTTAGGTCAACAGAATCACGCGCGGCTCCCGCAGAAGCCGGTACGATGCCTGGCAACTGACGTAGGCCAATTGCCGCCGTGTGTACCAGTCACGACACAGCACGGCCACGACCAGAGACACTGGGCTAAATGAACCACGCTTGGAATATATTATCTCAACGGCATATGAATCAAACATATACGCAAGGTTTCTAGCTCGAAAGACTTCAAAATCTCGCAGCCAAACTCGAATGCTTCTCGCAAACATAGAATCATAAGTTTCTTTCACCTTTGCATTATCTTGGTTAGTAAGAAACAATGATAATTATTCATCTACTATCATCATCAACATTCACATTAACATGAAGGCGCATCATGAACAAGAAGCAAACATAAAACAGATCGTGAAGATGAAGATGAAGAAAGAGTTATTCGCTTCATATTGTTCATGTATCAGCATCATCAATGGCGAGGCAATTTATTGTGCATTTCATTCTCGCATTACATGATTACATGGCTTTCATGCGAATTCATTGCTCGCACTAAACATTATTGATTCGTATATCGTTGGACCAGCGCAGTATTGCCGGTGTATTAGAAGCGGACCGGGTGATTGCCGATGTTGGACCGTTGGGTTAGGAGTAGGATTGATGACTGGTGCAGTTGGGCCGTGTATAACAGCGGGACGGCAGTGTGGAGGCGGCCTTGTTGGGAATTCGAACCTGTGGTACACCCGCGCACTGCGGGGGACATTGGCATATACATCAAACACTGCACTGAACAACACGCCGATATCGATACTTGTGCACCGAGAACATCACAAGATTGACACAATATGTAGAGTAGTGTAGATAATATTACATAGTAATTGCCAACAAACGAGAACGATAAAGCAATACCAGCCTAACTTATCCAAAGATATAGAAACGTCAGTCCACATACATTCCTTGGAAAGAATAACAACATCGTGTAGAGAAGAAAAAGAAGAGATACACATATTTCGATATAAATAACAAATAGTTATACTCTGCAGGCTATATTTTTCGCATTTCTTCTGCGGTGACATTTGCAATGAAAGAATCTCATGGTGTGATCTGCTGGAGAGCTCGTCTAACCTCACTTTTCTTATAGATTTTTTACTTACCATGTATATATATATATATATATATATATATATATATATATATATATATATATATATATATATATATATATATATATACATATATATATGTGTGTAGAGCAAGTGTGTGTGATTTTATTTTGTTGTTTTGTTTGCAAGGATCGCGCGCGCATATACAACCGTATGTATATAAATCTCTTCGATCAAAACAGAAAAATGAGCAAAGAAGTGCAATATTTTCCACAATTCTTTGCACGTTGACGCGGTGTACGGGTAAAAAATCGGTGCGGTGTAATAATTTGTGCTAATTAAAACTTCCCCTTGCACTCGCACCGAAACACGCCACTAACAAAACACCTACTGCGATCTGCTTTCGTTTGCGGCAAATATAAATAATAACCGTGTGTATCTGTTGTGTGTGCATGTGCTCAGCCTCGCACTTTATGGCGTCACCTACATAAAAATACCGACAGCCATTAATATTCACGCATGCAAATACAAACTAAATCACACACACACTCATGCACATGCACAGGTACACCATCCTCTGATCTGGGCTGTTACAGATTTACTTATTTCTTTCAATACACCGGGAGCAAAGGCAAAATATTTATGCAATTGCTGCGTTTACATGCGTTGAGGTAATTTGTAATGCGAATTAATCATTTCTCCTTTGAATAACTAGCTGGAACATCCTAGATTATAAACAACCATATTTAGTTTTATACTTTTACCGTCATATATACATCATATACGAGTACATTATGATATTATACTGTATATAAGAAAGTAAAAAAAATTCTGAATTTAACTAGAAGACGTTTCACAGCATGGCAATAATCGATAAGAAAAAAAATACTAATTGAATCTAGATACTGCATATTGTTGTTTGAAATAATAAATATTAATTAACAATTTTCTGTTACATAGAGGAGTATTAATTATAGTTATAAACGTGGTACTTAGTGTTATATATGTGTGCAAGTGTATGTGTGTGTGTGTGTGTATTCGTTGTAATGAACAGTTGGCAACTGTGTGTGTGGAGTTATGTTGAACTCACGTAAACAGGTATTAAAGAGGTGACAATTAAAAACCCCCAACAGAGCGGCTTGTAAAGCAGGACAGCCCGAGCTGTCAGTGGCGGCGCAAGAGGGAGTCACGCGAAACACTGTGTCGTACACGCACACACGGACGGCTGGTAACGTTCACCGTGATTTATTACCGGCAAGTAAATTAACCATACCGACATTTTTATCCTGATTCAATTCAACACTGGAATTAATTAGGTTAAGATTTTTATTCGGTATCTTTACACCGAGAGAGAAAGAGAAAGACTAGTTCCTGTACGGGTGTAAATAATATTAATATAACGTATGATTTTAAAATACTGTTACTTCAGAAATGAAATTACAGATTTCATGTTCAGTTTTGACAACCATCGAAATTCTCGCGTACATAATTTTCACAATCACAAACATTATGTGACACGCTTTTTACACCGTTCTCAAATTACATTGGCAGACGTAAAGAAAGGTGATTGTACAGCTCTTTTACATATACAGACACACACACAATGAAGAAGGTTGCACGTTGCACATTGCACGTCCGTATTGGTTATTGTATACAGAGGAGGCTTGGTAATAAAATACCGTGCATATTGCTGGAGAACTTATTGCTAAATTATTCTCAAGCGTCCAATATTCGCGGTACACAAGTAAAACGTACGTACACTATAGTTAAGTACGGAAATACATTGTAGGTGGAACAAATATTATCGCCGATAAATTCCAATAAAAGTCAAATCGGATTAAGGCATTATCTTTATTTTATAGTTTCATAAATATTACCAACAGTGGACAAACAAATACGCAACTGGACATTCTGTTATATATGAAAATTACACAGACATCATAAATGTTGTCAATAAATATTATCAATATTTACCAGCACGTTGTGGGTAAGTATAAGTATGCACGATCTTTCATAACAACAACAGCGGGTGTATACTTGTTTGTTAGTGCGGTGTATATATCAATTTTAACCCGTGAATAATCTATCTCTTCTTCTTTAAACATAAATGAACTAACTGAATCAAATTAACTCAAGAACCGCAAAAGAAGAAGCATATATCGTTTTACCTTGAGAATATATTTAGAATATAAATGAAATTAACCTTTATTTTGACATTGCAAAATAAAAATTGTGGGTGAAAATTGTAAGACCAAGAAAATATTTATTTTTAAACCTTGCAACTTCTAAATTGAATCAGATGTAAATTCAATGTTCGAGGATAACCTGTGAATTCGTTAAATGTGTTTAGCTAGAATTTTAAAAATAACAAATGCAATAACGAAAAAAAAAAACTACGGCAGACTTAAATGCTGTTGAAATTTGAATACTGCACTGCAGAATTTCGGGGTAATTAAATGATGAATTCAACTGGTCTGGCCCTATAATAGACTTGGAACTATTTGTAACACGCACGTCCCTATATATACTGGTATATACGAAGAGAAAGAGAGAGAAGTGTGCTTGGCTGTGTGCTGAATGAAAGTCGGTAAGTAGCGCCGCACTACGGTAAGTTAAATTACCAGCTGCGAGCGGAACCTGGTGGCTACGCCCAAAGTTGCGACGGCGTATCCAACCCCAACGTAATAAGTGTACAATTTACGATTTGCAAATTTTACGCGAAATGAAATACAATTTTCGTACGATGGCCGATAAGCGTCCCGCAACAGTGATCATCGGGAGTTTGTAGATTGCGGTGCCAGTGCCGGACTCGCACACATATATTGTACAGAGCCGTACTGGTAATATATGTATGTAAAATGACATTACATTGTACAGATCCTATTTCTTAACAAAATAAGATTGGTTTTAAAGAATCTTAACGGCATCGCATAATTTGTTTTATAATTCTTGGAATAAAATAACTGTATAGAAATGAGTTTCAATTAAAAATCTATATCCTGGTTTTTGTGTATTAAATTTGCAAGTAATATGGATTTTAATTTAATATTAAGATATTAATTATAATGAATAAAATACTTTTTCTAGAATCGAAAACTGTTATTCGAAAATATATTACGATACGTACATGACAAAGTAGAACATTGCACATGCAGATGTTGTCTATTTGTGTGTGTGTGTGTGTTTGATAAAATAATTCCAGAGGCTACTACTGCAGAACACCACGGCTGTTGATATGCGTACAGTAGTAATAACAATATTTAAGTATATGCCGGCCCTATGCAGATGATGCCAGAGGGGCACTAGGTAGTGCACCGCCCGCCTGCTCAGTCGCCCAACTATATGCGACGTAAGTCTTAAATTAGACCACCAAACAAAAAGCTACAAACGGCTTCTTTCAGCGATGTATAATTTCAGCGAATGCTTTTATGCAAGAATCGTTTTCCATCGTATAATTTTAAAGTGTACCTGGATTTTATGTCGAGATTAAAGAAAACGTTAAAACAGAAACTACCTGCCTTTTCATGGATACTTTTATGACTGCTACTTGCCACAACTTGAATTTAATGGCGCTTATAAAGTATTATCAATATACTTACACACACACACACACACGCACATGGGCATAAATATCTCACAACACAAACAAGTACAACAACAACGACGACAACAAACACACATATACATTTACCATTCGAATTTTTAATTTCAAACACATGCATAACATTTTATGACAACTCGAATTTGATGGCCAACAATTTGCAAAACACTTAATTAATTTAAAACCGTAGTACATAAAGCCAAAATAGATATGTGGCACATCGCGTCCGACAGTTATAAGAAAGCGCAGTGTTTCAATCAATTCAACTCGTAAAATTCATTCGAAACACATAAAATGTTACACGAACGATTTCACATGCCACCTATGTCTCGACTGTTTCATATAAATCGCCGGCTGAGACAGATAATCGCGCTAATTATCAGAAGCAGTGTTTTATATGTGTGTTGAGGCGTATGCCTTAAACCGAGTACGTTGGCAAATAGGCAAATGTTATGTCTGTTACCTTCGTAACCTCCAACGCAAACAGAAAACATATGTTCCGTCCGAGGTCTATAAATTATTTTTTTTATATGGTTATGTCGCGTGCCTACACAAGCTTTTGAAAATGTTTGACAAAGGGCCCCCAGAAACCCTGATGACATAAGAAAAGAGCAACGCGCGCGAATGTTTCTAAAGAAACACACCGGACCAACCAAGTATTCCGCTGTGTCTGTTTGCAAGTCTGTGCAAGTACTAACTGGTTGATTGTGGAGCGCATGCGTGAAGTTTCTTCCCGCGTAGGTACTGTACGTCGTACGTTTTAGGGGGATCACTATCGCAAGACGGGAGGGCAAATCTTAAGAAGTACCGATTTGTTGAACGCCTCCGCATGTTGACCAGCGGTCAAAGAAGGTATTTAGCACCCTTGTTTGCCGACTGCGAATCGCCATTCAACACGATGTTTACGTGCATTAGTCCTTTTATGTGTGGCCAGTATACCATTTGCTTAACGTCAAACGATTGCAGTTCCATTGATGCAATTTTATGTTCGATTTTAAAAGCTTGATATATGGACTATGGGCTTCTAGAGGCATATGCCTAAAGAACTTTACAAATCACCAACAGTTCAAATAGATTTGACTGGATAAGTTTGTAAAATTAAGTCTATAATCAACCATATGTTCTGAAAACTGCACAGTTCGCATTGAAACAAATAGAAGAATATTTTAGTAAATAAAAACATTTAACAACGACATGAAGAAGAAACATAGCCGTAATGTGCATCTTCTTCTTCTTTAACTTTTAATCAAGATAATAACCCACTTACCCCAGCTCAACTAAATTCTAAGGCATTTCAACAATCTGGTAAAAACGGCATATAAAAAAAATGTCGAATTAAATGTTGTGTAGAACATCGCTGTTTCATTCGTATTTTAATTGACAGCTCTAATTTAGTCTGCCATTTTAAAGAGATTGGCCGGCGTATCCGAGTAAATGAGTTCTTCGACTCGGCACCGTCTCATCTTTTCCGGAACAAACATCGGTGATGCAGTGCATTTCAATAACGTTTCGCTTTCCAGCGACGAACACGGGTTCTGTTTCAGTTCATTGCATATGAATGCGCAAAAACATATCGTAGACGAGATCACCACCACAGCCGCAGCATGGCATTACAATAACATACACACAGGTACATACATAGTTACGTGGCGGACGACGAACGATAGATAGTAATTGTTCGTGATGTTCACTGTTGCGCGAGTATGGACAAGTCACTTGCTGCCCGACGGAGTCCATCTGTTGGCATGAGAATTATAAACGCCGCGGGAGAAATTGACAAAGAATCAGGAGAAGCAAAAAAATAAGCAACAGTCAATAACAATCATAGATTATATAGTTTTTGCTTTCGACAGCTGCGATAATTTGCCTATGGTGAAAGAACGGAATAACAAATGACGATTCTATTTGGAAGCTATGGTTATAGAATAATTCGGTAGTTGGAACGATCAGCAATTGAATAAATTTCATGGATTTGCTTTACAAAAAACTATTAGCAGCTGTAAATAACGATATGAACGTTCAATTAAAATCATTAGTTCAATTACAAAATACATATATGCATATTTAGTTGCACTGCAGAATGTTTTGCTCAATTATCTTTCGAGCAAAACAAAAAAATTGTTTTATTAATTTGTGTTTGGATTAAGTTAAAGGTACGGATTCAGATTTATATGGTCGTTAATTTGATTAATGCCAAGTGTAAATTCCATAGTAGCTGGGTTACAAATGGGAATTCATTTCTACTCATAATGATCAAGGTAATGTATTCCGCCTACTTTCAATCACTATCCAATATCCGTTCGACACAGTTCTAACGCTATATAAAAATATTCTGTCCATTTATATATGTGTATATACGAAATTAATGTCAAATAATGACAATTAAATTATAGTGTACATATATGTGTCCGCCAAAAATAACATTATCTATGGTACGTGCGTGATGGGAAGTCCCCGAGTTCCGTTTCACGTTGGACATGCTATTTCCAAACGACAAAAAACAATTTACTCTACAATTTTATTTCACAGACTTGTCCGGCCAATAATAACGACTTTGAATAGTTAAACTTCCATATAATGAACTACTTATTACACCACAAATAACCATGATCTCTAGAAAATGTGTCTTTGCAACGTCTAGACGTATTAACGCTAATCCCGTCGCGAATACCTTGTGCACATAGCCCGAAGTTGCACGAAGCAGCGTGCCGAGTGTAACGTTTTTCGATACAAATAGCGGAACTCAAGGTGTACAATGATATAATAAGATTTCGTTAAGGGGGCCTGGTACCACGTGCCCCATTCTTAAGCGGGACCGTCTTTAGATACCTACAACATCGGGGATCATTCAGCCACACAAACACACACACACACATGCCAACATATGTGTGTATGTAGGTTTGTGTACGTGCAAGCATCTATGCCCAGCGCCCTAAGGGTAGGATTTTTTAACGGACTTGCTTTTGAAGATTTTTCGTTTACGTTCCTCACTCAACTAAGGCTTTCTGAATAATATTTTCGTCTTTACAGATCTATTCAGAAATCTACTGGACGTTGAGTGGTTTTAGGTCAAATCGGATCAAATCATTTTATTATTCGAAATATTCTTGTCAGTTTCTTTGAAATGGATCCGTCTGTTATACATTTACAATACCAATATTTCTGTGCACTTATATTAGGAATCTATTACAAATTATTGTAGCGTAACTGGATATAAATAATATTTAAGAAACACACAGTCGGTAATGAGAACAAATATTTAAAAAAACAAACTTGAAACATTCTTCCCTCCCGTTGCTTTTAATCTTGATCGTTTCATTTTACGTCACTCATTAAATGTACTCCCACGATGCGGATAGCGGAGTTTTAACTACGGCACTTCTATAAATCAACTAATTTATTTTAAATTAGCATGATAATTGGGTAAGCGGGTAGCGCCGCTTGAAGCTACGTTCAAGCAACGCGCGCTGCCATGCAAACAGAAGAAGAAGAAGAAGAGATCCGTGCTCAGGGTGATTCCCCGTTGGAACTAACCTGTACACACACTCGTACGGCCACTCATTAAAAAGTGTCTGACTGCGTACGCGCTGCGGTGCTCAACAGGTGGGACCGGCAGTGCAACGGGTGAAGTAGTGCGGGGAAGGGTACATCACACATGGTACATTCCGTACACGTATGCAGTGTAAGTGTACATACGTATGTATGTATAAATACGGGCGAACGGGGGAGGTTGCAATTCAACTCTACTGCCGATGATCATAATGATGATACAGTCAGTGATGGCTGGTCGTCTGGCGGCCAGTCGCTGCCGGTTCGGTCAAATTCATCACGCTCTGGACGGAACACGATGATTAAACCGTGTGCTCGTGTAACCTGTTCATCTGATACGCCATATGTAAAGGAAGCCACGGCGACGGAAGATGCAACACATACGTGTATCAGAATACGAGTTGCAATTGTTCAAACAGGGAATTTTTTTTACAGTAGATTCTAAGCACAATAGCAGGGTTTTCTAGGAACAATACTGTATTTGTCAAAATATTAATATGACTTTTTTTTGTTTTTCTTTACAGTGTAATTGTTGATTTGACATATGAATTCCCTGAACATACCGAATACCGAATATGTTAAAAAATTATACTAGAATGTTACAAATAAAAAACAACAGTAAGCTTACAATTCTACTGTCTAAATTGTAAAAAATCAAATTAATATTTCACGATTAATAGCTTACGCAACTAACGTACCGATGTGTAGGTCATCTTGAGACACACGGTATATATTTAACATGTAATTTTTTTCTAATCGGTCGAATTCCTCAGAGTATACGCTTGATAACGTTGTAATTATGTAAACTTGCATTAATAAGAAAATATTTTACATTTATGGGAGAAAAAAATCATTAATATTGTTGCGTGTTTGTGGTATACAGGAAACTGTTTTACGTTTATATAAAATAAAACGCAGTCGTTTGACAAAACATTGTTGAATTTATTCCGCAATCGACAGAGCGGAAATGATTAATTGTATTTTTTGTTCCTTTCCTTTAGTTCAACAATCATTCGGAATTTTTTTCAACTTATTTATTCTGGATGGGTGGCCAGAAATAATTCTTGCGCTGATTTACATTGAATATGTATATTCAATACTGTTATACCATTGTATTATGAACCTATACTAAAAATAACACATTTATAAAATATTCAACACAGAATTTTTTTTATTATTTATTTTCTTATTGATTACCATATGATCTCTTAATTATTTGGTAGCCATCCATTTATTATATGTTTCAGTCTAATTTGAATAATTTCATATTTGCCCGCTGGTCTCGTAATAATTAAATCAACCTTCCTAATTGGTAGTAGAATATAATTATCGAATTCATCCACAAGAAAAAAAAAATGGATGCCTACGGGAGCCTGAATTTGAAATTTATTATATTTCTAATTATCGGACTGAACCAATAACTGAATTGATTAGAAAAAAGCAACATAATCACCAGCTTTATCGGAGCACCTTTCAATATTGCATAATTGGTTAACAATAGTTAACTTTCTTAAACGTGAACTGTGTCTGATTTAATCATAATAGTTGAATTTTTATCGATATCTTAATATCAGATAGAAATAATATTCATTTAATTGTGTGCATTGCCAAATACAGTAGTACACTCGGAGACAAATTAAATTGTACACAATTCGAACAACAATGCTTAACATTTCCAAACGAATTTTCTTTTCTAATATGTCCTCGCGACCTCGTATCTTTCAAGTTTCAAGATGACACCTTGTAGAAACTAATTCGGAATTTGAGTTTTCAATTATTAATATGCGCTATTGGTTCATATTTGAATAATATTTCCATTAATGTTCTGTCAATCTTGTTTCACATGCTGTAAAATATTCGATTTTATTTACTTTACATGTAACACGCTGCATGTATATTAAATAAATATGTCCACGGCACACTCGATGATCCTGAGGTGATTAATTTTTTAATTCTCGCTATCTCTCTCAACGAAGAGAGCAGAGTCTATGTGAAATTTTGAAATGAACTTGATATGGTTATTAAGTAATTAAAATATCGCAGCGAAATGTAGATAGTTGCTTTTGACCTTCAGCTTGTAATTAGTTACTAAATGTGAGTATTACCGAAAATGGTATGTTTGTAATGTTCAATTTGCTCTAAATACTTGTGTAATAGTAATTTCTACTGATCGTAATCAGTGAAAGAATCATTATGAACTAAATAGGTAACTATGGCACGGTATTGACCAGTGTTTTTGAGTAATAGTTTCGTATTATATGATAATTATTGAAATGGAAATAAATATTATAGTATGATAAAGTACAGCCAATTAACAGGACCACCTATAGTTTCACATAAAATTAATCTATATATATATATATATATATATATATATATATATATATATAATTATTATTATTATTTTAACCTATGCTATATGAAATGTTGATTCTTTACACATTTATACTCATAACTATTATATTCTTGTACTTTTGTATGCGAAATATGCACGGAGGTAATTTAAGAATTGTTCAGATGGCAGCTACACAAAGAATTGGCATATAAATAAGATATCTCCATTCGCTCTTCTCGGTGGGCACAAAAGGTAAAATTGCAATCATTAACACGTGTTGTACAATTGCACGTGTGCACGTAATGCTGTAATTACAAGGAAGAATTCAACCTCTTACACCAGTATGAGCCAAATGTTATCATGAGCATTAATAACAAATGAATTGGTGTCATTACAATGTGATTATATTTTGAGATTACTTTTACGGTAGCAATTTCGTTATGTAGAGCAGATACTTATCAGCTGTATATATATACCTTATAGTTCTTTGTTTATTTCTTTTTTTCCTTACTAGACATTGTTTTCCGTATACTTCCTGCTGTGTCGTTATGATATTTTAAATTAGTGTTAACGAATTTTGGAAAGTGTATTCACATTTATTTTTTAAGAAGTACCACCGCGATCTATTTGAGAGAATGGTGTTTCGTGAAATAGATGTTTGCTGAAACAGGATGAAATAAAATATATACACTATGACATGAGATTTAATTAAAAATCTTGTTTTACAAACTATTTTTTTTCCACTTGCTTCTGGCTATCTGGTGCTTATGAAATATAATACCTCTTAATATTATTCTTGTATTAACAAGTTGATTAAACCAAATGTATATCTCTTCATCAAGTGTTTTTTTTATTACACATTTAAGATTGAAATACGGAAATCTCACCTGTTATAAATCCAAGATAGTTCCATCCAATTATACAAACATCAATTTGTGGGTCACGGAAAATGGGTTACGGTACGTATAATGAACTCGCCTATATGTCAACTAGAAGTATCCCCTGATTTTATTGAAGATACCAGGTGGCACAATCTGAAGGGACACGCGTGCCCGCTCCGTAAGAAAGACCTAAGGACCTTGTGCCCATCAACTACCAGATTACCTAACCAAAACGTCAGGGTGTAACCGGGGAGCAGGCAGGGACAGCTGCATCTTCCACATCATCAATACCACCGAGATACATGGCTAGATTAACCTGAGAACTTATCACAAAAATCGGAGGGCCATTCAAAGTAAAATAAATGGAGGGCTAATAATTAATAAAATACAGGGGGATAAGTCTCTCCCTTATACAGTTGTGGCTGAATTATTCTAAAAGCCGATGAGGAAGTTATAATTCCAATTCTGAACGTGGTCAGCTGTCTAATGGCGATTCAATAAATCGGAATAGTATTTAATATTCATATTAATTCACGTGGTTTTCGTCATTATTAATGCATTTCTAGACAAAAGCACAACATTTTTTATCATGATTTTTTTAGGCCAAATATATACGTATATATATATATATATATATATATATATATATATATATATATATATATATATATATATATATATATATATATACATATATACATACATACATACATACATAATCTTACTGCTATTGTTATCTATGTTATTTAGTTCATATTGCAGTATTTAAGGTTGCATCAACCAGTTTGCGCATTGGCATGTTGGTGAATAAGCTTCTCATGTCAAATTATCAAACATTAAACACAAGTTTTATGTGCTATGTGTGCTTGATTTATAATTCAAATCAAACACGGACATGTGTTCAGGTGAGACGGAGCAGCAATGATAATGTTAGTATACTTATGCGCTGCTGAGATTGTGCGTGCGTATGTATGTTGGTAGGGTAACATACACACACACACACCTTGTACGCTATTATCAAACAGTAACGGAGGGGGTTCCTATCGTGAGAACTTTCCTTCATACCAACTACGATTCTCATTCCACTACGCGTTATGGTACTGCGAGAATTATTGTCACTAGACAATGCCAAGGGGTGGAATGTATTTCTTTCTACCGTTTCACGTACAGTCAACTTAACAGCTGGAGTTTAATATTTAGTATAAAAACATATATACGTTATACACGCTGTCTACCCGCGGCCGGTTCAATTTTGATATAAATATATACGTATTCCAATATGAAATCCATCGTCATACTGTGTAATGGTGGTATTACAATCGCCTGTATCTTCAGATTAACCGCCCTTCGTCTGATAACAATCGCATATTATGTATCAGAGAGTTCAAATCACGATTTCGGCGACCATAAAAAAGTACAGGAGACACCTGAACGTAAATCTATGCGAATCGAGAGAGACAGATACGAATCTAAATCGGTTTTCAATATTTCGCAATGGTAACGTGATACATATGTACATACATAGCTTGTATGTATGTATAAACACCGTATATATTCTTACATTCACATTCAACGGGTTGAATTGTGTACCGTGCATGTCGTAAATTTGATGCAAACAGAAAAAGTTGTTTTATGCACCTAGTTTTTGATTGCAATACGTCAACTCCGGTTAAAATTATTTTCGAGTATATTTTTTCTCTTTGGCCGGAATTTATTATAGTCGAGTTCTTGAGAGATAAGCGGTCTTAGGCTCGGATGCGAGACGCAAGAGAAAAACACATGAAACGTACGGAATTTCGTATTAAAACTTGATATAAATTTCAATTTCTGGAAACTGGTTGATAATTTTAGTGCTACTGGATAGTGTCGATGTGTCATTTAGTAGAACTTGATTCTGGTTTTTATTTATCAAACACGTATAGAATTTCTCTAGATGATGTCAGTGTCGTTATTATGTAGTTACGTTATTAGCAACACATTAGTACATTAATCATGTGTTATTTTTAATTTAATAACAGGGCGGGTGTCCAATGAGACACTAAATGAACACCACCGATACAACTATTGACATTTCAGACGACGGTAATTACCCAACACTAACCTGTAAATGATACCGTTACTTAATCAAAAACAGTTGCTTTCTCATATGTGCGCGAGATACCAACTGTAGCCATGCCTCGTACCAACACATGTGAAACAACAAATAAAAAATCAATTGGTTTCGTAGCAAGATAATGTAATAACAATTTACCCGAGCCAATGGTGATACTCTGTATATCGATACCTGTATGTATTTGTATCGATTGCTATACTCTATACACTGGTCCGTCGTCGTGTCTAGGAAAGAATCATGAGACTGAAAGATTGGTGAAACAGATAAAAAAGGCGTTATATTTTTTTGCTACCGTTGTGGCAGTGGCAATACCCGTGTGCTTATGTCCAGTAGCCACCGGTCTGACGACTGCAGCGCGCCTAACGGCAGCCGGTGTTAATAACATGTTGCACGCGGTCAATCGGGTTCTCTACTGTCATGGGCGTATGTATGAGGTAATAGTCGGCTCTCTACAACTATAGGTAGTGTATATTGCTTCACTCACTAGTCGTCACACATACATACTACCAATAACATATACGTGTATGTGCAACAAGTTCAGTATATACATCTTCAACTTCAGCACGAATTGTACTGTACATCTGATTATTCTACAAATCAGGCCAGGATGATTTAACACAGAAAGAATCTAGGTTATGCCAAATAATTCTACGTATTTTTAACATTATTCGTACTCAACAAGATTATTTATTTAAATTAAACAATTTAGAATCAATGAAAATAGAAATCTCACTAATATAATATACAGAAAATACTAATTTTATCATTGCACAAAGTTTTAAATTCTTACATGAGTATATTAATTATCAATTGTGCGTATATTATTGTAAACTTTTTTTTTAAATACATATTTTAAAAATATTTATAATGATGCATTAGAATATACGTAAGTATGATTAGTGTTAAAGTATGTTATCCGTCATTAATTTGTATTTTCGTACATTCTGACGTCATGTTCGATTATCTTTGTCTATTGCCAATGAACATGTACATATATGCAAGTGTACATCTTGAACCTAACACAGTGTATGTATGTGCATATGGATGCATATGAATGGATGTAACATATGTCGGTATAGATCTATATAAATTAATAAGCCAAACAGATTTGATTACGGACGATGATACAAAGTTATTGTTCGTTTCTCGCCATTTACGGTATGTCTGAATGTAATTATCTATTAATAATTCACACCTTGGTTTTGTAAAGTGTTGTTTTGAAACACATGGCTTGCGGGGCTCTCAGTGTACGGTATTCTAAATTGACGTACACACACACACACACACACATAGATAGGTATACCGACAAGTATGAACACGTATAAGAAAAACACTAATGCACATGTACATATTCATAGAAACCAATACATATAACACAAATTATACATACATACATGTATTTTGCCAATAGAGTATAACAATACTTACGTATGTGTTATATAGGTAGTATACGAAAATTAAATGCTAATACATTAAAGACAATCGAATATACATACATACAACATTCAGTGGAATATATATATATATATATATATATATATATATATATATATATATGTATATATATATATATATATATATATATATATATATATATATATATATATATATATATATATACATACATACATATTTACATGTGCACACATACAGACAAGAATTTAATAGTCCTATGTTCTTATCATATAGTACTACTACATACACAGATACATACATATATGTGTGTATATATATATATATATATATATATATATATATATATATATATATATATATATATATATATATATACATATATAGAATGAACGGTAGATATGTTGGACGCGTGCAAGGCAAACTAGAGAAAGTCCACCGATAATAACAAATAATTTATAACTATTTTGATCACATGGATGTGACTGAAATTTAAAAATACACACCTGATTTCTGTACCTTTAATCACGGGTATATGATTCATTTGCTACTGGAGCAAAAACAAGATTACAGTTCGTAATTCTGCTACCATAGGTGTCAATAAAGGTAGCCTGCAGGCTAGTATTGGAAATGTCGAAACTATGATTATAGATTAATAGTTGCGTTGCAAGATACAGACACTGAATGGATTAAACATTAGATGTGTATTCGAATAAAGGAAAAACAAACAAATATTGGGAGAAGAATGATATTTTAACAAATTGAAGACAATTTCTATCGGTTAAGAATGCAGTTCATGTATTTGTAGGGTGAAGCAGATAGTGTTGGGACGAGTACAAATTTCAGAGATCCTATCCTTCGCAGGACGATTGTTAAATGTTAACTTAATTATCGACGCAATAAATCCTGATCTCTGCATGTATTTAATGGTCTCATTAAAACACCCATTTTCGAGCGTACAATTGTCAGAGCAGTTTTAATTTATTAATCGCAGGTCTAAGATGACCTCCCGCTAATTTCTTCTAATTAATCGTACGGTAGACTTTCGTAATTAACGTGACGATTGTACGTTGCGGAAAAATCACGAACTAACGATATTAATTATCGTAATCTGTAGCATAGTTTGAAAGAAATTGAAAGTTACTTTTCAACAAATAACTGTTAAATGTGATCTTCCCAACATATCTGTTTTATACAAATGTATTACAACGCAATAAAACAGATATATTTAACGAAATAAATATCTACTGCGTATGTCAAATATTGATTACGATATTTTTAGAAATAATTCCTATTCAAGGAAGATATTCATTAAATAACAATTCTATTTTCAACTTATTCCTAGCCCCTCGTAATCTAAATATAGAAAATAAATTAAATATTTATCGATTTCCGTCATAGTTATCATTATTTTGTATCGTGTCAATGTTTTATACCTACGCTGGCTTTCTAAACGTGCTGACATATCGTCAGAAACGAAAAGTCACCAGTTACTTGCAATTCCTGAAAACCGATTAAAACCATTTTAGGTAATTCCTAATTATTTTAACAATTAGTATTTCGAAAGTGTCGTCGCGAACATTTAGTACTATAATTTCTTTTTAACGGTGTCTAATAATAGTGTAGGTGTCGTCTCTACGTAACTACTGTAGACAAGTGGAAGTGGAATAGACATTCCGTCTGTAATTGCACGCGTATCACAGTCTGCCAGTGTTCGAAGTGGAAAAAAAATATTTCACTAAACAAGGAACTTACATGTGACAACGGCTAATCTTAATTGCGAAATGCTGTCCGTTCCGTTCGCAAACGTATAATCAATGAACGGAATTGATTACTGCATAATCGTCAGCAAGCGAATGTGTGCATTTATGAATTGAACATGTTACAATTGCAACATCGAATAAACAAAAATGATTATCTGCTTAGTTCATTGTCGTTTTATTTTACAGTACCATCTACAGGCACTCAAAGTATAAAACCTATTCAATTAGTTAACAGGTCTAAACAAAAAAACACATTAAAGTTTTCATCAAAATTATGATCTTATTATTTCCGAAAGTATACAAACGTAAAATAAAAACCGACAGTTCGATAATTCTGCTTGAATTTCTGTCCAAAGAGACGAACGTTTGAAGCAAGTGGTTCTCTGCTAATGACGCGTGTTGATTCGCGTCCGACTGTGCGTGTATGTGTGTGTGCATGTGTTGTGTTGCGCACACTACACCCAACAACCCCCACCACCACTACTAGTGTGTGTACATGCGTGTGTATGTGTGTCTGGTGGTGGGGTAGGGGCGGCGCGGGAGCTCGCAGAGGCTGTGCTACTGGCTGAGCGAATCAACAGTCACCATGCTGTCAGCCACTTGGATCTGTGTACGAGCAGAACTTGCCTGTTAGTCGGTGCCGGTACGTTCTTGAGTACGGTCATCCAGGTAACGGCAGAACGTAACGTAACGTAGTATACTACAAGCAACAACACGCGTGACACCGTCTGTTGTCCTGTTTATTACTTAACTTTATATCTACCGTTCGACAACCATTCATCTCATACGCGGTTCGAGTGATTTGTGCAGTTCTATAAACACTACAGTGCCGTATACAACAAATTGTAACTAGTTTTTATTCTCTACAAATCGACGACAAATTTGTTACGTGACTATTTCACATGTGGATGGTGTTTTGCGTCTGATTTTTGCTACGACAGTTTTTGTTAATATACCGGGTGAGTACGAAAACATTTATATAGGTACGTAGTTTAAGTGCTCAGGTTCAATACTAGATAACTAGGAATCCCCCGATAAATTACTGTGATACAAATATTGAATCAATGAACATGGAAAATTATTAATTCTGATTAGACTTCGAAATGTTTACAAAAATATATCGAGTTAAACATTACAATAGTGTTGAAAAATAGCTAAAATATTTGTAAATAGAAATAAATGACGTTATAGGCAGTAGGATAATATCGGTTAAATGTGGAATAGATTTGTTGTAAACACAATCGTGTATTGGTTAACACGTGACACGGCAAACTTTACGAGATGAACTTCGCGACAATTGTTTTCAAGTTCATGATGATCATATCACAAGTGATAGAGTTCATGCAGTTATTACAAAAGCACACTGCTTGAGTTTCTTACAAAGTAACATTCAGATATACGTACATTCAGTTAGTTACATAGTAGATAAAACAATCATTGTGTATTTATTATTAAATAGTGAGTATCGAATAGTGAGTAGCAGTGTCCGTCGGTTAAGAAATAATAATACCTAACAATGTGTAAATACTAAATATAATACCTCCAATTTACTTGGTTTTCTTATTACTTTTCTTCTGATAAAACATAGTGTGCAAAATTGAAAAGGAATAATTCTAGTTATAAAACTAGTTGTCAATAAGAGATAAATAATAAAATAATTTCACGAAATTTTACTCAGAATAGTTACTGCTGTATCTGTTGTTTCCACGTTGTGCTACGTTCCACACATATTATTTGTTAATTATTAAGTATCCATTGAATTATCGCATTATATTTAATTAACAATCATAATAAGAAAAAAAATTGTTTCACAAGGTGTGAAAAATATAACTCGATATTAAAATAAACATCAACATTTAATGTGTCAACGTTTATTAAACGTAACGTAAAATTTAGTGTCAAATCTTTACGTAAACTTAGCGTCAGATCTTAACGTAAACTTAACGCGTAAATATAGTGTAATGATAATGTAACGCAGTAGTGGTAGTGTACGTACATTATACTTGTCGTGATTCTTGTTAGTGAACCTGCAATATTTGTAGCTTGGAAACAGTACGGCTACTACTATTCCACAGATAAGACATGACTACCGACCGTCCGTGTGTGCGTGTATGTGTGTGTGTGTTCATTTGTAACCGAATATGTTTGAATGTTGTGTGAGTGTGTTGTCCACTAACTCTTACATTTCATCGTTCGACGGTGTAACGTTCTTACGTTGCCATTGCATCACGGTAACGTGATCCCAGAGAAGCAGACATCTGCACTGGGATTTCGATCTAAACCACACCAATCTCATCTTCTGCCCTAACCTAACATACCATGTCTAACAGATATTACGTCAAGTTTGTGAAAAAACCGTGTAAAAACTCATTTTGATAGACGAAAACTAAAACACACGGCGATCGAACTAGTAGAATTAAAATTTATATCCGACATATTTGCTGATAATCGTAAAACGAGTAATAATTGATTTCTGTAGTAGAATATGTTATATGTGCTAGTAAAAGATGTAGTAGCTACTTGCTTACTCAAATAAAATTAGTTACTTGGATAAATTTATGCTCGTACCATCACCACAGTATTCGCAAGATATATCTAACAAATTGACTAGGTATTTTGCTTAGAAATTTATCTGCAACATCGATTTTGCGACACTAGCAAACACAACATTTAAATGATTATTTATTGAATGGAAAACAAATATTATTTGTTAGTATAAGCTTCATTTCATATAATTTATCGCATTTCATAGACAGTTAAGTTTCAAAATTGTTAATTACGTAAATATTTCGGTGAAATTAATTATATATTAACTGTTAATTTGGCAAAAACGCCCACAAAAAAATTGTATATTTTCTTATTGCCGCACGAAATGTGCTACAGGTGCTGTATAGAAAATTAACACTAGTCTAATTAATAGCCAGCTAATAATCTTAGTGTACTTTGATCTTAAAAAAAACGTTTCGGCAATAAAACACCACAGTGAGCAGCTGTTTCATAATAATTAATACATTTGTAAAAAAAATCGTCTATTCAATTAGTCTCTTAGTTTAATGACATTGTCTTTAGATATCTGTAACGTATTTTCCATTTCAAGCGTTTCCTAAACATCGTAATTTGTCATACAACAATTTGTTAAAAAGTTCGTTGTATAATTTATGAAGAATGAAACATTTTATATTTTTCTCCGTGGCTCAAATATTTCCAAAGCATTACATGATGAAAAAAATCATCTTCCGTCATGTGAAAAATGTTAATAATATTCCCGTTCATTACTCATCGATATGTTGCTTTCAACTAGTCGGGGTTCCTTATTAAAATGTATGGATCTTCGTTCGTTTTCTTTTTGCGTCCGAACGACGAAACTGTATTAAGCAATTAGAAGCCGCAATAAAACGACTAGGTCTACGGATCTGTGTAAGCACTTTGTTTAAGAACTGCAGGTGGTCTACCGTCTCTACTCGTCCATGGATTTCACTTTTTCCTCGATACGGCGAGAATTAATTAGTTTGTTCTTTTACCAAACCCATAGCGCATTGTGTCGTCCTGGATTCTGTGACCAATGCACATTAAAATAGCGGTCCTACATACATACATACATATTGAAAGATAAAAACAATCGGGTAGCAACCACTGTTAACAGCGGTGGTATGTCGTCGCAGACAAAAGACAGCGGCTTGTCTTAACGTGTTCGAAATGACAATACAATTGGTGCCAGTAGCAGTAATGTATCAAAGAAAACCTCCTACTCTCGAGTACATCAACTTGCGTCTGTTAACCGCAGGTTCCCAACAATCCTGCATGCTTGTTCCAAAATCTCCTGTTCATGATATTTCATTTGCTGTGAACAGTGGCGTAACCTACTATTGCGTTGGGAAATCGCACGATTTCCATTTTGATATTGGACCAATGACAGTAGAAGATTATCGTCATCCAGATTCTACAATTTCCGGATATATATTAAGTCGTTATTACCGATTTATGATAGTCTTCGGTTGCGGAAGCCAAAAACGTAAAACGATTTCTGTACGATTGCCAAAGATGACTGGAAACAAACGTGAATTGGGACAGATAAAAACATTGTTCTGCGCCAATGACGATATATATTGTCGAGCGTTCCCACATATATAATGATATATATATATATATATATATATATATATATATATATATATATATATATAAAGAGAGAGAAAGAGAAGACCTAATCGTGAACATAATGGATTCGGTTTTAATTTCCATGTGTCACGGTTCTGACTGACGTGAGCATTTCGGTAGATCGATGTTTATAGGTAAGCCTTGGCTTTGCCGGTAACTTAACTGTACGATGTACCTGCGGACGAACAGGTCTCAACAACATGCACTTGCTTGCTTAAAGCCCTGTGCATCATCGTCCTCAGTTTATATATTCTTGAATATCGTGCCTCCACCTTCCGTCACGAATATTATTTATTTTAATAGTGATAATTATATTATTATTATTATCGAGTACAGTTATACACCATACATCGTCTCGTGGTAATCTTTGGTGTTTTTTTTTTATTTGCTGCCAAAACGGAAATTAACTTTTCTTTTAGTTATTTTATAGTATGGATAATTATCCCATCGATAATAATGTCCATGATCTTTACTCGACATTGCAAGTTTGTGTTGTATTACATAAATATTTCACAGTGTTAGTCATTGAAAATATTTGGTAAAGAAATTCTTCATCAGTTGTTTTTTTGGCCGTTGATTAATGTACTACAAATGCTACTTTGTTTTTATGCGGATAGAATTCTGAGAATCTGCTATTACGGCAAAACCACACATACCACGAAAGTAGATTTGAATACATTTTACGCAGTTTATAATGTGCAGAAGTGTTTCAATATGTTAACTTATTTCTTTGGACGATTTCTTATTAGCAGACAAAATCCGTGGTATGCAAATTATTTTTCATCCAGCGAGTTATCAGTGTAGGACAGGTGCAGGAGCAAGATCAACTCGCCATCGGGTTTCTATCAGCGAATCGAATCGAAACACATGTCAATGCGATATTAATCATTGATCGCATCGTGCATAACTAAATCTATCCCCTATCGGCAACGTATGGAATAAAAAGCAAGCCGAGGAAAGAGTGCTGTGGAAGAGTTGACGCACGCCTGCTTGGATTGCGTATATTAAATCGTCATTTTTTGTGTAGCGGTGACGTCTATTTGTCACAGAGGTGTCAACAGTGGATTATGCAAACGTTCGTTTTACGAGACAGAGGTAGAGAATGAGAGAGAGTGAGAAACTTGACAGACAAGCGAGTACATGTTGTAACACAAACGTTTGATGGCCTCCGACAAGCACTGTACGGGTCCCAGCGACCTCAGCAGCTCGTAAAAACAGTTTATCTCGAAACCATCAACTCTTACCCGGCTCAAAGCATGAGTGTTAGTTATACATGTACAAATGGTATACATGTATGTATGCGTTATCGCTTGTGGACACTCATATTTCGAACATACAAGATGACCATGTCCACCTGACCGGCAAATGTGAATTTTTGCACTTTCGGTACAATATGCAAATCACATGTTTCAACTAAAAATGTACGGAATTTAACAATTTTTTTTGTTTCACTTTATGTAAAATTCCAAATCATTTCGTTAAATTATAAAACTGTACGAGACACAGTCGTCGAAAAAAAAATGTTGTATTAATTTATAAAAATAAATCTTTCACCTTTTTTCAATATCAGTTTATTTTTTTATTACTTTTTACGACGATGTAATAGAAATTCTTGATTTTATCACTTTAAGAATTAGAAGTTCGTAACTATTTGTCTGTGAGTGTGAGTTTCGTTTTAATTTTTTATATCTAGCAAGGTGAAAAGAAAAAAATTATCAAAATACTATTATTTTAATAGACTAACATTGAATTTCAATCGTATTATATTGAATACTGATAGCCGTCGTATCGTTTAACACATAGAATATAATGAGCACATTGTTGGACCACACAAAATTTCTAACATTTGTCAGATAGAATATCGTATACACCGAATTGGTTTTCAGAACACTTAAAATGAATGTCTGAGTTATGCAAATTGAAAACACTGTTAAGTGTGATTCATTAACGTATCTAATTATATCTACCTACCTATATTGCTAACCGATTCGTTTAAACCTTCTGTTTGTACAAGTTTCTTCTGGTTGTTCAACATTTAATACGCATGCGCATTCTGCGATGAACGTAATGATGTATTGGAGCAAACAGTGTTTGACAAGTAACATGTTGAATCACGTTCGTCATTTATCATTATTGACATGGCGAGTTTAAATGAACAATTAAAATATATTTAAATATGCAGCGAATAATGAGCTGTGAACAGAACCCACATTTGTATTTAAACTGTAGATGTTCAAACGTACAGTTTCGTATGAAAACATTTTAAATAATTGCACAATTTTTTTTTCTTGCCAAAAAGTTCGATAATTTTTTTGCTAAATGAAAAAAGTGCTATCGCTAAAGAACTGAATGCTTTGTACGTAGTACATGTAGCCATTAATTTTGCGCAGTCTACAATTAAAATACCTAAAAACATAACCAACAAATATTCGTGGAAATTTCATCGCGCCTGCGCTGACATCTGTTGCGCTTGTGACGAATCATCAAGTGTTCCTGAATTTTTCCACTGGTCACAGATCGACGCGAGAGAAAAAAAAAATCAAAAGTGTAAAATCACATTTTTCAATGAGTAAAAAAAAAAAAACGAAACAAGGTTTACGGTAAGATTTTGTTGGCTGACTGTCATCTGGTGATACGTACAGGAATTAACTAGGAGACACGGCATGATGTATGTGGCAGCAGTGTATACGACTCTCGACTTGGAAAAAATCTCACAACGTCGCCGTAAATGTTTTTCGCGCGTCACGAATGAAATTCTGCTGTATTTATTTAACATTTATTGCAATAAATATGGTTTGTGTACAAGCTGACTTGTGGCACTGGATCTCCGCATAACATTTCATTGCGTCGACTTTTCACCCGTGACTTGACAGGAGAAATTGAAGTTTTATCCGTGCTAGAATATATCGTGTCATACGTATGTGTATTTGTACAGTTTTTATGTACTGTGTATGTATCAGTATATCTCGATTCTGCTGTTACTATTGTGTATGATGACGTGTTATAGCAGTTATGCTAAAATTACGACCTACCCGTACAGGTTATGGAACTGAACTTATTCCGTCGCAATGTTTCCGCATTGTTTAACTAATACTCCTAATATTAAACCAACAGTGATATTTTACATCTATTTTTAAATGAAAATGTACATCTATAGAATAATAGAATATAATTGAACGAAATGAACATATAGGTACAAATTGCACTTGACAGTTCAGTGTGCATGTATACATATAGCTCTACCTGTAGTTAAACACACTCATGTGCGTGCTGTGACATGCACTTACGCACATACGTAACGTACACGAGTGTATTGATTTTATTCTATGCCATTAAACATAGTATTTACCTAAGCGAGGTCGTACACCACGCATGATGCAATAAAAAAATTTTACGAGCACCGCGAACTGTGAACAGAAGTGTCCGCAACAAGAGAAAAACAATGTTCGCTTCGTCTTTCAACAGACTCTGTTTAGTTTTAGCAAAGTGATCACTTTGAATATTACGCTTTTTATTTAGTTTTAGTTTTCTATATAACTTGCGGACAAATTATGAACTATTAAAGCGCAGTGAAAGGCAAACTGGGGAGTGAATCAGTTAGGAAATGTGTAAATAAATACACCAAGTTTATGCTTCATTGGAACATTTAATGATTACATAGCTAATCGGTATTACATACTTGCTCTTGTTTGTAATAAATAAAACTTCAATTATATACTAGAACATCCGTTTTTGTCAATTTTATTTAAGCATGATTTGTTCTAACAGATGCATTAACTATATTATAGTTAAATAAATCTTTAAAGGCTTTTATTCTGAATAGTGCGTTTGTATAGATTTTCTTAGTATAATATTAAGTAGTACTGGAGGAGTCACTGTTCTGTCGTACGTGGTACTGTAAAGGATAGAGGAGAATACTAACATGATGGTGGTACACTCGAATGGTACAGTAGAGAACACACCCGTGTAAACAGTGTAGTATTTACTGACACTCACTCAAGTCCCGTACACTGTAAGTACATATATCTATGTATATATGTATGTGTGTATCTGTGTATGTATGTATGGCGTGCCGCTTACCTTACATATGCAAATACAAGTGAGTGAAGTCGTGTTGAGTGAGTGATTGAACGCGTGGGAGGTCGAGGTCGCGACGTAACCTAGCCAGCAGGTGTACACGCACACATACACAGCCAGACACATAGTTATATATATATATATATATATATATATATATATATATATATATAGCGCATTTAAGCAATGACCTGCACATATACACCGATACGCATAAACTCTATAAATATAGTACATTCCACGTTCATAATCCTGACTTTTTGACTTATAATAATTATTATATTAGAGATGCCACATCCAAACAATATAAAGACAATGAAATAAACAAACTTGTAACCCTTTTAAATACAGGTCTCAAGAGTAAATTCCAATAACGTAATCATTACAAATCAAAAAAAATCAGGAATAGGAAGTTGAAATATACTATACCAGTTCGTACACTGTGAATACGTATAATGATAATATAAATTAATACGACGTATAATCGTAACGGACAGCGCTGTTTAACCTCTACTAAACAAACTAACGCTACCTGGATAATATACCGTGAAATTTAATACCAAACAACAATAAAAAAAATAACCGAAACACCATTCACTCGATGCTAAAAAAGAATTAACATAAAATCGTGTAGAATTGAGTTTTTTCTATTGGCAATTTTAATATGATTTCCAAATTAGTTTGTTTTTTGTTTGTTATTTGTATAAAAATAATTGTTCAATGCATTAAATGATTACTTGTGTTTAGTCTTGCATGCAACATTGCTTCTGTGATGGCCTATTCCTATCTCTCTCTCACTCTTGTTCTCTTGGTCTGTTTTGATAAATATATGCTTCATGTCTCGCTACATCCCGGATACTGTATTTTTGACGTTAATTTCGACTGTGGCTCACACGTGATTGCCTGACAAAGAGGCCGTTAAATAGTATATGTTAGTTTGTAGATGAATCAGTACTCATCTAAAATTTGTTAACGAGCTTCGACGCGTCCTCCTTGCGTCTCTCGGCATGTTCGCTGATGCTTGAAGTTCTATACACCACGGGTGTGTGTGTGTGTGCAGTTGTTCTTCTTCTTCCTGGACCGCTTCGCATAAACGACTTATAATAATAATAGCACGGTTAATCTTCGTACTGTTTTTTTAATCAGTGTGTTATTACATTAATTATCGAAATAATTATTTATGCCATACGAAAAATAAAAATACTTACACACGCCATACAAAAACTAATTATTCTATATGACTAATCACTCAGAAACATTCCATCTTAGTACAATTTGTTATTGTAGAGTACAGATACAGCTATATATATATATATATATATATATATATATATATATATATATATATATATATATATATATATATATATATATATAATGATTGTATGTAAGTATATGTGTATGACGGTAGTGTGAAATTGTTGGGCGCGTTGTGGTCCAAGAAAGGAAGTATGAAATGTTTATCAGCTTCAATGTGGGTTAGCTAATGAAACATTACCGTGTGTAATATACATATGTACAGTACATACATAGCAAGAAGCTTAAAGCGATATATGTACCTTGCACTAAATACAGCAGCAATATAGCAACCGTAACCATTTAGTGTGCAAGTTGATATTTGCAACGTAGCAAGTCGCAACTTGTTTAACATTATCTGCATTGTACCATCGCATTGCTACTACAACTAAATGCACGACACCACTGTGACTATTGTGCTGCCATCTACAAACGTGCACTGATATTACATAAAACTAAACAACCTTTAACACCTGAAGAATCTACAAAACTATTTCAAACTGATGTAGTTATTTTGTTCGACGTAAATGTGTATAATAAAAACAGAAGATATATTTTGACACATTATTTCCTAATGATATCCCCGGTATAGTATATTTATTATCCAACCGTTTTTATAACCAATTTAATTGCTATCAAAAATCAAAACAGATCATTTAGGAGCGCTTACAGAAATACTTTTCTATAATTAAAACATCGCGTTAATTTAAACATTAACCGTCGTTGATTGACGTGCCAGTGTTGTATTTGTTTTCTAAATGGAAACGTACAAAAAAAAAAAAAACAGTTCTATATTTCGGGAGGCCCATCTTCAAACAGAGTTATCAGAAGAAATATTCGTGTTTGACTAATGGCACAGATAAATTATGTTTTAACACACCCGCTAGTTTTCATATTTGTATCGGCTTGTGCCTGATCAAAATAGCATCAGCTATTAAAAAAAAGCGAACACATAGCCAATGTCTCAAGTTGTAGAGTTATTTTAGATATCTCAAAACATTTCTTCTTATTCATCTCTTCGTCCAATTAACACTAACCAAACAACAGCTGTACTATTCACATACATACATAGGTGACGTGTGTGTGTATGTATGTATGTATACCTGAATTATTTATAGTTCCTAACACATAGAAATATTTAAACATCACACACACACACAGACTAATTTCGAACACTGTCCTACCAAATTACCATTAATATTTCCATTTGAAACGTTTGTTTCTCCTTGACGGACAGCTGATAGACATATTGTCTGAATGTATTTATTCACACTTCACACATTTCCAAATGATTATTATTGATTAATTAATTAATTACTTGATGTGTATCTAGTTAGCTGGTTAGGGAACTACTAGGAATAGTATAATTATATACTTACCTATATATATATATATATATATATATATATATATATATATATATATATATATATAAAACTTGTTGAAAGTACTAGGTTTAATTTTCACACGGTTATCGTGTATGCAGAAATGTATGAAATACGAGTGTGTAAGTGCTGCCGCGAATATCCCTATAGAACATATTATGCTAATTCATATGTCAATAAAAATTAGTATGTACAAGACGACCAAGGCAGTGGTTGTGCACGCGTAAGTGAACCAGCCATTAAGGCGTCAAGAAAACGATGCTGAGAGGAGAGTGTGTCCACATGTAGTATAGATATATATGCACATACGTACACCTATGTGCACTGTATATATATATATATATATATATATATATATATATATATATATATATATATATATATATATATATATATGTATATATATTCGCGTACGTGTTATGAACCCATAATGCGTATTAAACGCGCCTCGACATTACACCGGCCGACTTGTTAGTTGTAAATTTTCACTTTTCACCATTAAACGACCGTTTGCACGGTTGCGGTTTCATGTTAATATACGTTTTAATTTGCCATATAAACTTTTATTTAAAAAAAAAAAAAAACGCGATTCTATTTGATAGCGACATGGGACACAAGTTTCCAGTACAACATTTGTATTTATCTGCATAGCTAGTACAAGATTGTAAGAAATCTTCCGTTAACGAAACATTATTATGAATTAGCAAAATGGTTCTCGTGTCACGATGCTAAAGTTCAGACAAGCAACTGTTCTGTTACGGTGACTGTTTGATTGTCGTTTTGTTTTTCGGTCATTTCAAGTAGTTTTCGGGTAGACAGATGTCGCACGAGCGGTTATATTTTCGGAATAAATGCCGGTGATTGTCGACGCGTCGGCTGAGAATGTAGTGACATTCGCGGAATAGCCAGGTGTTGTGACATGTCATGTACAACATTTGCGTCACCAATGCCAGACAACATCTCCAACCAACGTGTTCTCTCCAAATGCACAGCCGTACTACACACGTCACATCTATCAAACAATTATAAAATGTCGTCGTCTACATACACGGTACATTCATACATCTCCATACGTTCTGTATGTATGTATAACCGTTATGCAGACATCGTATGAAAATCGGGCCGAACCAGCTAGACATTCGGACGGCCAACAGCCAACAAAACTAATACTCGAGATGTGGTGTTTTGGAAAATAGTTGCTGTTTTTCTTCCGTACAACTTCTGGCCATCTGGTCTGCTAGCTAATTTTATAATCATGCATACTTGCCCGGCCTAACACACTTGTAGTACGCAACTGGTATTTTGTCATATACCAATATACAGTATCTCGTATTATACAGAGTCTATTGTAGCAGAATAAATTGTGACTAAATATTTATGTACAAATAAATTCGGTGGAAATGCACTGGGTTTATTTGAACACAACCATATCGCATGTACGTCTGTGTGCGTATGTATTGATGTTCTGTTCTGTTCTGTCTACGGTTGTGTTGACGGTAGTAGCTGCATCGATCGGTGGAGAGCGCGCGTGTCGCGACCGTCGTAGGTCTAGGTTATGACGGGCGCACGTCGAGGTCAAGGTCACGGCAGCAACCCCTCAGTGTGCCACGTGTCATCGCACGGTCACGGCCACGCGCCATCAGCACGAGGCCAAGTCGAGGGTTGCCGTTGCGATCCGTACTCTATCTGCTAGTAACTTCACTTTCAAGTTTGCATACGTGTATGCTCTCTTCTATTGTAATACATTTTGTAACTACACATAACTATATGTATAATTCCGCGCTTAGTAACAGACTCCTGGAATATTTATTTATTACCATTTAGATTCTCTTTTTTTATGTATCAAACTAGTCAAGAATCTGATGATTTTCTAGTTGATATTTATTCATTTTGTTCTGTTACAGATGTCAAAAAATCTGCGCTTCCAGTTGCCGTTGTTGTGAAACACTAGTTTAAAAATTTTCGGTAAGTAAAACACAATAACGAAACTAATGTTACAATTCTAAAACAATTTGGGGGAAAAAAAGACGCTCTCCTAACAGCAGTAGTGGTAGAATCGATATGTTAGTGTGTTTCTCTACTGGTTGCAACCGGTTTTTAAGGAAATGCATATTCGTATAATTTACCGATACCTATTGAAAGCGCGTTCTATTGAAATTATAATTTCCAACGGAATGTACTACGCGTATCGTACTGATTTATTGAAATACATTTGCCGAACGATTCCTACGCCTTTCCACGATAAAATAACCATTGATTTCTCGTAACATAAATTGAGAAATTATATGTTTATATCGAATGGAACATTATTCTGATTCCAAGATGTATTTTTTTGTTCGAATGTTTTTGTACAAAAATAAATTACTTTCAAACTATAGCTTTTATGTATGGCCCTTGGGATAAGGGCTGTTTGTCTCAGCTACTATCGTTCCGGTGTTTAACTATTTAAAGCGTAACAGGTCATGGCGCCTGGCGAGCCGCTCTGTGGAACAGCTGAGCGGTGCACGTTGGCGCATGTCTCGCAAGGGTCAGAGCACCCCGGCTTAGAAAACAACCTGTTGAGGGGGCAAATCGGCAACGCGCGCGCACACACACACACGCAAGACTAACACCGACGCACATCTACGTATATACAGCGAACACTAACACACATGTACACTTCCCTGGTGTATCGGTTCATCCGCGCACACACATACACTTGCTCCAAGGGGTGAGGCAGAGTGGAGCGGGGGCCTTGCAAGGTCGGACACCGCCCCGTGAGCTTGGCTGTGCGTGCGTGTGTAGGTGTGACACTAGCCTGTGTTACGATCCATAGAACACATACATACACGCGCGCACGGTAGTACGAAAGGTTCACTGCTGACGTCACACACACACACACACACACACACACACACACACACACACACACACACACACACACACACACACACACACACACACACACACACACACACACACACACACACACACACACACACACACACACACACACACACACACACACACACACACACAGGTGTAAAAGTTCACATATACAACAGAAGCGGCAACCAGTACAGTTTTGCTCCCGAGCTTATTATTATCATATAACACAGTGACTCATAGTAAACAACACACAAGTGAAAAATGAAAGTTTGCGGTATCAACACACGAGATTTACAAGTGTATAGTTTTACGGAATTATAATATCTGTGGTAAGTGAAAATTAATTGTATTTTTTTTTTTAAATCTTATCACATGACTCGACTTGTCATATATTGATAGAATAGTTATGTAGTACTTTTTTTTTGTCCCGATGAATTACAAAACGATAACTGTTTCCTTCGTTTACATTCTGTTAATTAATTATCTACGTAGTGAGTCACTCTGCTAGGCTTTCGGAAAGTACGTTTCAGATTATTCACTTGATTACATTAATGATCGTAATTTGATTTATACATTTCTATTTATTTGAATGGGGTCTAGTTAAAAGGACGTTAAAACACAGCGAACAGAGAATTATCCACTATAGATTATTGTTACAGATGTACGAGTTTATTTTTGTTACATTTTAGAACTTTTGTCATCTTTTTGTTTAATTCATAATTAATATATTTAGTATCCCTTAACGTTGTATTTTTACTATTGTTAGTGGCAATAAATTAGTAGTTTTAAACTTGATTGAAGTTAGTCTTCTTGTTCATGTGAGCGGATCGTGGTAATTTGGTTTTCAAGTACAACTGGTTACTTTGTATGTAATATTATAACTGCATCTATTGTGTACCGCGATAACTTGTAAGAATCTCTGTTGAACCGCTACTTGTGTCCATGTGACGGTGGTAACGCTAAGCGCCAAATGGAGGACCAGTGAATGTTAGAACGATAGGTGATACGGGGAGTTTAGCCGTCAGGCCTGCCATGTCCACTTGTGCAAATCCGTGGCACACGATACGGTGATTAAGTGCCGAGATATATTAGCGAAAACCATACACTGTTAGCAGATAAACGAGCGTGACGGGTGGTGTCCGTCAGCCGCACGGACTAACGGCGCGTGATGTATCGGTTAGTCATCTGTCCGCACATTTACCTGCCGTACAACTCTCTCTGTATATATACCTGCACTGCAACAAGTCTTTTCGAGTCATTACAAAACTGTTTAGCAATCGTCACACTGACAATTCTCCAAACATCTACTTCATATACCAGTTCGAGATTGTTATGGACGGAAATGAAAAGCAAGATCATAATTTAAAACCAAATGTCCACTGCCGTTTATCGAAGTGATAAATAATATTAATGTCTGTCGGGTAATTGTTCGATAACAGAATTTAGCCGATAAGAGGATTTGTTGTTCATAAAACTGTAAGTGCGGCCCCCATTAAATATGAGTAGTGTTTCCCGAGGAGTTGTGCGTTTAATTGGAGATTTATAAGAGCCACGATGGCAGTGTAACTATTCCGGTACGTAATGTGTGCAATGCGGTTAATTAGCGGTGTGGATGGAACATTGGGTTTCTCTAGTACCTATCGGCTGATGTGGAATACTGTGGAATGTAGTGGAATGACCACTAATGAGAGTGGAGTTTATATTGTGTAAGATTTTTTTCCGTTGTGTGGGAGAGAACGGTTTCGTCGATCGAGAAGTGCTGTCTGTTGTCACCATGCCGACATAACTTATGCACCGACAAAACAATAAATTTGTCGACACGGCGGCCGCTACAAGACGATATCGGCAGACCGGCCCCGAACCATTCCCGAAAATGAGCCGGAACGCAGTTAACCAGAAGAAACATAGGCGTCCACAGTGAGATCATCTACTCACGGATCCTTCACATTGGTTAAACGTTCAGTAACCTTGTCATTATCGTTGACAGATTTCTGTCACCCATTTAGATTTGTCGAAGGTTTTGGGGCTCGTCAAGGTGGATTCTGCTAGAGTTAGCATGAGGGGTATTGCTCCCCTTCGGAAGAGATGGTTTACGGCGACTATGGAGCGGGGGTTTGGACAGGGGCCGCCTACAAAAACCGGAGCCGGCAATAAAAAAGGCTTGAAGCTGAAGCGGGAGCAGGTTACTATGGAATGTGTGGTGAGCGAGCGGTGTAGCAGCAAGTACATGACCGATGGAGCGACCTCCTTTGCTCTGTGTCTGCCGCTGGCACCATCCACAACCACCACCATCACCACTATCACCGCCGCTATAGTTTCGCCAATGGTCCAAGAGTTATGACACGCTACACTTGTCCACCTACTGCATGACATTTCGCACAACAACATACAAATTTCATTTTTGTCTCGACGAAATATATATATATATATATATATATATATATATATATATATATATATATATATATATATATCACTGAAGCCAAGTCTTCAAAACCAGTCAATTCAGTGTGTGCAGTCACGCATAATGCAAGATTGGATCCATCAAGCCAACAGCAGCAATGACTTGAGCTAAGAGCTGAGCTGCTGGTTCCCACAGGCCGTACGTCGTTTCCTAATTAATTACAAAGAAGTTTAAATATCAGCTCGCCCGGTCACGGAACTAACGGGGCAACAATGATCAACGCGCAGCGTCCATTAGCACTCGGTACATTGTAATTAACTGCCGTCTCCGGGCACAGCCTCCACACGGCTAGTATGGTAACTACTCACCTGGCCTTCTACACACAAAAAGACAACACTTGAATTTCATTTGATTTGTTGTTGAGCACTCGGTAGGAAATTGAATAGAGAGTTCGTCGGACGATTTTAACAAATACAAAACATTTGTCTCTATCTTTGAAACGTAAAATCTCCGAATGAAGAATCACCATCTATTGTTTGTAGATGGTTTGTATATAATTCACTGGTACATTATACATACGTGTATGACGGACGGTGCAATTAACCAAACAGATTTCGAGTCGAATTTAAAGTCAACCAGCATGTTGGGAGATATGAATTACATTGATAAAATATAACGTATGAAGCAGCAGTCGGTCGGTGGTAGGTGCTTGTGAGTGTGTGTGTGTGTGTTTGTGCACATTGGTTATGTGTACTAGCGGGGGAGTCCCTGTGGTGGCGCGCAACACGGTGTACAGGCGAACTAACAAGTAGTCAATCCGTGTCATCACTAATGACTAGATTCTCCGTACAGATAGCTGTAAGTATTTGGGACATGCATGTTCTCTGTTACTACATGCGGTGCCCGTACCACATTCTATCTGGCCGGACGATCAATCACTTGTCCACTGTGCAAGAGTACTGTACCAGTATGACATACACACAAGCACACGCACAAGCACAAAGATATCTTTTATATACATAAAATAATACATATATATACATATATATATATATATATATATATATATATATATATATATATATATATATATATATATATATATATATGTATATGTGTACGAAGAAGTGTTTTCTTGATATTATCTAAATTCCTGTAACTAGTATAGTTTCTTGATATTTCAAACAGAAAGTTAAAAATTACCAGCTCATACACGTCACGTGTTATAATCGTATAACTTACTCGAGGAATTTTCAAGAAAAAACTACGAATTATTTCTTTCTGAGAACACATTTTTTCGTACCGAATACCGAGTGAATGTAATAATTGTTACTACCTTCTGCTTCGTAATGGCTCTCCTCAACATGTCTCGCGGTTGATAAATCTCCGTACTGCTGGTTCTGAGTTGTTGGCTAGGTACATGGTCGTGTAGTATTAGAGAAACGAGAGTATAAATAACCGAATAAGATTAGAATAACGCCACACGCCGACTTGTCTCTGCACTGCTTACGTACACATATACGAATAGATTCGATTATGAATTAATGCAATTTATCCGCGACGGCTCTAGTGTTCAAGTCCATTTTACAAACATGTAAGCTGCAGTGTAGCCAAATGCGTAACATATATTTATTTCTCTACGTAATGGTAAACCTAATAATTAAACTATCTTGATGGTAAAAGATTAACAAATATCTGTTTGCATATAGTACATACACATATGTTTATGTAAGTGTATACGTGTTGTTGGTTTCTGACATAACGGAAGATTCCGAAATATACGGTCCGTTGCGCGCAGCACCTGTTGAACCGTATACCGTACAGGCGAGACAACAAGGTAACGCAACGCATAACGTAATGTAACGTAAGGTAGTTGGTGTAGAGTGGCCCGTAATCGCCTACAGGGCCCCGCTGTGTTTTACAATGTTTATCTGTGTTGCGGCCAAAATTACCGTGATTACTAATTCTGTGTAACAAAGCGCGGCAGTTCTCGGGCGACAGTAATTGGAGTTACTCATCAAAATTAACGGTGAACGGTCGCCCGCTCGCTCGCTCAGTGAGCATCCGAGCGAGCGGCAATCAGAACTGAGCGTATACTGCCAGCAGGCAACAGTTCTGTTCAGTCAGTGTGTACGAACGGTAAAGTACAGGGTTCGGACATTCAAATTACGCTTGTCAATACAATCGCCGATCGTGAACAATACAGACCAGTTTATAAAACTTCTGTATGATTAACCGTACCAGTACAGTTCACAATTAGTCGAGATCTGCTGGCATTACAATTCTTGTTTTTGCGTATAGCGTTGTGGCCAGTTGGAGAATAGTTGAACGCATACGGTTTGTAGTGCGTTAGAGACAACGTATTGTTAGGTTAGAACACACAGTTGTAGGCCTGTATCACGGTGTAATCTGAAGATACAAATATCGCTCAACTATCTGACACATGGCAGACGTTTGTTGTGTGTGAAAAGTATGTAAGCACATTTGTGCAAACCGTCTGCCATTGTTACAACATGTGAGTTTACTGCTCGGTTGTCCTTATAGCAAACGTTACTACAAGATGATGATAGTATCGTATAAAAACGTGTTGGCGCTTCTTAGAATTTGCGGCTATATAACTGCAGAGATTCAGATTTTGATGAAACTTATGCACAGATGTTGTGCGCTTAATAGCAAACAGCATTTAATGATTTATCTGCTTTGTAACGTTACACAATCCAATGGCAACAGACTAGAGATAATTTGCTATTCTCTGTTCAAACAATAAACGTTTCTAATTTCACGGTTTTAATTGACACTTTTTTATTGCGTTTCCTTGTGCAGAGGTATATAGAACAAGGGATGCTATCGCCGTAGCGATACTTTCATTCACGTTACATATGAACACTCGTTGAATATGAGCGAGATCTAGGTTGGTATGTTTCTTAATGGTGCGGGCGTTAGACGTAAAAATGAGTTGCAATGTCTCTCAGATAGTTTCACTAACGAGATGCTGCCGATATGTGAAGTATGCGAACACCATATACCCGCGACCACACAAGAACTCTTCAATCCCAGTAATCCTCTTTAAATGGGACCATACTGCGCAGACGCAAACCTACATTTACAACGTAATCCCAGTGGTTGCAAATCAACATCATCCATGCGCTAACGATGGATTTAACCACAAATTCCACGCATAATTCAGCGTGAATTTTTCTCTGAATTACGCGTTCATTTTTCTCTGTATATTTATTTTAATTACGATTATTTGAAGTAGGCGTATTGTACGATATTGTCTTGCACAAATGGCATTGTCATCTCGTTGACGGTGAGCGAATTTAAACATCGTTCAGTTGTGTCTACGAGTATATGTGGTGAAGAATGTTTATATGTAACAGAACGAATCGTGCAAGCATTTATATTTATACCGATTGCATTTATCTCAAAGTGATATCGCGGCAAGATAACTATACAGATGCGTGGTACCGCAAGCGTTAATTAGTAGCTCGGCAATGATATGTTATTAATACAATTATGATACGTTCAAGGTCGTATCAGAACACACTCTGATACATTTACACAGTACTGCCAATTCATTTCCTGTCGATCATCATACAACGTACAATGTTCCTTTCACTACCGTATAGAATAGCATTTTCAAAAGAAATACACCGTTTCGGAATAAATACAATCTTCGATGCAACAAACAGTTTATTTGAAGTGTAAATTTGCAATAGCGAACCAAACACGTCAACTGTATTTTTGATTGATAGTGTTTCGTATATTCTGTGATTTGAATACAAAATAAGCACGGATTTTCAATCAGCTTGTACAGGTTGTCGAATAATTTATTATGAAATTCTAAAAGCAGTGAGTTGTTTTCTAACATAAGGTAACTTGATATCACACTAGCTAACAACCACATTGCTGTAATACTTAATTTTTTTCCCGTTTGAAACAAATCATTTTGTATCTAGTAGCTATTACCGCTTGTCCAATTTCTTTTAAAATTCATTATTGAGTAACGCACGTCAAATGCTTCGCTCGCGAAACATAAGTTTAAAATTCCTCCATATGAAATCATTCTGATCGGACGCAACATTCAAAATTTATCCGAGTCAAGAATGTCGTAAAGAATTCGGCCATGTATATATATTCTGTGAGTCTTCCGCATTCACAAATGAATTTACATTGAAATTGTTTCCGAGATGGTTTTATTATTAATTTCGAAATACAGTATGTGTGTGTGTGTGTGTGTGTGTGTGTGTGTGTGTGTGTGTGTTTAATATAATGGTAAAAAAACAATGACATTCGGCGTTAATAAATACGTGCTGCCATCTAACAACCGGATAATTTGTTTTTCGTTTTTATTTAGATATTAAACCTGACAGGCGAAACATCTCTACATTTAATTTAAAAATGGAAAGTTGGACATGAAAAAGCGGAATTCAAATACACGTTGGAACTGGCCGATTGTTAAAATACTTGATTATATTATTATCTGACTAATAGTAATTGAAAAATAAGATTGCGCTATGTAGTATTTTTGCTGGTATTTTTGTATCAACTGAGATTTGTATCAATAATGAAACTTTGTGTCATCGTCGAGTTATTTATTATAAAAAACAACAACAACGCTGGTTGACACACCCTGCCGATCTGGCCGTTCAGCACCTTCCTTGCATACACTGCTAATATCATCGGGCGGAAGTGAAGTCTCACTGATATAATTTATCGTCCACGATGTTACAGATTACAATAAATAACAAATCATGTGTGTATGTAACTGTGTGCACGCATACACGTTAATCCAACGTATCGCGATCAAAGTAATCCATGCACAAATTAAAAACTCATCTCATGAAACCTGCTATAAGATTTCGTTCCCGTTTTTCTTCCACTTCTGCTCAAGGTCACGCAACATTGGCTCGCCGGACAGGCACGGAACTATCGATAAAATGAATTCGAGTGACGATAATATTAAAACGATAATCAGATTTGTTTTTTCTTTCGGTTCATTCTAAATTAAAATTCTCCATTATTTTCAATATCAATGTTTTGCGAATTACAAATTACAATAAACTAACAGGTGCATGTCGGCGTTTTTCAATTAATCTTTTAATCAGTTTCTGGTTCACCTAATCAGTTGAATTTCATGTAAAAACTATTTGAAAGTCTGTCAGATATAGGTGAGTTTTGTTATTTATTTTAATACGTAAATCGGCTGTTACATGTTATGTACGTGTTAGTATTTCTTAATGAATGACATATTTGTATTTGCTACTTGACAGTGATCGAAGAAAAGAAAAAAAAAACTATATATTGCTTGGGAAAATACTTCACAACTAATGTATATAGTAATGAGAACGAAAGATGATCATTGAAAGTCATGTCTAAAGGTCTAAAGTTGATATAAATTCAGAACAAAGATCTTTTTGTCGTCTATTATCAACTTGTTTTGTTCGATATTAAGCTGAGGTTCGCGCACACGTTTGCATGTGTATGCAGGTGCGTATGCATAAGTAACTTAACCTTCTACAGCAATATATACACACATACATATATATATATATATATATATATATATATATATATATATATATATATATATATATACATACGTATGTAAGTAATACATATATCGAGAGGTAATGTGTATATGTGTGTGTGTAGGTGAGAGTAAACTTAAAGGCTGAAGAGGAGCGTGTGTATGTGTGTGTTAGCTTGCGATTGCCCGCTGTGCAAGCCCAGGTCAGGTGCGCAGCACAATTTACCCGGGTGTCAATATCTGCTGGTCCAGTGCCGCTTTGTATAATTACGGTGCTGCAACGTTGCAAACGTGCAACCGCGTCCGGTAGAATTTTTGTACCGAGCTTCATTTGAATCAACCAGATACATAACTGAAGAAATAAAAATTTTACACACACTATAGGCTAACAAGAACACAACCGACATGGCTAGAGATATTAAATGTGAACAGACATATCTCAGAATAACAGTATAAATAAGAAAACTAATTGATTATGATGTAACACACAATAATTATAATACAAACTACGATTATTGTTAATATTGTTTAGATTTTCAGTATTGACTAAATAATTTTCCGCTAGCGAGATGCCAATAGGACAATATCTTGGCTGATTGAGTATCATAATTTACCATGTTCCAGTTAATGGACTAGCCAATAGAATCGTATTTACTCAGGTCCCTTTATCTCGTTAATAGACAGTGCAGGATTCCCGTGCGTTCACGATTTTTCTCGTAGAACTAATGACCGATTCGGCGAGATAATTTCTGAATTCGCAATACTTCGCACGCATAGTTTACCGGGCAATTTGTTATACGCAAACATTTGCGAAGAAATCAGCGGAAAACTAGCGTTATTTCATAAAAAAACAAAACGCCGTGGTATGTGTCGTAAAATTAAAGAATTTCAAACAAACATTGAAGGCGTTTTATTATACCTGGTTTTTAACGAAAGAAAATTACAGTTGATTTTTATGTATGAATAAAAATGAATATCGTTATAGGTGTAAAATATAAACAGAACATTTTAAAAAAAATAATTTGTTGTAAGTTCCTTGACATATTATATAGTTATTATTATTAATTTTTATGCAAACTACAAATAGTTTGTTCTGAAGAAGAAGTTCTCAATTTTCCATATGCATGTGTCTCATTTCTATTATTGTATGTACATATGTTTATTTGTTCGAGTACATACACGTATACATACACAGGTTACTGGTTGTTATATTCGCGACGTTGATATAAGTGTGTCTGCCCGAGGAAATGCCTGTTGCAAAGTTACTGTCGTTAGCTTGTCCAGTAACTCTGATGAAATTACACAAAAACCTTGCTGTTCTTGTCACCCACAAGCCCCACGTACGCGATTTATGTCCGTCGTTAAGCGTCCTCTAATCAGAATTCCACCGTTGGACGCGCACACACACACACACAGACGCACATTTACTTTAGTAATGAATCAATACTTTGTACCTCTGCGTGCATGCATCGTCGCGTACCAGCTTTTTTATTTTCCGTCGCGATAATATCCACCATCAGTAGCTTTTCCTGCGTAGAAACAATGGCTAATTAATGATTAATAGTATTTGTTTGTTCTCATCATAGTTTTCATTGCATTCTTGTGCAATTAGGTAATCTTAAAATAGCCTTCGTATACTATATGGTGCTAAAAAGATTTAAACGTGTTTGCACTTGTATCGTTGTGTATAATACAGCGGGCGTGTGTCTGTTCTATATTCGTCTCTCTCTGTATGTATGCATGTGTGTATGTAGAGTACATTTGTGTAAGCCCGCTCTGTGTATATATGTGTGTGTGTGTTTTATGAATGTCGACAGATCTTTCTGTAACCTGTCAACAAGCCAAGCCGTTACCTGCGAATTGTTGCACCTCGTAACATCTTGTTAACGCAAGTGCCCCGCACACTACATCATGTTTGTCACCTTCATACCACTCTCCATCTGACCATCTACGATCCACATGTTTTTGATAGATAATTATTGATAAAGCCAAACTGTTCAGAATATTTATCCTACGTATAAGGTTTTTTATGTATTTCGAGTGGAACTAATGTTGGTAATCTGTAACAACAGTGTATTTTTAAATCAGACTTCACGATTTACAAGACAATTATTCATATGTTCCACACAAAGATAATTAATCACGAAGGACAAGCTAATTTCTATTTTTAAATACTTTTAATTATTGCCGGTGAAAATAAATATTCTTACACGCTTGTAGAATACACGTTTTATATTTACGCTAACGCACAAATGCAAATTATAATTCACTGAAATTAGGTAGTTGTTTTAATACCAAAAAGAGACAGACATGATAATTACAATCGTGCAATTAACGATAATGACCACCAAGTAAGCGATTGATTACGAATCGTTGCGTATTCATATAACTTGTTCATACAGCCGGGTATATTGTTCAGAGTACTGAATGAATAAAACAAAAACTTGCATGGAAATTGTCGAAAAATATACATATATATGTGTGTACGTGCATGTAATTAGAAATAAATGAGTGCCAATAAGAACGGTGGTAATAAATGAAAATGTGAATACCTTACGATAGCCATGTAAGTCGGCCGGTCGGTTACATATCTTACAAATAATTTTATTGCATTAATTAAGTGCCGGAAAGCGTGAGTATTCATTACGTACCGATATTATGAGGCGAACGTACATAACTATAAACTATATAAATGTACAAACGCGAGCGTTAACCAGTTAGTTAAACCAAAACTATATAATTACAAATAACTGTCGTAAATAGCATTCTTAAACTGTCAGAAGGAATAAAAATAAAAAAAAACAAATACAAAAATAATAATACCAAAGAAGCATGTGTATTTGAATGGAATATTATCGGTACGTGATTCGTGTGTTGCGCTCGTAAATATATACTTCGATAAGACACACACACACACCCATAAACGCAATATATATATATATATATATATATATATATATATATATATATATATATATATATATATATATATATATACCTGTATAGCTATTACAGGTGTTACTAGAGAATGGTGCTGTTTAAAATTGGGTTCGGCCTGTCCACTTTCGAATCGACATCCACTTAGTACTTGAATTACTCGGTAGCTAGCGCTGTGATAGCCGATATCGTCACACATACGCGAATTTGCAACTAATAGAATATTTACATTATTGAAACACAATGTTTCCATGTATGTTTCCTATTTTTTCCGCAGACATATTACATGTTGTAAAACATGATTTCGCATTTTGAGGTTATGTGTGTGTGTGTAAATTCTTGCACGTAATGTCACTAAACAAAAGCAATGCCGTGCTAAAAGTAATTTAGTAGAAAAACGTAAATAACTACTGCCACACTGACCGTTTATCATCCGTGTGTCTAGTGCTGCTGCCGTGGCAACAATTAGAGTCTGTTGTCGGTCTCTGTCTTACACACACACACACACAAACACTTACACCAGCCTATCTATGTACATAAACGTATACTACTTCGGTATTATTAAAATTATCACATCGTAATGTCGGCACATTTAATCATTTCGTCACTGTTAATGTTTTTGTCTACACTTTAAGAATGATAAATTGCAGTGGAAAATGATGTTTTACAATCCATAAATCATAATAAATTATTGTATTCCCATTAGGAATGCCACTGTTGCTTGTAGATTTCATTCATACCAAGTGTTAGAAATCGATGTATACCTATGTGAAGAACGTAACAATATTATTCATTACATTTAGTAACGATTGATTTATACATTCATCGGGAACAATACAATACAGTACAGCACAATACAATACAATGCCGTGCTATTGAACTATTCAGTAAGTGTATGTATGATTGTAGATATTCAAATTAGCAATTAATTGTTCCCCGCTGTGATATGTAACTTATTGAGCGTCTAGTAAAAATCTGTATTGATGAATTACATATTATATGATACATCGTGTGTAGGACAAGTTAAGACCTGCATACACACGGTATAACGATCTAGATATGGTGGTTGCAGTGTACGTATCTGTATGTAACTGGGGACTCTTGTCAAGCCAACAGTAACGCAAGTGACAAACTAGCTAGACGGACACACCTACATACATATATATGCCACGTTATAATAAATACAGTCCTTATCTGTCACACTGAAAGTTTATACGCCTACACGTTTTATTTATTAAATTCGTTAGAATATAAAATTAGTTCATGTTATTTCAGTTGTTTTTTCCACGGTGTGTACCCACGCACGCACACCACACCATTCTCAATATGGTAATTTATTCCGTGCGAGCAATTTGTGTCGAATTACCGATAACATATTAGCGATGTGAGAGAAATCTATAAAAATGGTCGTAAAAATACGTCCAATAAAAATAATTCATCAAAAAAACACACGTATATATTTCAATCAATGTTCATCAGTATGGACAGCTTGGACAAAAAAATATTAGTTCTGTTACCCACCACTAGATGATATAACACGTTACCGGTCTGAATAATAATGAAAGTTCCGTGTTAGTCCTAGAATATCTGGAGCATTGTATATTAAGTACAGAGTAGTGTGTACTTGTACAAGTACGTGCCGATACTATTCACATTTGCAACGTGTTATATCGGGGAATTGTCTATATTTGCATACAGCGTGCGCAGACAGAGTTCCAATAAGTTGCCTAACTATCTGTTTCCAATACATGATTGTAGAATTGCTGCTGTATATGGCGTTGTATGGGTTGCACTGGTTCAGTATACCGATATACGATACGTTGTTACTGTCGCCGCACGTTCAATACTCGACATACGGCTCGCGCTACCGTACCTTACCGGCATGGACGCGCACAAACAACAGATCATCACGACTGATAAAAGTTTCAACACCAGCATTCGTAATATGAACACCGCCGCGCATACAACACAATGCACACGCGGTTATATATATATATATATATATATATATATATATATATATATATATATATATATATATATATACAGGGTGTTCAAAAATTTTTCATGGTATATACATTTCGATATGCTGATTCACAATCCAAATTTTTTTTTTTTAATTCGCAAAATTACTGACATGCTTCTAGTAGAGCACATTTCTAGTGCCACTGGTGATAGCACATTATTACAAAACGTCAGAATGAAATTAATTCATTTGTTATTCAACATTAGTTACGTGGTAAAAAAATTATGTTGAATACCCGTACTCATTTGTTTAGTACCAGTGGCACTAGAAATGTACTCTTCTAGAAGCATGTCCATAATTTTGCGAATTTTGAAAAAATTCTTTTTGATTGCGAATCAGCACATCGAAATGAAACCATGAAAATTGTTTACCCTTATTTTTTAACACCCTGTATATATATATATATATATATATATATATATATATATATATATATATATATATATATATATATATAGATGTTTAGAATGTACAGCTTTACATTACAATCCAGAACAACATAAAAATATCTAAAAATAAGTGACTGTAAAATGAATTATTTGCTAAATCCTAAAAGCACACACAGGTATACAAATATCAATGTTTTCTTGGTTGTTAGAGCTATAAAATAGTTTATATTGAAGAAAGATATATAGATGAAGTCACATTATGCAGGTACCTATATAACAGTATTGATAGATAAATGTTGGAATATTAAATTTGAAATAACAGTGTTTATATACGTGTGTGTGTGTGAGTGTCTGCTACATCGGGCATATGTGTTCTGACACTTAATTTATTTTAGTGTAAGTCTGTTGATTGATACTGCTGTCACAGCACATGACAGGTCGCTGTTTATATTTGTATGGAACTAAAGTGATTACAATCAGTATTTTAAGATAATTGACTGCTAATTATAAGTCCAACACATATTTGTTAACCACCAAATGGCTTGCAAGTATGACGAAAATCAAATCTAAGAGCATATTAATTCGTTTTGGCTTGCTTGTATATTATTAATTGCAGTGACAAATTATAATTTTTCACATTAATTTCACGTGTATTTACTACTGAAGAGTACAAAAATCTCTGGGGGAAATATGTCATATTTTGCGACATAGATTTTACAGTTTTATAACTTATGTAACTGATTACGAAGGTTTTGTGTAGTGTTTAGTATGTCATTTATGTCTAAGAAACATTGGAATGGTATTTAATTTTTTTGAAAGCTAAGAGCTCTTTGTATGTTTCTCAATATATTGGAGACCTTTTCAAAATACCAGAGGAGTATTTTTGAAAACTAATAATATATACTCAAGTTAGACACGAGGAGAGAAAGAGAGAACGAGAGAGAGAGAGAGAGAGAGAGAGAGAGAGAAAATACTAAGAAGAATCACTGTGCGTAAGTGAGACGTTCAGTTCTAAATCACAAACACATTGACAACGTACTGACTAGTGGGTCATGGGTGACAAAAACCATTTGGTTAAAAGTTATTTGTAGAAATGCCATTGGCAAAGTAACACACAAAAACTACCAGAATTTTTGTTTTTATTTTTTTTCGTTTTTGGCAACCAAACGTAAATTTAAATTGCATACACATAATAAATAATTAACAACATGATTTTGAATATTTTCTTAATTGGATTACTGAACTAGCGGATAATAAACATTAACATTTAAATAGGCGATCGATTGTAAATTTACGATTACTATCATGATTTTGTTATCAATCTGTATCGGTTATAATGTTGTGTCGAATTTATATTTTTTTATAGTGTAATTTATTGTGAAAATATAACGCGAATGTAATTTTTCGAATATATAAGCTACCTACCCGGATATGTAATTATTCAAATCATTTTTTTTTTCTGTTCATACTCCTACATGAGATCAAAAAACCTTTAAAAATCGAAAAAAAGTGGAACATATCAATTTGGCATTGAATAAACAAGTATAAAAACCAATATTGAATATTAATTTTCAGATAACAAAGTTTGGTGATTTAATTGCTATATGAAACGTTTGTTTCGGATTGAGTGGCGATAATATTCAAAGGGGACATTCATTGTCGAGTTCATAAAATTGTACATTTTAGTTCTTATTAGTAACATTGATATTGTTGACTACATTTACAGACAATATTTCGTATTTTTCTCGCGTTACCCTTCAGTGACGAGTCATGACAGGCATTCTCTTTGCGGCAATGTCCCAGTTGCCATCGGCCATATGTTCAATAAAGTCCATACTATATACGAAGCGGTGTTCATACAATGCAATTCAAATAAAGTAAATAATTGAGCACACAACTAGCCATGTATGTGCAAAACCAATGTCCCACATATATTGTACACACTCACACTAGATGCTGTTACACGAACGGAATAGAGAACAGCTACACAGCATCACGCGTGGGCTGAGCACATATCCTTGTGGTTACTCTAGCAGCAGTTGAAAATATACCCGGAGAATGTACGTACTATATGTTACTGGCACATTGTCATTGTACGTGCTATGACCGCACAATACTCCAGTATCGTTTATGTATGTCGCATCATGGTTTTATTAATAATAACACGCGCCAAAAATCCACTTCCTTTGTACCAATATTCCAGCCGCTACCAGTAGCTTGTTCGGGTAGATTGTACATGAGAACAGAGTATAAAGCTTATTACAAGTGACGGTAATGCAGTAGGTAAATAACGCGCAGTACACAGTTACCAGCAGTAATGTACGGTTGGTGAACGTCCGTCGGTGATTAGTGATTATGATTATTACTGTTGATAATTATTGCCATTTGGCCGGCCATGTCGTCATATAATATGATAATGTTATGGAATTCCTACACCCACCATACGATACTAGCATCGCGCAGTTGGATACATTCCCGGTATAATATACACACACATAGACACAATGCAGGTTTCATTATATCTGTACCTGTTGTATCCAGACTCACACTTGTGCGCTCGCTCGCTCATATATTCGATACTCATACTTGTTTCCTTTTCAACGCACACTCACGTTTTCAGTTACCTATCTACCAATGCACTGTGTCTGCAACATACACCGACCAACTGCACAGTCTCACGCGATCTAAATCAGATTATTAAATAGCAAAACGCACACCGACCTGCCGTCGTCGTAAACAAAATAGTTTGAAAAAGAAGTTGTCGATACGACCACTGTCGACTTGATATTTGTATCGTGAACAGATAAGGCGCCTGTTGCTGCCTGTACATCTGTGTGTGTATTTACTACTTGTGATATATAAAGTAAAACATAACAATTACAGCTAGTACACACATACACACGTACTTGGTTCTTGTGTATATGTACACAGCGTGAGATTAGGTGATAAGCAGTACCTGCAGCCGGGCATGTAAATGGTAATGGAGAGAATTAATTAAAAGTGGGCGTATTTGCGTGGTCGTGAATCATTTCCCCTGCGGAATATCTTTCACTTAACGATGCGATAGAAAATTGTTAGTAATTCTGCAATCCACACCTCAGATCGTTATTGGTCAGCCAGTAAACATGAGGTGTTGTGTTGATCGGCTGGCAGGTTGCGTGCTACCTCCTTGAAACAGACACACACACACTCATACATACACGCCTTCTACATCCAGTAACAGCCATTGATGAATCCTTCCTGCACTTCACGTGTGATAGGTGGCTAATTGTGTGTGCCGATGTATAATTGATGCACTGGATTGTCACCGATTGATACCCGTGGTTAGAACCTTCCATGAGACGACGGTACGTTGCCCCGTCCACCAGTTAAACATGAGCACGTTGTATGTTTGTATTGTGGCGTGTACTTTGTTTACAATTAGTTAGAGACAAGAAACGTTGTCGTTTTTGCAACGGACCTAGCGCAGCGGGCCGCAGTGCAGCACACTGCAGACACGTGTTGTCATCAGTCGGCCGCCCGCGCCCGTCCTGCTGCGGCGCAGTGCAGAGCGCGTGCAACGGCAACGGCCCCTCGAGAGTTCGCGGTGTCGCACCAACGATCACTGACCGCTACCCGTTAGCAACCCCACATACACACCACATCTACTACTAGCACGCCGGCATGCAAGACCAACTACAAAATACAAACACCAGCTGAATCTCTGTTTATTATTTACCTACGTGTATATACATTTGTATCCAGTTGTGTTTGCCTGGTCGCGCGACTGAACCATGCTGTTGGTGAGCGCCGCGGTATCGATTACGTTGCGACCACGCACGTTCGTGTGGAACACACTTTGCTCTGCTAGTTTTTACGTCGGTCGCCTCGGATGAGCGCTCGCGGCGTTGTCAGAGGAGTGGCTCGGTTTCTCCGAAATAAAACATAACTTGATCAGCAGAAGCGGCATTTAATGATCGGCCGTGCTGTCACGAGAACACTCCCACTTGGCGAGCGTCACTCACTCAGTCGAGAGATTCAATCATTCCCCACCACCCTGTAGTGTAGATCTACCTCTGTACATTTTCACTAATGACATTTTTCTATTCTTGTGTTATAGGTCACGTGTTAGCAGTGAGAGAAGGTTCTCTTTAATGGTATTGAGACTGTTGACTGCATCATCGTCCCTGGGTTTCCGTCTGTAAGAGTTCAGCGACGTCCAGTCTATCGTGTGTCTACTCTGCCCGACCATACACATACACATATACAGGCAGTGGGAGCAAGTTTGCTACTAGTGTATACTGACGGGGCGCACACCCCCGCGCCTGATATCGAGCTGAGCATGCGCATTGCGGTCGTTGCCGCCTCCGCAAGCCCACAGGGAGAAGGCCAGCGGCCCTCAGCCGCCTCGCGCTAATGACTATGGCCGAGGCCGCCGTCGAGTCCTCACCAGTGGTGACCGGCAGTCATGAGAAGGTGCACAACAACAACCATCCGTTAGCGGCCAACCACAATCGTCCCGCGACCAAGCAACGTAAACGCAAGCGACTCAGTCAGGTGCTTGACAAACTCACCGGCCAAGTGACAACTGGCGGTAGTGTATCACCTCAGCAACAACAACCAACGGCTCCATCACCAGCCGCAAACAACTTACATCTACTCCACCATAACAACAACAATAATAACACGAACAACAATAACAACGAGGAGAACGACGTGACCAGCGAGCAGAAAGTACTGCTGCAAGATGAACGTGTACTCAAAACATTGAAGCACATGTCTGGTGGTAGAGGTCGCGACATGGCCCCGCAGTCTGGTGAAGTGTTCCGATTCGATAGTGCCGACCAGGAACGTTACCAACAGCACCATGGCAGCACCATCTCTGAAGAGGAGGAAGTCGAGGATGTGTTCAGTCCGGCGGGGTCCAGTAACAAGTCACCGCACAGTTCCACCGACTCGCCACGGATAAGTTTCAGTCCGCTGCGGTTGAAAGACAGTAGTGTGGACGATGAAGTGAGCAGTAGTCCTCCATTGCCACCTCAGCCACGGGTACACAGTGCGTGCACTTGTTTCCACTGTGCAACGGGCATTGGTCATCAACCACCACCTCTACATCCCTACGACCGATTCTTCCCAGCTTCGCCCGTATCTCCGCTAACTCCCATGTCACCATTGCCGGGGCCCGTGTATAGCTTCGAACATTACCTGCACACCAAGTACCTGCCAGACATATTCCGACGGAGAAGTCATTCCGATTCGGATCTGCCCGTATGGTTCGAGGCGGCCAAAGCAGAACGAGGCACTCCGGTCAAACCTACACCATCCGGCGGTTGGCCTCATCCGCTCACCTTGCATTCGACTCCGGGCAAAGGGTCCGTGGATTCGGAAGCCTCCTCGCCACAAGACTCTCCGCTGGATCTTTCCATGAAAGGTTGTAGAGAGCGGGTGGGAAGTTCTACAAGCATGGAATGCATTGTACCCTCGCCGTTACAACTTCTACCGCCCGGGTTCCTACCTCCCAGAGGTGCTGTCTCCGTGCCGGTAGTCAAAGGTGATGTCGCTTCGCCCACAACGAAAGAATCCGTCGCCTCACGGTACAATTTGGAAGTGTCGCCCGTGGTGGAGGAGATGCCGCCGGGCTCTGATGTGGCGTACGTGTGTCCCGTGTGCGGGCAAATGTTCAGTCTGCATGACCGCCTCGCCAAGCACATGGCATCGCGACACAAGAGTCGACAGGCTAGTGGCGATGCGACGGCTAAAGCGTACCTGTGCGAGGTGTGCAAACGTTCATTCGCACGTAGCGATATGCTCACGCGGCACATGCGCTTGCACACCGGCGTTAAACCGTACACGTGCCGCGTGTGCGGCCAAGTGTTCTCGCGTTCCGACCACCTGTCCACGCACCAGCGCACCCATACCGGCGAGAAACCGTACAAGTGCCCGCAGTGTCCTTACGCCGCGTGCCGTCGGGATATGATCACGCGCCACATGCGGACGCATGCGCGCTACGACCCCGGCACACCCTCACAACAGTCCGTGGCAGCCGCGGCGGCGGCGGCAGCAGCAGCAGCGACCGCCGCCGCTGCTGTTGTCAAGACGGAGTGAGCCTGCCGCAGGCGGCCGGGCTAGCTCAACAGTGAGTACCTCCATTCCAGAGCGTGTGAAGAAAGGTTGTGATTGCACAGTGATCCGTGTTATTTGTTCCGTTTGTTGTTCTGTGTTACAACGAAACCAACGCATTGTTGAGACGTGGTGGTGGACATGATGCCTGTGATTGTACGTACGTACGGTGGTTGTGTAGTAGTTGTACGGTAGAGGGTGTAGATTGTCGGTCGATTGACCTCGACAGGGTCAGCGTGTGACTTGTTGTAGTATCGTAGGAAGCCAGACGGCGTGCTGACGTGAACCGTGTCGTAGTATCGATCCGACAACGGGAACTAGGGGACTCGGTCAGAGACGTCGCAACGTTGACCTACCGTGTAGGAACGCCGGCGTTCCTACACGACAACGCTGAATGGATCTCAACATTTCTGTCAAATCGACTGCACTCAACAATAGTGTCAACAGTATATACCATATGTAGTCCACAAGACTTGATATCTAGATGTCCCTCACACACACTTGATCGACGTTACAATGTTCCGTGCCAAACTGTGACATCGGCAGTTGACTCCAGCCTCTACCCCTGACTCACAACCGCCTAAGTTTACACTTGTTTTCGTTAAATCCACACCATAGAGTTACGTACATGTATAATGATGATCATTCTTCCCTCCGTATGTAAGTTAACATTTTTACTGACGAATACGTACGAATGTTTGATACATGATAACTTTCTTCTATAAGTACATATAGACTTGCCATGATTCTCTCTCTATTTATATATTGATTAATATTGTAGATCTCTTGTTAAGTTCATGATGTATGTCCGTGCCATGATGACAATTGGCGCGACATGCAGTCATTGTTACAGTGGGTAGTGACGTAAAACCACTGCTGTGATATTCGAAAACAAACAATTCAGAAATGCTATTTTACACTGTAAAAATTTCCGGTCTTCACCAAACTCCCCGCGTTTGTAACTTGAAATATTGTTTGAAGAAAATAGTAAATTTCTGTTAAGCCATCGGGAACAAAAGACAAGCATAATTTTGTTCGGTTATTTCATTGTAAATATTAGTCAAATATTGAAACGTTTATTGCAAGGCTGCCAAACCACACTCTCTTAAACCGATTTTCAATGTTGTGAATTTGACTAAATGATAAAAAAAAGTGTTACATTTGTGCCAGATTTTAAAAATGTAAGAAATTTAAAATGTAAGTTATTTTGTTACCTGTGTGCCCGAAAAAAGCGGGGTAATTTTGTAAATGAAATCCACATATATGTGCCACACGTTTCTGTTGTATAATATATATATATCTGTTAATGTTACAATTGTAGGACTCATGTTCATTATTAATTATTATTATTATCATTATTGATTATTATTATTATTTATGAATTACTTTAGGTTCGTCGTCTAGGTTTAGTTATATCGTGTTCATGTCATTCTCCATTACATACTTACTTATACATCGTACATAAGAAACAACACAATCACGCGTTCTGCAGTCTTGTGTTTTGGTGGAAATGTTGAACGGAATTAACCAGCGCATGCGCATTCAAAACGTTGTTTTATATTTTGTTATTTGTTATCATCATAGCATTATACAATTGGCTACCGTGTCAGACATTTTCTGTTGATTGTTTCTCATACTTGAAATTCGTAATTTGCCGTGCAACATATCCACCCAAAGTACGAATTGTGACGATTTATAAAATGGTACAAAAGCTACTTAACAACACACTCAAATCAACAAACTGTTGTATTCTTTGCATGTTAAGAACATAAGTTCCAATTATTATTTGTTCGTTTGTTTCTCTTTTTATTTTATAATTTTTGAAAATTGTTCTGTTATAAATCCCCCCAAAAAAGAAATGTTAATTTTTTGTATATTTTGCATGCACAATGAAATTGCGATATTCAGTTTTTGTTCCACCAATAAGCAAACGTGTTTTTGTTTTTCAAAAAAATCATCGAATAAAAAATACTTATTTAATATATTTTTATTTTCTGTTTCATTTTATCATTTTCCTTTTCCTTATGTTCGTTTATGTGATTGGAGATAGTGGTAAATGTATAAACAACTTGTAATTGTTTATCTGATTGACTTATCAATCCAGATGTGAGAAATTATTGATTACTAAGCTATCAGCATTCTTACTAAACAAAATTCTTATGTTAATATCAAGGAGCTCTATATTTGTTTAGATCATAATTGTATTCAAGAATATTACCTATTAAATTCGATATACATATTTAGATTCAGGATTCAAATAAAAATGTACATTTTTCACACGTTTTAAGAATGCTGATGACAATTTTGTGGTTAATTTATCTGTAGAAGTTACATGTTCTCCTATTGTTGATCATTTATGTTTGAAAATTGTGGATAGCTGAATAGAGTAAGTGTCTAATGAACCATCCCGTCATCATATGTGCCTTTCCGCTTTTGTACGGACTTGTTGAGCAACTATGGGCCTATAATTTATGACGTACATCAATTACGGGAACGTTGTAATATTTTAGATGTATACACAAACATAATATTGAATGCAACAAAGACAAGAATTTAAAAAAAAATGTGTACGTAAGTATATCGTTACCTATTATGTACTTTTATAAATGTTTTGTATACTTCAAATTTCTTCAAATCCTTCCAACAAGACCTTCGTTGTTTACATATCATCCGGTGTCTATCTCCCGAAAATTATTTGTAAATCCATATTTGTATACAGGGTTAAATCAAGTCAAATTATTGCTGTGAAAGTGGCTAGGTACGGCCCTGTTTCATATTCTCCTGATGCACACGGCTTCAGCACATATTCAAATACCAATTGCTCTAGTTTTAAATGCAATACAAATTTCCGTTGTCTATTTGTATCAAAAAGATTTCATTTGATATTAATACATATATGAAACGTACCTATTACAAATATATAAGTATTATTAGTACAAATGGATAAAAAATAATCTCTTGCTATATAATTATGGAAATATGGACCAAAATGAACTTTGCAATTTATGTATCTGCTCTGTGCAAAAAGGAACTGCTAACCATTGACAGGATTCTGCGGTTTTCCTTTGTGCTACTGATAGCAAAAAAATACGTAGCTGACGGACAAATAATAAAATGAAACTAATTCTATAAAAAAATCAAATATTTTGTAAAATGGAGGCAAACGAAACAAACATTCTTTTTGTATTTGAAAATATAGACGATACAATTTCTAAATATCTTCATTGTTAATCAAGAAAATGCAAAATCTACCATTTAATTAACAAATTCAATATCCCATACATCTTTCTCATCTAGTTAAACATATTTATATTGAATTTTGTTACTAACTAAAAATTGATAAAATATTGTTAAATAATTTTAAGTCCTAATATTTAAATATAAAAATTGTTTTCATATCTACCTGTAATAATACCTATTAATAATTACATATAATGTAATATAAAAAATATTCATATATAAAATTGTGACCAAACTGGTGCTACTGTAATGATAAAAATATACGGCCAAAATGGTTGGAATTTCACAGTTATTTAAAATTCAATCGATTTTTGCTATTTTTTCTTTGCTTAAATAAAATTTATAACATTACATTTTTCTGACAATAATGAATCAATTATAAATGAAATTGATAAAGTAAATAATTAATTGAATCAATGCCCGTACAACACTGTATCGAGTATGTTATATATATATATATATATATATATATATATATATATATATATATATATATATATATATATATATAATGGATATTTATGATGATGCACACTAGTGAGATTGTTTGAATGTGTTTTGTGTTCATAATGTGCCCATGTCTTGCCATGCTCAATTCCTACATTCACTCGCTGTAATCATTTATACACTCGTAATACACAAATGTCTTGTATGATTGATTCATTGTACCTTCCTGCCACAGTGGCGCTGTGCGCCACAGTGGACATATTTTGAATAAAACCTATTTGTCAGTAACAATGTCTATTTATGCTTAATAATCTTCTCCTTTCACTATTCTGTGTAACTTTTCAAATACATATATACTGTAATCCTAACGCAACAGATTGAAGTACACTTTTTTATTTGTTTCATAAGTTATAATTTTATTTATATATTACGTTATTTCATTAATGAACATTGATTAAGGATAGTGCCGCCAGCTACAATCTAGTTGATAATCCGTGGTAATGAAAACCAGATATTTGTGTTCATTTCTAGGAAAGGTATCAGTAAAAATTTCTTTGTCACGAACCGAGACCTCAATAGCATAGGATGCGGTATTCTGTTCGGCTGATAATAGATATATTTATAAGTGCACATTGACCGGACGAACAATTCCCATGGATACAAAAGAAACTATCAAAATTTTTTACTTATTATTCTACATATATTTTTCAATAATTTCGTATTTACTGAAAATCAATAATTGATTATTATTCAACTTTGTTTCATAATAGCTGTAAATAAAGTTATTAAAATTTACATTTCTACAATTACAGACACATAGTAATACTTCTATATGGTATTATGTAAGAAAATCAAGTTTTCTTTAAATATTAATTAACAAAAGCACATTGTACAACAGGTTATTACCCGTTAATTTAATTACAGTACAAATAAGTAAATTGCGCTTCGTTCACGTTTTAAATTGAATTTCTTAATGATGTACGAACTAAATATCGTTTAGAAATCTCTCTCCGTGAACATTACCAGGAACACTAGTTCACTTTTCAATGCTTATTAACGGTGCACTAGAAAATACACTGGCATGAACATTAGAAAAATCGCTTTGCGTGAGCACATCAACTGAAACGTCATTCTGTAATGTAAATTTAATCTCAACTTGGTCCAAAAAAAAAAAAAAAACACATATTAGACAACAAATAACAGGTTTCAAGACTGAAAGTAATGATATATTTGTATGTGAGCCGAGTTGTATGTAAAATTAACGCAAGACGTTATTACAAAATCGTAAGCTTAACTACAAATTGTTGGCTACCAGCATTATTATACAGGGAGTACTGATGTTTATTATGTCATTAAAAAATACCGGCCTTTCGGGTTATAGAGTGTCAATTACTGATGCTAGAAGATGTAGGTTCTATTTGGAAAACTTCAGCCGCGAGAGAATCAAGTAGAAATTAAACTATACATAGAAATATCTTACGAAATGTCACAGTACGGCAATGTTAATTGTATCAGGACAGCATAAAACTACAAAAGCACGAACAAGTAATGTACTAATGACTGCTACAATTAGCATACGGGAACAGCAGAACGTTGTCCAGTGATTATTACTGGCGATAAATGAGCCATGGCATAAAAAATCCAACGCGACCAGGAGCAAGACATAATTTAATTTTGACAAATGGCTGTCGGTTGGCATTTGAAATCACAGACATAAAGAGTGTGCTCTCGCCGTGCGGGCCACAATAGACGCAACAGACAATCTCCAATCTAACCAACGACTAATTGTCGGCAATTACCCTCGGCTGTTGGACAAGGATGCCACTAGTTAACATTGCACTGTGCTAGACAAGTGTAGCTAGAGTCAGACGCGACAGCGGTGTGGGTGTTAATGAGGATTTACTGGATGTATAGCTGCGGGAATATAAGAACGGTATCCAACATTAGAATCTGTTGAACTAGCCGGTGTATGGAAGGCAATAACAGATAAATCACTCACGTAAATGTGCTCAGAACTTCACAATCTTATTTTTAAGAGTGCCAAGAAAAAAAAAACGAATAATCTTACAGATTATTATTAAAGAAATTAGCAATTATTAAATTGTAGATATCAAGATTAATTATATTTAGTTTCACATATCTGCATGTAATTAAGGAATTAGTTTATAAAATTAAATGATATTACTTGAATTGAACAGTAGGATTATTTAATTGAAACAAATTTATCAAAATGACCGTATTACATGTTGAATTCAACTAAATACGCGGTTTAAAATTGAATGTCATTTACAAGGGGCGTAACAGTGCTATTTACGTCATAATTAAATGTTACAATTCACACACAGACACACGGAGATACTGTAATTTTCTTTCATATTTCTCTATTAATACGTGTCACAGAGTTTAGCCGCAAAATTGCTACTGTACATACAATTATCGAGACAGTACATTTCAATTAAACATTTTTACCGACAATAAATTGAATTACAACGTACATTATTGTTGGGCTGTAATTATCGAGAAAAAGGGGCCTTGTTTTAAGAAAAAAATAGTTATAAAGATCTTACATATAGCATTGTACTATGTGTCATATGATTTAATTAATTCTACCGGAGTATGGGGTTAGATTGAAATGATATTTGAATTAAATTATTTCTTCATAACATCATAACGGGCAGGTATATAACGGTTCTTATAAATACAGTACTTCAATTTGTTTACCTTTGATTCTTTATAACACGATTTTTCCGTGAACATTTTATCGATTTCCTAATATGATTTCATTTAACACGATTTCGCTAAGCGCTTGTTTTGTAGGAGCGTTAATCGGGATATGCCTATATGCACGTTATTTTCAGTTTACCAACAAACGTAATATTCTCTGGCTGTACGCGGTATACATCCGTGAACGTATTTGTGTGTGCTTGTGTGTATGTCGAAATATAATTATTTTTGAACAGTGTGAAATTCATTTAGTTTTAAATATGGCGTACAGTTGTGTGGTGAGTTGAAAACAATACGTTTCTGAGATGAGCAACAGTTCATTAGCACTCGGCGGTGCTGTTTTCATGTACAATAAATTATACATGCTCCAAATGGAATATGAAATGGTTATATTCACTCTTTGTATACGTGTGCGTGTGTTCATTTATGCGTGATTGACTACGCAACACACACGATGAAATTTAATATTAGTAATGGATTAACGGCCAACAATAATCAGAACGCGAATGATCCCGTGAAGTGATTGGAGCCACGAAAACAATGAACAAATTAATAGATAATTTATTTTCATTGTTTCGCTTTGGTAATACGTTTTATATAAACTTCATAAGAGATGAACAAATGATATAATTCTGTTTATAACAGTTTTTATATTTACACTTTTACTTTAAAATATATATATACGTGTCCCACAATTCTTGGGACACCCGGTATAACTAAAAATATAAAATACTACAAAAATATTTATGAAAAACCCGTGTTTCATTATGCATATTTATTTTAATTTTCGTGTCGTGTTTGCAAGTAATTTATACGCTTTCTTTCATCTGCATTTCCGTTATTTTTATTTATCGAGCGAGCATATCAAATGCGCCGTTAAATAGTATGATGTGGTTAATTAACACGTTTAGAGCATCGAAAGGGCAGAAGCAACGCGAACAAATGATCAACCTAACACCACGTGTACAAGGTAGATAACACATCGATATCTGACGAATAATAATAACGTATCATCTTGATTCAGCAGTGTGTGGCGAACAGTACATCGTGATACAACGGGTAACTACAGCAGCAATCAGCAATTAAAAAATGCTCCACAGAAGCTTTACACTCATATAATTGCACTAATTAAATGCAAATTAAAATAATCAAGTGGCGCCTACGCGTTCGCGCGTGTACACTCAGAAGGTCACGGAAGATGCACGCGTGAGCACATTGTACACGTTCGCAATGAAATTGTATTTTAAATCGTATATTCAAAGATATATATTCAATATCAAAAGCACGATTATTTTAGAAGAAATTTTAAACATTAATAAACATACGGCCTCGTTTAAAAACACCAATAATGTCACTACAGATTGATAATTAATCAAAATAAGAAATAAATATAATAGCATATGTTACTATAGGTATGAGTATTTTTTTTTAAATGCAATCTTTCTGCATATGTTGACAATAATGAAATGAGTGTTTAATATACAACATGATTATTCTGAAGCAGAACAATGCAACAATATGCTATCTATTTATAATATTCATTATTTCACCTACGCTGTCGCGACTCACACACACACACACACATGTGAGATTAATGCAAGTACACACGCATACATTACGTTAACAGTGCGTCCAGGCGTTACATATTACATTTAACCATAACTTAGTTAACATGTACATAATTTTACACGTAATTGCGAGTTATTTTTATATTCAACAATTAATTAAAATAATCCGTTGAAAGATTGTTGTCGATATGATCAGACAAGCTTGTCAATGCAAAATAAATATGTTATATTAAGGTTTATATTAATATAAAATGCTTTAACTCCACATTTTTTAAATGAAGTATGCTGAAAATGTATAGTGTTGTATTTGATAATTATATAACTGTATGATGATTAATTTTACTGCATTTATATTATAGTAATGTGTCCATTTACACAGATTCAACATATGTTCAGTATACGTATGTTGTAGTGACAAAACATTACTGGATTTATTAAAACCCTTTAACTTTAACAAACACGTCTAGCTTCGTCTGTTACCGGAACCAATACAATAATTAACAAATTACTTTATGTAAGCGAGTCGCCGCGCCTTTGAAATTCAACAGTTATCAACTAGATGTTAATGATATAAGTACTGTTTCACGTATTCATTCAATACACGTGAAGGTAAAATATATTTATTTAAATACTTTTTGTTCAGAGAATAATTTTATATCTACGTATGGTACACGAGGTTGAACCTTGTGAAATATACACAATATAAAATTTCATTTATTTATCGATGGAAAATCGAAATTTCTCTCGGGAACATGTGCATATCGTTAGAGAGAAAACGTATATTTTTACAAACATACTTTACCGTTGTAGTACACGTGGGAACTGTGTATAACCTCTTCATGATCAATGTTACAGAACGCTAGCAGACTGACGCTACTTATGGAGATCTGAGACACTTGTACACTAGATTACAGGTGCCAAGTAACACGTTAGATCCACATACATATGCATAGAGAGGTGTTTTTAATAACACCAATTACAAGCACCTTAATTTCTCTTGACTATTGATTTCGAATAGAGATATCTATGCAGATAATTACAGACAAGGAATATTTGAAATGAAAACCGATTTCAAAACCATCTCCTCCGGGTCAAAATGTACCGTTTTTTTTTATTTATTGTATGTACATTGATTCTAATCGGTGGGAATTCAACTTGGTAGGTAGCGTTGTCGCTTAAAGACTATCATTTGTTTGTTTGGTTATACATTTGTCCACTAGAGGGATGCACGGTATAACGGAGCGATACGGGTGACCTTGATAATATTTCCTGGTTATTATTTCACAGTAAAAGCATCAATTCAGTCATTGCATGCAATTACTAGCAAAAGTATGCATTCCTAGCAGTGTAGGTTTTTGAAGAGTAAGATATGGTATTGTAAAGGTTAGTAAATGTATACTTTTACTAGTAAGTGTGCACATTTATTACGCTTTAAGCTTTTACTGTAACATACATATACACCAATATCTGAATGTGGTTTGAACAATTCAAAGTTCAAGATGTATAACATTTCTTGATATACATATCTGTATCAGGATTTCTTGCGAGTAGATTGTTCGACCTGATACTCTTCTACTTGTAGTTTACATTTAATTATCGTTCCTGCAACCGACGGTATTAGTAGATGCATGCGTACATACATATTTACATACCAGCCGCCATTATTTATCCGTACAATAAACAACTGGATATAAAATTGCTCGATGCATATTCCACCAGATAAGACAGTAAGTAACAGGAAATCATTTCTCATTTAGATCCGACGTATTATTAATTAAAATTTTCATATAATATACCACAAAATATCATTCATAATTCCCGCAGTTTTTTCTTCTGCTTCTTGTTGATGATTAAATAGAGATATATAAATATATATATATTAGCATTGACCTGTTCCCACATTTATCAATGCAGAGCATCAGATTCCACTGGTTCCTCCTATGATTTAGAATATCCGCAAGAGTTAGTTTGTGATCGTTAATTCGGTGCGATGTTCGTAAGGCCGAGTTTCGGTGGCAGGAGTTCTTCATACGCCACAGGAAATCCTGCTCTCCGCAGGAATTCCACATTGACCACATATATAATCATGTGTTTGATTATCTTCTGTGTCTATGCTGTTTATTGTATACTCTGCATATAAATACATGGAATTATGTAATGTTACGATTTAGAATTATTCAACTGTTATGCCATATATATATATATATATATATATATATATATATATATATATATATATCTAGAGAGAGAGAGAAAGAGAGAGATATTCTAAATTTTATAATGTCTTAAATTGAACATCAAGTTTCTAGCAAATGGCATCGTTAAAATTACAAATGTTAATTGATTTTGCGTACAAATTCATCACCGATTTATGGCATCGTGATGATACATAAATTTTCGAGAGCATCACCGTATGCGTACACAGTCTCCACACGCAATTAATTTGCGTATTTAAATGTCAGCAAAGCGTACAATTGCAAATCGCTATCATTATTCGCTGGCGTTACCTTGCGCATTGTACGTCTCCAGTTGATTTATTCGGCCGAGTTGGGGCATTTAGAATATTTCCCGGCCTGCACGGGGAGTATTCATAACAATTTACACTCGCATCCAGGCCCGTAACACACGTAAAGGTACACGGGGGAATCTGTTGTACAGTAATTGAACTAGATCACTCCCTGATTGCCACAGATTTAGTTGTATTTGAGAATAAAGCAGATTTAATTACTGTGCTGTTTCGGATAATTATTATTAGAGAATAAATTTAGGTGGGACACCGTAGATGAATTTAATATGCTTAAATGAGTCGAAAATTCAAGAAATTTTACTCTATATCAGTTATGAATCTCTGCTGATCCTTGGACTATTTACTATAATGAACTTTTGTTTATAAACAATCAACAGTGCTTATCTATTAACCGACAAAGTTATCACTTGAGCGGATTTCCACAGTTTATGGGTAATACCTAGCAAATCTAACTCTTTCCTCGGGATATTTCAACAATAAATACAGTTCTTTTTTATCAGTTAGCTCATCAAACTAAAGTAGTGACGGCTGTAAATGTTTGCACAGTTTAATTTCTAAACTTTAGAAGCTCACTAACTAAACTGGAGTCTAGTTAGTAGAGTGTAGAGTATTTAGAAGTAAGTTCAGATGTTTCCATATAACTGCATATATGTACATGGACCTAGCCATTCCCGGAAACGTTAGCCGCGGAATTCTACACAGACGGTGAAAGATACGAACTTAGAGAACAGGAAAACACTCCGACCGCAGCATATGGGAAATGTGGGCAGAATTCTGTCGCAAGAATATAGATAACACGCCATATACCTTACCAACCAGCAACATATGCGCAAATTATTATATTCTAGTCAAATATTTCTAGACGTTTGGACATTGTCTAAAAGTTCAAATCGCAACAAAGCTATTTCAATGATAAAATCTACCAAGTAGCATATGGCATGTGCGAAATTTTTGAAATAGAAACTTATCAGATGCCAGAAATTGGAGTATTTTTGTGCCTTGTGGATATTAAAATTTACCTCGTTAGATTTTTTATTTACCTGGAGATAATCCTGAGCTAAATAATTCTGAAAGAATGTTTTTTGAAGTTGTGGTGAGTACATAAAATTGATGTTACGAAGAAATAACAAATTAATTATCTACCTATCTGTTTTTATGAGAAATAACTCATCGCTTATTTTATCGTCATCTTCCACGTAACAATATCATCAACGTGGTACTTTTATCATTTCGACAAACGAGTCTTTCTGACGAGATTTATTCACTTTTTTCCACGTTTATCTAGCCACCATCTACACAACCTACAAATTTAACAGCGCGCACATTATTTCAAGTTAAGACGTACACCAGAACATAGACCGGTGTTTTACTTAACAAATAAATCAAATGAACATTAAAGAGTACCATAAAATCACGGGAACAAAAGACATAAAGTCAACGCCAACTTTATACAATGTCGCGCGCTTAACAGATAGTACACGTGTACATAGACGTACATGATAATTTCACTCAAAGGGCGCCACATCGGTATCTAATAGTTATAAGGGGCGGGGAATACAATTTAATTATTAAAAAATACAGTTGATAAACGAAGAAAATACTAAAAATTCTTAATATCCTGCATCTAAATGGCGAAATTTGATTTTCCTCAGGAAATAACGATAACCGCTTCTGTATTTTTTATCCATTTTTTTTTCGCTGAAACTGTGAATGAAAAGCTACAATATTTGTGGAAATATTTCAATGATTTCCTTCAAATATATCCTTTGGTAGTGGAGGATTGGATCTCATGAAAATTAAAACATCGCAACATTGAGATAATAAATTTGATAATATAATGTAGCGTAGATTCATTCAGAGTAAATCAAAGTTTGTGTTTCTTAATACTAGATGTTTATTAACATTTTCTTTCGCTCTATTCTTCTCTCTCTCTCTCTCTGTGCATAAGGATCAAGGCTCCCTAGAACTCTGACTGTTACTACACCACTGTATGCTAGAAGGATCCAGTCATACCCGGAATGTCACTTGAACCCGTCCGTCAGGCCATAATAATTTCGTCGCGCGCTTACTAACATATTCACGTAAAATAAGCCTCTGATGGTACACACCATACGACCGTGTATATGAAGATATCACACATACAAACGAACCGTTCACTCATAAATATAATTTTAGTTGCGTGGGAACGTGAAGGTCCGGGAAGATTCAGGAAGAGTTGACATTCCAGTTGACCTGTTAAATTATACAAGACGTAACATGTCCGCGAAGATGTATGATCATACGGATGGACAACTATACATGGTGTACAAAGGCAGTTGTATGGCGAAAACTGAATTATGAATTGCGAGTTTTTATAACGGCCCTATGCAGAAGATAAAATGAGTTATTGTCTTAGATTACAGGTAGGAGGAATGTATGGAATTTTATGGAGACGGAGGATTTGTTGTGAATCGTAAAATATTCTTGCATATTTACATATAATATATTGTAAGTATTCTGTGTCACTTAAATATAAGGTAATCATATTTCAAACGGAAAGGATATATTTACCATTACACTTTAGGTGAATTACTTGGGATTAGGATAATTAGAGGGAATTGCCAGCTCACCCATCTGCACATTTTATCTGTAACAAATAATAAATATTTAATAATATTCTTAGAAACTAGAGTTTCAAATTTGGATTTTACCAATAATCACAAATAGATAGATAAATTATACTCCAAGGATTAGGATTATTTTACTACTTTTCGTAAGTACAGTAAACCCTCGATTTTGCGAACCTCAAAATAACGGACTACGGATTTAACGGACAACATTTCTGGTTAATTTAACCGTTCGTAAACAATGTAAATATATACATTGAGAAAATTGTTTTGGGAAATTATGCTTTTCATTTTAATTATATAAACGTATTTCACACAGATCTTCAGCATCACCCGGCCTCGACGGTATTAGTTCGTTATACCGAGGTTTTACTGTATTATTATTATTGGACACAAGGTAAGATGTACATTTATTATGCATAACATTGCGTTATATTACAAATATAAACTATAAGATTTTATTACAATGTGACGGGAGCACGTAGGTGCACAAATAATGCATTTGCCTCATGGAAATTTTTATTTATCTCGCCAGAGAAAAAAAAAACTATAAACTTTTGTATTTTTAAATCTATCAAAATCGATAACAAGTCACAAACGTTGTGACACTTTTGTGTCTTCATTCGGACGTAGGTAGCAACTGAAGTACCACATAAACAATAGAAAGAAAACAAAACAAAAAATAAACAACAACTAAAATATCTAAATGATGATAACACAAATCCATATAACACGAATGTGTTGGTCATTAGACGATAGTGTTGTATTAGTGGGTGTGCAGGAGATATTGGTTGTGACATGGTACCGTAACCTATGTATATGTACTGTAGGTGTACTATTATGTAGCAAGATGAGCACAGCTTTACTTGTACATACAACTTAACCTTTCATCTAATCACATAAACTAGCAAGAAGCGAGCAACATGACACCGGCTTGTAAATCTCGGTCGCGAACGAATCGCAAATTCAATTCAACCCAAGCAATCTTTAATATGGTTTACTGGTACATAAATTATGTTTCATACAAACCATGCAGAATCAATTTACGAAATATGATGCTTTGGGACAGCTGTTACATGTTTATTTAATCCACTTCCTCTCAATTGATGTACGCTATTTTTTATAGTAAAGTTTAATCCATAATTTCCCTAAATATGTCTTCTTGAATCGCGTTACAACTAATCATCGTAAATTTAAAGCTTTTTTTTTCGGGTTCAAGAAAAATCGCGTTATATAGAATGAGCCTTAATGTATATAATATGGTGTATTAATTTGTAAACTCGTATTAAGTATTGGTAATATGTTTTCACGCTAGAATCACAATAGAACTGTAATTTAATCTAAATTGTTAATTGTTTATGTGCCAGGGTATTTAATTAGTATTATTTTACCATTCCACTTTCGCTTACAATATTGTAAATATGCGTAATAATTACACTATAACCTATTTGTTACATTCTACGCAATTCCCTTTATTCGTAGCTTTCAGATTGAAAGTTTCAATAAAACTGAAAACGAAAACATTGACGGATATTGAAAAATAAACACATTTACAAGCTGCTTCAGATTTCTGTTTATATAAGAATCAAATTCGCTATGTATTCGATATTGACAACATCCTTTCGTGATAATATTTCAGCGAGCACTTTTCGTAATGAAAAAATATATAAGTTTTTCACAATTAGATTTAAACAGAATTGTGTTCCATTCATTTTTTGCTAACCTTATCAAGTGTAAAATGAAACGTCACTGTAACAACAAGAAGAAGATATACGGACAGATTAATTTCGTTCGGCGAGCAGCGTACTGCTTTACCGACTGGTCTAATGGCGCGCAAACTGAACATATCGTTACATAAGTACCGTAGGTGCTTCCTTTGTTGCATTTGTCACCGTGCACATTAATTTAGTTTTCATTCGACCTAATTTATGTGCCTGGTTCGGCGAATGAAGCAGTGCCCTCGCATATACACACACACACACACAAGCGCTCACGCAAGGGGCTTAGTACTCATACACATACTCTGTGTGTCGAGTGAATACACATTCCCGACCGGACGCGAACAAACACGATGCACCTTGCACAGTGTAATGCGAACTTGTGTCGTCTCCTATGTAAAACGTACTGCATCTGACAAAGGCAAGAGCTCTTATTTAACCAACTATCAACTAACATGAGCTTGAACACAGTTAAAGTATAAAAATAAGAATATCAACCATCAAATACTTTGGTTAGAAATAATGATTTCTTTCGCAAAATGTTTAAAATGTGTAGATTATTCTGATAGTATTATTAAATAATTTACTGTTTTGATAAAAACAAACATTCCGAGCGTGTGTACACACGGTAAAAAAATCCTTTAAGTTATTTGAATATTCCAAGAAGCGGCTCGCGTCGTAAACGACATTAAACACACCTTGAAAATTAACACCAAATAAAAAATAAATTATTTCATGCGCAGGCGAGCGGCCGTTGCATTGGCGGGGCCGGGGGTTGTGTAGACCCACGTGCCGCCTCCGAGAGAGTCTCACATCTGTCGCGGCGACAACGGCGGCGATAGTGGTGGTGGTGGTGACTTCCAAGAATGTCTTGCCGCCCAACACAAGCGACACCAGACACACCCGCCATTGTCTGCGGGTGAGTGGGTGCTGTCTTTTTAGGCCACTTTTACACTGTGTTTATAATACACAAACTTGGCGACAAAACGCGCACTATACAAAACTCACCATGCCATAACTGCATTTGGCACGCTAAATGGCGTTTGCGAAATATTCTCTCCCGTATACCTACACATACGTTCGTTCGCTTGCACGCTTGTACATGCATCATTTGGTTTATGTTACATGTGCTTACGTAACTGAATCAAACTCATTTGTCTCGTGCCCACAAGCCAGAATTGTCATACAACATTGACAAATTGCCTGGCAATGATATTGACAAGAAGTATTTATATCAAACTATTGTTTGCAAGTCTTCGGCGATTTAAAATGCCGAAAATATCGAACGATAATATAGACTCTACTATACTAAACATATATAATTACTTATTATGCAATATAAAATAATTAAATTAAACTTCTTTATTGGTGCAAGTAAATTCACATTAAAGATAATTTTAATAAGGCATAATTATGTTCCATTTATTAACCAATTTAATTAGTCAATAATTCCTCCAAAAAAAAGAAAATAATTTTTCTTAAGAAAAAGGGCGTTGACAACTAAAATATGTATTCCGAATGGCAAACATGAACATACACCTAATTTCCATTGTAATCAACGGATAATACACATAATAATATCGATCCGGCGGGCAAAAACTTTCATTTCGGGAAAACACATTAGTTTTGATCATCCGGTACGGGAATTTTTTGTTTGTTTTTTTTTTGTAAAACTAAATTACACGTTCCGTGTTGTACTACAAATATTTGTCTTCCGGCTTTTTGCAAATTATTGCTTACTAGCGGTCCACTTCTTTTGTTATGCCTACTAATTTTATTTTTACCGGAGATATGCTATTCAGATATCTCACAGCCGTTCCATCGCGTCGTGTATAAATTAAGAACAAAATTCAACGAAAAGAAAAATATACACTTCGTATCACATTTGCTGATCACGATTTACACACACACACACCTATAATACACAACAGTAACGGCTGTGGCAGTAGCGATTTGCGCGCCATCTCTTAACGGTGAGTGATAACTAGCGGTTAGAGATCCGAGTTTATTGGGCACTTTCATAGATCGTTTATTAATAAAATCCCGCATTTAATACGTATTTGATGGGTTAAGTATGCGCGTCTCTTGCAAGTGCACGATTCGACTGTAATTGTAATGATCGTTGTTGTAATATTGGTTATGATTGCAATCTCTGTCCAACGAATTTATGTTCATCGCCGGATTGTTGCGTAATGTATCTTATTAACGAGACTGTTTCGTGTAGGCCGATACTAGTAGTAAACTGTTGAACCGACACATATGCATTCATCGTCCAATAATATTTAGGTTTTACTAGCCATTTGTTGCAAAGTCCCCATATAAACAAGCATGGAACGTCATTTGGAAAATTGAAAAGAATTATCCAATGCCAATAATAAAACAATAATTCCTTCATGATGAATTCAATAATTTGTTGCAAGTCTCGCTTGAACATGTTGAGAATGTTCAAAGAAGTGTTAAATTCTGGTAGTAACACTTGTGCTGTCATAACTCTTCCATGGTGCTTTGAAATAGCAATGGCAGGAGGGTGGGGGTAATAAATAAATTTTGTTTTGCATTCGTACCAAAGACACAATTGTCCAATTATAAACAGACCGCGCTATTCCATATGTATAATATGTACGGGCGGCAGCAATTCGCATTTATATTTAGGTTAACAAGCATGAAAATTTGAACGCGCTTTGTAAACACAGGTGTAATAAAATCTAATTTACGAGCAATTACTTATGAATGATAGAGCGACTTACAAACATTAAATGACATTTGCACTCTGTAAACATGTCTTTGGGACGAGTCTCATCCCGTTATATGTGCGCGTTGAAATTGCACAGAAATATTTATCGCAATATTCTAGTTCAAAATTCAGAAGTTTCAGCTAGCTGTATTCATATTGCCTAAGGTTATTTGTTTATTGCTATAATAAAACAGGTTGATTTATATCTTAATAGTTGTAAAAATTAAAGTAAAAGATTTTTTTTATACATATTTACCAATGTATAATAAAAATTTACATAATGATCAAGTTGCTGGTTGATGCTGAAATCAAAATTCGGATATTGCGATACAATGTAAGAAATATAAGCGAATGAGTTTTGTATATGTGCGCGCGCATGTTACGTTAAGTTAGGTTAGGTTAGTTTGGTGTTGGGATGGATGGTACATGGATGGAAGCTATAGTTAATGATATGGCTAGGGGTAATTGCTCACACAATTTATACATGAAATGTGCGTGGTTAATACGCATTGAATATAGCATATCGCTGTCTGCCCACGTGACAGACTGAAGACAGTAAGTACAGTGGCTTTTCACCTTCAAGCATCATTTCATCGCTTTAATATATTCCCATGTGTCGAATAAAATCTTTAAACAACATTGTACCTAACATGTCGGACACTGGATCGAAATGTATAGTTTATAACATAATCTTACATCTATATTATACATCACAAGTCACTTGTTCAGACAACTTCTACTGTAGCAAATATGTACCTACATATATATATATATATATATATATATATATATATATATATATATATATATATATATATATATATATATATATATATATATATACTGTCTAAGTCTGGCAAATAAAAATAATACATCAGTATAATAATGAACTGTGAAAATTGAATGTATCTTCTCCAATGATTATAAGGGTACCTACATTTGTGCCCATAAAACATAACAAGAAAGTATGTATAAAATTGTCATAACTCGTACCGACTCCTAAACGAAGATATCGTTATTGAATATTTATAAATAATTAAATTATACTAAGTTACAATGTACGTGTGTGTGTGATTTGCACTTGCAGAAATTTCCATGTAAATGTTTGTGCGTTTCCATTCAAACAGGCCTATTAATTTTAACAGTGTCTGTCGTATGTATCGTACACTCCAGCCGATGTATTTTTACCAGTTAATAGTCGCTAGATTAAATCGAATTATAAATAAAATCTAAAACGGTTATTACCGCACTCTTGTATAGAAACATACACGCATGCATAAGGCGAATGAACATATTAAAATTACTATATCGTTACTCATTTTTGCATATAAGATTAAGGACTCATTTGAATAACATCGCGCACATACTTGTCGGCTATGGAACACTCTGAATGCGTACGTCACTTCGTTGCGAAATGATTCCTAATGTAACATTAAACATAACGCAACGTAATTCAGAGCATCCGTGCAACATGTTGCATGTTGCCGTAGTTGTATGTTCATATTCACATGTAAATTCTAACGATTGTATATGACAAAGACGAAACTATAGGTAGAAATAAATTAAATAAGTATAATGTAGCTAATTAAATTACTAGTTTATATTAGCACGATTTGTTATATTGAGATTGTCGTACATCTTTAGTCTAACATAATCAACTTCATATCTCATGGTTTTTAAAATTTCGTAATGGTAATATGATGTTTAGCGCATCTGAATTTATCAGAACATTCATCAAACTATGACACAACAATTTATTACACAAAATGACCTCCCCCAACGTCGTGTTAAATTTTGTACACTCTTTGTTAATCACCCTATAGATATATACGATGTTTCCAGTTAAATATATTAGATGTTTTGGCGCTTATAACATGTATATGTGTTTAAAGATTATCACCGATTACCATTTACGATTGATTCATTAGCTAGAACGTATGAAAAATGCATATAGTGGTGTTAGTGTTGGTTACTATTTACCAGCATCCATGGTTTATAACGACATTAATAGTTTGATGTCTTGAATTACATTCTAATCGAGTTTTACCGTATATTTAAGTTCTATAATTACACAGAAGCCGTTAAATGGCGGACGATTATCATAATCACACGGGTCACTGTGATACCAAGGTACATTTTCAAAGTGCCACATTAAATTTTATGCATTGCACATGCTCGTTCTAAACACCTTCGTCCTTACTTGTGCATTTATCATCGTCAGAAAAATGACACAACACACACAAGGAGACACCAGGATTTCCATGTAAAAACAACACAACAAACTCTAAAAGTCACAATTACACTGTAACATTTCTTACTCTTCCAACTAAAGCATATGTACCTTTCATATTACCTTATAGATGTAGTCTAATCCAGATTCAATGGACAACTTCATATTATAACATGTTTTGTCTATTTGCTGCTCCATGTTCAGTATCACGTCGCTACAGCATATAATTATACCGTGTGCACACTGCGTTAGCTGAACATGAATTGTCCATGTAAATTAGAAATTATTTCAGCGATCAGACATGCGTGTAACGACAGTACCGCCACACTGGCCCGACTACTATAACAATATGCTGTCAGCTCGGACGTAAGTTGTATGGCGTGTAATACACAGCTAGTATGTCATGTCGGTGCAATTGCCATAACCCTTAACAATGATCTAAGCAGAACGTTATAATCTAACGCGTGATCCAGTGGAACCAGAATCTACTGTACCCGTATCATGTAGGCACACACACTACATGTACATTGTAATAAAACGTAGTTCAATCTCACACGCACACTACGACACATCAGCGACATCTCTGATTGTCCATTGACACTATGCTGATTCTAACCTTAAAACACTTGCGATTTTTAACAGTAGAAAACCAGTACCAAATATATATATTTTTAATATTTTTAACGTTTTTCGTAAAGCAAATTTGTGAGCATAATAGAATGTAATATTTTTTAACCGATAATACATCTTAAATATGTCTCAATTCGCCATTATGAAATTAAAGATATTTTTATCCATGTAAGATAATAAAATAAACTTGTTTTACAACAAATGTACTAAATATTTTAATTACCCCTATCAGCGAGATTAATGAAACTAAATTAGAAAACATTTATTTAATCATGTTGTGTATTTAACTTAACGATGTCTCAAATTACGGAAAAAAGAGGTTTACATTCACAAAATAGCTGCTAGTAATATGAGATTAAACTGTCGAATTGAAATTAATTATTACAAAATAATTATTGAAATTTATTCTGCAAATACATTTTGAGAACAGAACTATAATTACACGTTTGTAACGTATGATTACGACTAATGTGCTTGCTAAATTATAATCCGCAATGACAAGGATCAACGTTAATGATTAGTTTTTACACGCGGCGCTCCTGTTCTCTGAACTGAGGCCTCATTCATTTTGTCTCACGTGTTTTTTTTTTGTACGATCTCTGTTTCTTCTTTAGCCGCCAATACATATTTAATTAAGTGCTTACTTAATTATAGTGTGACACTGTATAAAAGGAAAAAAAAACCTATAGTTGCAAAAAACTACTTATAATGTGCTTTCATATTATCCGAATCATGTTGTGACCTGTACAGTATACTTTCCACAATCTCAGTGTCAACCTTGTCTGATATAACAGCGCATGGGCGTCCACAGAACGGGGTAAACGGGGCACACTGAGTGATTGTCGAAGTAAGTGTGTGTAAAATAACACGAATTAATTATCTCGTTCTTGTGATGAGGAGACATTTACCTGTACAATTAATCTGCAAACAGTGTGTTATAAATTACGTGCTATTTATACGGTAGTGCGAGCCAGTTACTAAAAGTAGACACAATGTCGGTATTTCTGCAGCGGCGGACTCAACAATTCGGTATTCATGATACGTAAAGCACGACGAGAAATCACGAAAATATATTGCAGAGGTGTGTCCCCTGTCACATATGCATTTCTTTTAGCTGTGCTCTTGCCAAATCGTCACTGCAATAAATTGCATCGTCCGAGACGCGAATCAATCGTCTCTTCAATTCATTAATAGAATTATATCTAACATACCCGATCATATACACACACTATTAATAAACATTTAGTAAATATTAAAAAAAAATATTATTTGATATTAATTAACAAAATGGTTAAATTATTATTTGATATTAATTCAAAAAGCATGTTAGAAATTAATAAGAAAATGTAATTCTCACAAAACGTTATATTTATTATCAAAGAAACACGCTGATTCATCGAGAACGATACATCCATTTTGTTTCTTTATTATATGGGAATAATCTGCCAAGACTTGTACTATAGATTTGGCAATGCAAACGGGAAATGAATATTTAATTGTGCCAACTAATAGTTAGTATTGCCGAATGTCTTTGATCTATAGTAATACCTTCGAATATCTAAACACTCGAGATTATCCAGACTATAAATCATAGCGCTAACTCTGAATAATGCTGGCAAATTATCAACTAATTTATTACCGAATTAAAAAATACAACTGTTCAATCAATAGCAATATGTATTCAAATTTCTTTAGCTAAAAATATATAAATAAAATATGTGCTAAAATGTTCCTAAAAGAACATGCATCTAGCGAAATGATGTATGAAAATAAGTTTACAATAAAAATATACTTGATATAGCTTATATTTATTAGTGCGATTTTTTTGCACAAATAGTTTTCTATTAGACCTATGCGGCTTCCAGTAAAATTGTGCACCGCCAAAGCGTACATAAAACGAACATTTCAGCATATTATTTAAGTTATGCATCCATGAACATGTATAGGGCGTAGCTGAGCCATAAAAACGCTATCCAATATACGTACGGATTCGTAATAAACTATATGGGATATCTTAATTACTATCCATGATTTAAAATTCATATGCATATGTATATCAGAAGAAGAAGAAGAAGAACCAGAATTACGTTTGGTCTGTGTGGAGAGTTTTGTTTATAGTATCACCTAAACAAACATATAATATGGTACTTTTATCCACAAAACGACCATCACATGATACCGGATAAATAGCCACCCGAGATGATCCTAATAGATATCAAGAGTTCCTGCCGTGTATTTATGTTCATTGCTAATAGTTAATCAATATAATATCGATCTATGATGTCCACCGTTGATAATTATTAGCAAAATATAGGAATTATTAAGGCCTTTATTAAATAATCTGTCAAAACAGCATGATATGTGTGTACATAACAGACGGCAGGGAAAATACTATAATGATCAATCGTAAAGTTTAGACGAAGAATAATCATTTAAGAGCATATATAGTTGATACCTACGCACTTTCGTACATGACGTATATGTTAGAGACACTGCGTAGCATATAATTGATAAGGCTCTTAGATACAATTTATAATTCGACTAATTAGTAAACTGCTAATTAGTTTGGGTAATAATTTTTAATCAAGGTTTCGCTGTAAAACTTTACTCTTGCACACACACATACGCGCGCACACAGAACGTATGAAATACATTTCATGTTTATAGCATGAGTATCCGATTGTGATAAAGCTATCAACACATTGCTTTACGACGCTGCGATCTTTGTATCAACCCTGTGTGCCGGCAAAATAGACCAAAACAAAACCATCCACCGCTTATAAAGTTGTTGAGAAATTAATCTAGCAAATTATGTACGTACTACACACAAGCGCACAGTAAGAGAAAAAAAACTCTTATTTACTTTTAATTAAAATGTAACTAAACACCGTGGACAGTTCCACGTACACGTCATAATACATACGAGGATTTAACGAAATGCAAACGATAAATTCAGTTTATGATGAAACACTAAAATAGAATTAGAATCAATTAAATTCATTTCAGAAATACACATCCTTGATGAATTTTATGGGTAAAAAAACGCACGTGAATAATTACAATTACGAGTATAAACAAATAGTTGAGATTCCCTTTATGATTCTGCAAGTAAATAAACATATCCGCGTGAATATATTACCCGAAAATATAGTGGATGAGATCGTAATAAAATAGTGTCAGTGTGCACATGAAATACTTCCTTTGACTTTTCCACACAGTCGCATGAGGCGATACACTTAAAACAACAAACTTATAGTTACAAAGAATAAAATGCGGCCAGCCGGGTAGTGAAGCCAAGAATGCGTTTGATATTAACCTCGCACTTTGTGTATTTACTGGAACATTCCGGAACAATATAATTTAACATCAGAGCAATGAACACAAAACACTACTGACAAACAAATGTTTCTGTTAAGCACCTTTGATTTTGCACTTTCTTCCACCAAAGCTCTCTTACTGCACGTTTGTACATCAATTATGTGAAACAGAGGTCACCTTGAGATACATGCATTACACATTTATAATTCGATATTTTCTCATACTTACATTCTTGTTTATCACTTATGGAAGCACTTTGATAAAATACTTTTCACATAGAATGCATGTTATTGAAACATAATCCTTGTATTTCAATAAATCTAATTTGATACAAACATGAAACCAGTTGCACTTTTCACAAACATGATAAGCACCTTTGAGTAATGTAGCGCATGCGCAGTTAGTTTTCCAAGTCATGTTGCGCAGGCTGGATGCGCAAAGAAGAACTGACAGTTGTGTGCTATATGCGTTCATGTTACAGTGTCAACTTACATTTGAACTTATTTTTGGTAAGTTTAAACTTAATATTACTGATATTGCCTAAGGTACATATATTAGTTCCGTATTAGTACCTGTATAAATAAGTACTGGCTAGTGATAAAGACAGAAGTTAGATGATGATTATTATTATGAAATGTAAACGCTGCAGTTGTAATTGCATGTTTGTGTATATGAATCCGAATGGACAGTAGGGTAAACACTTTCATTATACCTACAAGTCTCTCTACCTTCTGGCTAATTTCGAGATGCGTGATCGCTGGGTACACCTGCGTTTAGACGTTAGACGTGTCTACCGTTGTAAATGACAGCAATTAGGTATAGTAGGAGGCTGTGTTACCGACTCAACTCGACACGACACAAACGGATGACGTTCCCAGTGACTTGTCCAGTTGCTTTTGTTTGTTTCCTCTGTTTGTGATGGAATTATTTAACGCTTTACGCGTAATTTGTACCTACACCGTCAGCATTTTCGTTTCGTTGAATTCTATTTGCACTTAAATTCGTTTTAATGGAGCTGAAATGATAAATAATGCACGCGAGTAATAAATACTAAGCCATTTAAACGTTTTGTTTTACTGTAAATGTCTGCATATACATTTATACAAACGTAAATATGTATGTACTAGTTTTAGGTTATGTAATCGTGAAATTGTATTTTCCATTCTCTGACAACATTTCACACTGATGTCTTCATTGCTCTAAATGAATTAATGCATTTCTGGTAAGCTATAATTTAATTCATTAAAATCCCTATTTGATTCATAATTGCGTTAGAATTTTTTTATTTTACACTGGCATGTGCACATGCCTATAATTGTATTCATCAATTAGCTAATTAATACGACATTAGCTTTTATGTACGTGAATTTGGGTAAATTATTTCGTTGATAAATGCTAATATACTTTGGGGTACCAAGGTTAAAATGCCGAGATTATTTCATAATTAGAAACGCAATACATATTAATGTGTGCAGATGCTAGGGTCTTCTGTTTGCATTATTGCATCGTACAGACATTTACTGCATTAAAATGCATGTACGAAAAATATTAATATTTAATAGGGGTATTTCAGTGTTTTTAGTTGGTTGTTTTACTTTCTACTACCTGCCTTCATCGTTCCAACAGTAGGCACCTTAACTAACATATAGGTTAATTTATGTGCCAATTAACACTTAAATGAAACAAAGATGGTACTTTTTTTAAACAATTTTATTCAGCAGCCCGCTGATAAAATATCAAAGATGTGACTGTGCGATAATCAGAAGATAAATGATGCGAAAAATTTTATACGAAAATTCGTTCAGAATTTTAAACTACACTATAATGACAACAATTAAAATTTTCAACTATAAATTATTTATTACTGATGTTGCAGAGCAGAATGAATAAAACTATCGCTTCTAAATTGTACAGCATTAACATTCGGTGCCACACAATATGGCAGAAACTCGTGTGTTTATTTGTCAGTATGTAGATGTTGTTGTAGTAAAATGTTATGTTTTGTTAAAATCTACATGAAATCTTGCAAAGCCAGTGGTATAATTCATGTTATATGACGTGAAAATCAGTGAGAATCTTTGTGAAATCTGGCGAAAATGCGTTCGTAACGGACGGAATCACACGTTTGATTAATAGATGGCATACAGTATAAGAACGTGCATCTATTAACAGTCTGTGTTGCACCTGTGTCGATTGCTTATAACCTGGTATACTTGTCATTGCTTGCACCAATACACACACACACACACGTTATATATATATATATATATATATATATATATATATATATATGCAAATGATAGTCATGTTCATCTACATACGTTATTTTCTCAACTATGTTATTATTATCCACAAGTTTGATATAATACTTGGCAAATACGCATATTATATAGGTTATGTCAAACCTTATACGATATATATATATATATATATATATATATATATATATATATTTATATATATATATATATATATATATATATATATATATATATATTATGTATGTATGTTTGTATGTATATACTTTATTGCAATATGGTTCAATGCCAAACAGTACACTAACTAGTCACCATTGTTGTATATCAATATTTCATCACACACACACATATTTCAGCAAATGTAGGCGGCGGAAAATAGACGTGTGGGTGCATTAATTATGTAGAATTTTGGCACAACAAATAAGCATACCTATTAAATTCACATGTAGATGGTGAATGCACTTTTAATTCGTTACAGTCTATTTGCAAAATGGTCTTTCATTCTTCCGGCATTTTAGTTTATATTCTGAGTCTATTTCGTACTAGCGTAACTATATTAAATTTACGCCAATATACAAGTGTTGTATTTTAGTTTTGAACTATTTAAATAGCATTCTCCTTGTTTGTAGAGGGTGTATTCAATATTCATATTGGTTCAAAGGAGTTTTGGAACTATAGATTAAGACCAGTTTGACGATCCTAGTTACCGTTAGTGTAATAACAGTGATTTATGATAGATTTTTAAATATTAAAATCTATTCAGATATTACGATATCGCGCATACCATATAAATAACATCATTAAATCTGCATACAGCAGCTGAATTTGCACACATAGATGTAATAAATCAGGCACTTTTTCTGCACTTGATATTTCAATTTTGAATATTAAACAGTACATTTATCTCTATTACATCTCGATCGCCATTGGTGTAGTGTAAGTTACATGGTACATGTCATTTATCACAATAAAAACTTCACAATAAGACATGAGTATATAAAAAAAAAACCGACATTATTTAACAATGCTCACGGAAGCTTGCAAAATCGGGCCATTTTTTGTTTGTGCAGTCAAATATTAATCTAATCAACGGTACGAATCATAATTCGGATATGAATATTTCGCGTGGTTCCTTAGCAGAAGTAACTGTGCCACAAGTTGTGCTCTAGTTGAGTCATCATTCGTATTGAAATATATTTTCAGCCCGTATTTAAAACATACGTTCAGATAATTCCATCTCGTGGTGTGTTCATTTTAAAATTCAACGCCCGCTAGTTACTCATAAAAAATTCGGAATGAAACCAAAACAACCAAGGTGTGTGTGCAACAGAGCAACAGCAACAGCAGCAGCAGCAGCAGCAGCAGCAGCAGAGTGCCTCCTAGGGGGAGTATTAAAATAATAAGTATGCAGCCGTGTATGGAATAATAATAATCAAAATGTAATCAACGGAGCACACGATATTCGCAAGGACGACCAGTGTCACAATTACCCATGTATGTATGTATGTATGTTGGTAGGTTGCTACTGGGGGTCGACTAGCATCTAGTGCAGACACTGGCACGGTGATGTGGGCGGCGTCATACCTCAGCATACCGTGATCAAACGGTAGAACCAGGGAGTTGTAGTTATAACCTACACATACACTTATCTAATAATCATTCAACAACAACATATATGTATATATATATATATATATATATATATATATATATATATATATATATATATATATATATATATATATATATAAACTAGTTTAAACACATAATTTTGTCCAAAAACTTCTCATTTATTAAACAAAATTGCTACAAAGAAAAACGAAATAGATTTTGTATGTCTAACAGTTTCCGTATGACCACTAACACTTCTCCAGTGCAAGACTGTTGAAATATTGTTGACTAGTACAGTAGTTAAGATTAAAATATTAGTTGGCAGGTCCATTGTGTCTAGTCGAGTTAGAATAATAGTGTCATTAATGGCGATATTAATCATAAATGAAAGGCAGACTAGATTTAAAGTTCCTTTCGTCATTTGGCACTTGGTACACCGTAACGAGCGTAACTGTAGTGTTCGCTTACAAACTTGGCTCATACGTACGTACGTAGATTCGCCTACTATTAGATACGACTCCAAAGGTTGACATTGTTTGTTTTCTCTACACGTTCTCAAACTGCAGGTAAATGGTAAATCATTTATGTAAAATAATCCGTAATTAGTCAGCCATTAAAGTGACATCAAATCTATAAATTACGAGCAGCGTATAGAGTTACCACCCAACTAGTTACACTGGCTGTACTTACGTCTGTTTCTGTAAAACTAAAATCCCCTTCCGTACCATGATGTTGATATTAACACTTCATTATCAACTCTGGTGGTCCTGGCACGGCACTCTCTGATCAAACCTGCATCCGAATAGATGCTTCACGCCACCGAATTCAACTATCATATTACTGCTGTCTGTTTATTTTTTTCTAAATACAGCACCGTCATTTGGGGTTCTAATTCTCCCTTGACGGAAAGAAACAGAAAATTTCCAAGTTCCATGTTTGGATCAAAATTGCTGCTGTAAATATCGCAGTTTTTGAGAAAAGTAGCATTACAAATGCTATGGTTAAGGGCCCTAGAATATACCAAGTACCACACTGGATAAATGTTCAGTGAGCTTCCAACTTGGATGGAGAAATAATCAAAATTATCTTCCCAATAATGTAATGGTTGTGAAGTAATCTTCAGGAGTGAATGTCATAGTATATCATGCTTACATCTGTTGGACAAGAAATCTCGCGACATCATAGTAGGCGTAGTAAGGAGAGTATAATTATACTTTAATAGCTAACCCGTAGCCATTTGCCTTTTAACTTTATGCATACACCTTAGTGTAATGAAATAAAGATATATTACGAACACAAAATGGACTTACACGAGTTTCATTGATTTACCCAAAGCGGCAAATTTATCGACACAGCCCGCCACTAGAAATGTATTTTTAAGTTATTTGTGTGCTTTTAATTTACATATTATACCAATGGACGAAGAAGAATTTCTATCGTAAAATTTATGTTGACATCTTACAAGATTCGACCTGTCACATTTTACGAAAAAAATTCTTCGTAGTGAATTTGCGTAAATTTATATGAAAGAATTTTGTTGTCTACTGACGTAAATTGAAACTGAACAAGCAATTAAACGACACTAGGTCGTTTGTAATGTTAATTAACAACATTTAGTATTCACATAATGAATGCTCAAAGCCGTGGGAGAATGTTGTCAAGTGAAAGTATGTTTCTGTTTTCAGTATTTATGCTGAAACATCGGATGTTCTACGAACCTGAAACATGTCGTTGCTTCTCGCGTTTTTGTTTATGCCATAGTGCATACGTGTACATATTACAGGTGAATGTTTGTTTATAAATAAATGTCAATACGAAAGATAAATTTACCTACGATTTTTTAACGAAATTATTCTGAAACAACGGCATTTTGTGATGCGTTATATTCTGTGAACATTCCAAATAATATCATAAAAGGAAACTGAACAAGACGAATAAAAACCAACACTAATGCTGCTATCTAACGTATCTCTAACTAATTAAATAAGCATAAAGTGTCTCCATAAAATGATGAACGCTGCTTGACTTGGCCGTCTGTATATTTAAATGCGTTTTATTGGAGCGTACAGGTTCATCTCTTGCATTTCATCACCCACTCAAGGAATTCCACGGCCGACGTAAACAAATGATCCTTGTCCGTGATCGAATAGAGGGTTCTATTTATATAGATATTTCTCTCTAAACTCTTCTCTGTCTCTGATATATATATATATATATATATATATATATATATATATATATATATATATATATATATATATATGCATATGTATGCTTATGTATGGATGTGTGCTGTGTGTCTGTGCAAGTTGAGACAAGTCTGTGTCTATAGTAAGTACGTGGGCCGATGCATGAAATCTTGAAATCGAACGAGACTGCAACGCTAAGATGCACACCAACAGTCACATGTTTACTTTGGCAAATGGCGACAGATAAAATGCGTCAGAATTGATCATTTCATCACAAGCGATATACTACATCAGTTCACACACGCATTACAATAATAATAACGTAAGGTCATACCGAATAACCATGATCCAATTTCTCTGTACAAACCTGTAGAGAATAACTCATCTGTATATTATAAATACAGTGGACCTGCAATAGTCGTCATTAATACGGTTCTAAGAGGAGGATGAATATTAAAAAAGACGAATATCAAACGAAACCAAACTATGATTGTTGTTAAGAGTTTTTAATATTTTAAAGGGGTTAGGCTATTATTTGGAACAGGAGTCACCTTCCATTATAGTGTCAGGTAATATCACTGAGCTGACACTCCGGCCACGGCAGAGATGGGACGAATATTGACTTTTCGGGCGAAAATCAAAAAAACAAGACGAATTTCAACATAGACGAATATTGATGTGGACGAATATCGGAGTTCCATTGTATTATGAGTCTTACTATAGAAATTCTATTGTCCACGTAGATTTAAACAAAATTCGCAAATCAATTTCCACAGCAGTATTTTTTTTTTCCAAACATTCAATGTACAATATAAACATACATATGTAGTTTAACAATTTTAACTGCTTGTAAATTTACGAGTACACGTACACAACAGCACATGTGAGAGATGAAATCGCAAACTCTAAATTATTCACCGCCAAGAAAGCTCGTAAATATGACAGTCAACTTGATCAAGTCCATGTGAAATGGTACTAATAAAATCAACTAGAACAGCACTCGCGGTGTAAATGAAAGATTTAAGGAATACTCAGCCGAGGAGCAGGAGAATTTTGTATTGTCTGCAGAATGACGTATGCGCAATGAACTGTCTTGAATGTATCGCACACACACAATGAGATACATTGCATTGCGCGAACTTAGTGTGCACACCGTGTTTATAAATAATTCTGCTTTAAATCAGCCAGCGACGCCTGTTTTGAATTTACCGATTATTTTTAGGCGCTTGTATATCGTCATTCGTTATCGAAATGGACGTGCTTAACGGTGCTCGATGCATTCTCTGTCCTGCTGTAAATTACAGCGAAAACAAAAACAAAAGCACCGAGACACAGAATTCACACTTGCCACTGTTGAATCCAGGTATCTACTTTCTAAGTAAGATAGGAGTTCAATGCTTTATAGGGTGGGTTATTAGCGGCAGTGACTGAGTCAAAAGACAGGTAGCCGCTTGCATTTACGATTGGTATAGTCGTAAAATCGGTCGCATTCCAATTTAAAACGTTTTAAAGTCCAGATCAGCAAATATATAATTACAGAATAAATATATGACACTTATATACATATAGATGTTTATACGTTTTGATATGGAAAAATAAAACAAATTTACACTTAAATAATATGTATTATAAAAATTAGTGGTTTTCAATATTCATTTTGAAAATTTGACACAGATGTTGGGATTCTTCTATCTAAAGGAATTCCGTCATAACGTGTCACTATGGTTACTGGCCTGTATGAGAATTGAAACGACGATATAATAAATGTTTGACAATGCCGTAAAATTGTATCACGCACCACAGTAATCTTCTTCTTGTTCTTCTTCTTATGGAGCGCAAAAAACCGTAAGCAGTTAAGTCAACAATGAGATTCTGCCCACACACGTGAACCAAACGGGGGGACTACGTCAGAGGGGGTGAGCGGCAGGAGTAGCAATGGAAAACAGCCATCGATGATCCAGTAACAATTCACTAACTGAATTGGCTGCTGCGATTGGAATTTATGAGTGAGTCAATGGTACGATGCCATAACCGGTACAGTCATATCCATTACAAGACGAACTCTCCGTATCATTCGGTAAGCATAAAAAATAAACAACAAACTCGAACGGGACGACCGAGAGCAAAGAGATGTGCGTTGTTGTTTTTTTTTTACAAATACCGGTGAAACATTACACCGCTCCGAAACGACATTGTTACCTGTTCAGTTTAATTAACTTGTCTCAAGATCATACGGACTTCTGTTGACGTTTACTACTACTGCTGCTGCCGTTGCTTGACCGACCAACAACAACGACAACCAACCAACTGAAGACCACCTCGACCTCCAACTCGAAACCTCCAGATATACGTACTTGCTTTTCCATGAACTTGAGAATGGTCGAACGGACAGGCCGTATGAACCGGACAATGACAGCAGGAGAGCTCTAGTTCATCTATTCACCGCCTGTCATTCAATTACTGACATACTTCATTAACCCAAGTCAAAATTAACATTTACTTGAAAGGTATGGTGTCATGTCAGTTCTGAAGAGCAAGTTTTAGCAAATGATAAGAAATATGACACATCAAAATGCCCATTTCAGGTGCAAATTATTTATGTTAATAATTATTCTCATTCCTAAGTTCGACAAACCTCTGTTCTCAGTTCATTTCGGGGTCAATTCATCATAGTTATTTATGTCACACTGACGCATAAAATCTCGAATCTGTTTAAGAAAGTAATAAAAACTAATATCGTATAAGCAAAATTAATATCGCCACACAGAACCCACTTAAAATGATTTATAAAAAATAAAAATGATATAAATACGTCAACAGCGTTGACATTAAACCGACAGCAGCAACATCAACGGGTAATCGAAATGTGAATTGGTTACAGTGCGTGAATCTCCCAGGACAACAAAAAACCTACTGAAATGAATTTTATCGAAGTATGCGTTGAGGTAAAGTGTGTAATGGTGTGGAAAAGGCTTAACGAAATAAGGAGACGATGTTTACGAAGACGCATTGTCCAGTAGATGGACTCCTTTATGGGCTGATTGTCCACGTTGATTTACGTTATTGCTGCCGTGTAATTTATGGGTGCAATTCACTTAACACTGCTGCAAACGAAATGAAAAACTTACGGGCAGCATCGAAACACTTACGTGCCACTGGAATAATGCCAGTCGGGGATAATTTCATCTTATTATGTGTTTAGAAAACCATGCCTTCCATTAAAGTGCATTACATCGCAATCAGAACCGTGTAGAACGAGTTATTTCAATATATTATCGGTAGCAAACGTTAACATTTCTTTTATATCATCGTTATGGAACGTATAGATAGGTCTTCCTTATTGGTGCTGTTGTAAATCTTATGGTTCATTTTATTTAACACTTGAAGACTGGCGACTTGAAATATAAACAAGTGTCTTAGTCCCAGGAACTATTGTAAAATATTCCATTCTACCCTATCGAATTCAGAGGCGATACAAAATATATCTGTACGGTTATCCGAACAGGTAATTCTAAAATGATACTATGCGAAAAATGATCTACATATGATTATCATAGAATGCAAATAGATAACAATATTTCAACAGATGAATGACATCATCAGTTCAGTAGAAAACAAGGTGAACATGTATGCTGAAACATGTATGCTGGATTAGTGGATAATTCAAGTAAACAGTCATCGAAAATACCTACAAGTGGAGTATCATGATTTGGTATAGGTGCCTAGTTGCGTGGGAACGGACGAATACTTTATGGAGACTATTATGATTGTTTGCCGTTAAATGTGTAACAAATGGACATTACCAGGGCCCGCTTAATAAAGCAAGTGGACTCATTAGGAAACGAACGAGTGAAATCGAGGTAAGAACATAAGGCGCGTGTATGTGTGAGCGAGCGAGAACGACCACCAGATCGACAAATAGATATATGGCAGTGTGTAGGAGGAAACCAAACGTGATTAGGTGATTAGGTCTATCGAGGAACCTCTAACTTTCTCAATTATTCTACACTGTGTGTTCTGTGGTACTTTTGGGGGCCTTCTAATCAGTGATCTTTGACCTAATGTAACCTAGAAAATTGATAGGAACCAAATAAAAAAAGTCTTAAAATTTCCAAAGATTTCTCGTGCAACATGGACCATCTAAATTTTAGATTCTAAAAGCTTATTTCATTTATAGCGAAGGTATTGGCATTTAGTAAAATTCTGATCTATTTGTCAGGAGCAATGTGCAAGGTAATAAGTTCCTGTTCTACTTCTGTGAATTATGTTGATTAGAACTGAAAGTGCTCTTCTCTTTTATGATAATCATATAATTTACAATTCTGTATCTTTTGCGCAAGCCTAGCGTAAGATTCTCGGAATATGATATGTGTATGGTTACAAAACAAAGGAGCTTCAGTGCGCAATGATCTCTATAGAAACAATTAGAGTTGACAAGCTGCTGTTTGTAGGAGATATTAATTAGTATCCCGTAGACTGTTTAGTGGGCTGCGACATCTCTACTGTCTCTCACACACGCTCGCTCTCTCTCTCTCTCTCTCTCTCTCTCTCTCTCTCATATATATATATATATATATATATATATATATATATATATATATATACACACTCGGAGTTTTTGATAAAACAATAAAATGTCTAATATACGGGCCACTGGTGCCATTACGTCAGTGAGTTAATGAAGTACTCAGGCTAGGAGATAAAACAGTGAGTTGTGGTCCTCGCCGGGTCCCGATGGTGCACCTTAACATTTAATGACATACATATAAACGCCCCCTACGGAGGAGTATTTAAAAATACCGTAAATTCCCGTGCGTCGGAGGACTTGCAGTTGCCGCATAGCCCGTGGATGACCACACGTCATCGCACATTGTACACTGGGCCGCGGACAAACGTTAGTTAACGTCACACCACAGAAGGGGGTGCACCACAGTACCAGTGAACTTACCCGTAGTCGATGGCACTGATGCTGATGGTTATCGCCCAGTCTCCGTCCGTTCTATGCAGACGATTCCGAATTGCTCGTGTATACTGGCTGCGTTGCTTCGTACATATTTTCAACAGTTTATCACCAAGTACCCGGTGGTGTAGCTTGATAGCATTGCGTTATTTATTTTCAAAATATATCTACATGGAATTCATCGAGGAATTCATGTTAGAAACATTTTCGATTTGATACTAGAATCTATGCCGTATGCGAAAATTATGTAATAGTCAATTTTATTTTAACACTTTCTATATGTTAGAATCGAAATTGGAAGTAAATTATTCAACATTATTAATACTTGATTAATGATCCAGACTTGTTTCATCATTTATGGTGATTTTAAAGTTTAAACAAAGATCTTATATAATTACATGATGTACAATTACAAAATATAGTTGTTTTTTTTTTTATAATGTTTTCGTTTCTTGTTCATACTTGATTAATGATCTAAACTTTTTTCTATCTTCTATGAAAATTAAAAATAGTTTTAAAGATATTCTGACGGAATTTTTGAAATTAATGATTAACGCAAGATTAATGGTTAAACAAAGAGTGTATTTCGTCGCTTAAAATAATCTAGAGCAGATGCCAAAAAAAAAAAAACAAAACAAAATGTTTTAAATTTATAATTTCAATCAGTAAATATAACATATTGTATTCGTCATATATTAAATCATTAGAGGGACAAACCTGCTGTTTAAATGTGTATAAAGAGCTGGACATTATAAATATCATACTGACCATTGCATATATGATTTAGTTTTAGTTATTTTTACGGAACTTACATTTCTATGATATAGTTAAAAACTATAATTCCAACTGGCTTCCGTAAATCTCATTAATTGCTATTGAGTACACACGTTTAAATGAATTGAAATCAGGAGTTAATTCAATTTTAAAACTAACAAACATCACTGATATTGTCCAGTGAATTTTATTTTGTCCTATCTATTTATACTTACGTAGAGATCATTTTCTTCGCTGCTTAATTCCTTTCATTTACCTTCTCGTAAATGCTGTCTGTTTGTGTGTTTTTATCCAAAACGTAACGATTAATTCGGCCACCAGAATATATGCTAATGGTGCCGGATATAGTTACCCTTCCGGTTAAATAAATCATTCTTATGTCATACCAAACATTATTCTCTGAACAATAACTGGTATATTAACACGTAATATACTATGTTACATTATACAAACCGTACAAATAATAAATTAGATCTCTCTTTAAGATAATATTTATTTGAACTTCTGCTAGATAAAATGAAAAATATACATTTCTTAACAGTTTACATAAAATTTCCACGAACCACGTAGGGAAAAAATACAGTAAATGTGTTGGACAAATTGTATTTCTATAGTAGAACCACATTTATTCCTGCATTAGAATGAATATATTCATCTGGTTTAATGTATTCTTGCTTGGCTGCATTTGTCAATCATTTGAGACTGTCGAGTTGCATACCAAAGGTATAAGTTGAGAATTTGGACAAATGTAATGGCACTGGTTGTTACTGATCTTATATAAGCTAAGGCCCTGGCACACTGTATTTATTTATGACAAACATCCTTGGCTTCCCAATGCACAGCGCCACAATAAATTGTCAGCATTTTAATTATATTTCGGCTGTTAAATAAACTTAGATTCATATCGCGATGACTCGATGCGATACACATTCACAGCACAGCGCAGCATATTCGTGTGTGGCGCTGTTGTTAGTCCGTGAGACGATTTACTATATTTCTCACTAAACAGACGCATTCAGCTTATTATTTTCTACGAGAGCATCGTGCTTGGAAGAAATAAAATTATCATATTACCATCTTACTACAATAAGAATGCTTACACAAATATGTATGCGTATATATATATATATATATATATATATATATATATATATATATATATATATATATATATATATATATATATATATATATATATATATATATACAAGTTTGGAATGTAGGGTTGTAAAAATACCATAACGGGTTTCTACCTCTTAAATGCATTAAAACAACACCGTTAGTTTGTTAACATTTTGTATTCCATGGATCATTAAATTTAATTGTTTTATTAGAAATTAAACACATTAAATACTTGTATGTATACATTTTTATACAACTGAGCATTAATGTGAAGTCACAATTACAAACATCAACTTGTATAACAGTGCTCCCTATTCAATTGTATAAGATTTTGCTTACAATTTCTAGTTTAATATTAATTTTTACTATGTTACAGTTTAAATAAACTATTATCTGGAGTGCGGGGCTTCCAATTTACGTAAATAGTTAATTATGTATTTATGTATATATATATATATATATATATATATATATATATATATATATATATATATATATATATATATCTCGCACAGTTGTATACATTACTAATATTCGATTCCACTCTGGCTATCAGAGTTAAACATAATTATGTGCATTGGTAAACACCCTTAGCACATTATTTCTGATCGTGATGAAATAAAGTACCAACGTCCACCTTCAGTTTACAAACATAATCCAGATCAATTCAGGGTGCATTTATCAGTTTGTAGTGATCTGTAATGAGAACGACTACCTCCCGTATATATACGTACGTGTGCGTATGTTCGTTTATAATTCCCGATCATCTATTTCTATTTGCTGAACTCGCACATTCAGCGCTATTTATCAACGTTTGCGATACGTGGCCCGCCCATTCGCGCAGACGCCTTATAATTAAGTACAAGGCGTACTCCGATGCGATTAAGAAATTATTTTTTCCACTCTCTTGTTTTCTACACATGTGTCTCTCTGTGTCTGTCTGTCTGTGTGTGTGTGTGTATGATCGGAAGGCGCGAATATATGAAATCGAACTTCTGCAGAAGTCCATGACAAATTATAAATGGCCATAATTATGGTATAATTATTTTCAAAAAGAACTGGTAGGTACCTTTGCGAATCAGTAATTCGAGAGAACGACCACAGCAATGAATCGCTCGGGACAATTTCGTGGGTTCATCAAGAGGTACGATTGCGTGGTATGTACCCTACAGATATATCTGTACTATACATGTATATGTACATATATGTGTTTGTATGTGTGTATGCAGGTGATACAATTCTGCCTGACGCCATATCAACAGACATTCCCGTTTTTTCTTTCTTCTTTTCTTTTACATTTTTCTGCACATCACATCACCTCACCTGTTTACATATTTTCTTACTTTCATTCGCGCACAAAACTTTCTGTTTTTCCCATTTTACAAGTAAAAATAATTAGCGATAATTCTTACTTGTAATGAATATTCATAGTTTGTTTAATTAATATGTACATGTAAATAGTATATATATATATATATATATATATATATATATATATATATACATATATATATATATATATATATATATATATATATATATATATATATATATATATATATATATATATATATATATATATATATATACATGGTTTACAAAGAAGCCAAGATAGCTTTCAGCAAGTGCTCCTCCTGCTGTCAGTATTATTATAACTATCCAAAGTGCATGTGGTGATTACACGCGAGCCAATCGCCGTGCACGTGTACGCACGTTCACCATACGTGCGTATGATGTCGGACGTATACGCGCTTTCAATCATCCAGCTTGAGAAGAATTGCCACGCGCGACATTGCTCACTCAGTTTATACCTGCACACACACTGGACTATGATTTCATTCGAAATTAAAACGAACTTCATCTGCCCTAATTTGCAATTTATACTAAATCTTCTACAGCGGTGTATACTTTTCATACACTGCATGTACATTTACTCGCGATCGTATCTCATTTATGGTGCATCAATTAATTTAGGCAAAGTTAATTTCGTCAATGGGTCAATTATTTCACAATTTTCTGCGTAAAACATAGACCATAACTAGCGCAATTAATACGTGCAGATTGCGAAAACAAAATTGCTCATAACATATCGCATAGCTTCTACAATTACAATATAAGCATGAAACATTTAACTCCGTCCCTAATTTCAAACAGTTCTAATAAACGTCCTTGACCGTGATTGGCTCTGATAAACGCCTATTGGGTAACTCCGCCCCTTGCCCTACTTTAATTGTGTAATTGACCAGTGATAACAAGGCATTTTTAATACTTGACTGCTCCGTTTTCTATTTGCGTGACAAGACATTTTTTTTCCAACTGCAGAATATCGAATATGTATAAAATAACGAAAGAGATATTGTATATTCGTCTCAAGCACATACATACGTTGCTCGATACAGAACTCGGACTTGGCTGTACGTTTTTATATTTCATGTTCTGTCCGTGCAAGTGGATGTCTGATAAACTCCGCATGTGTAGTATGAATGTGCTGTGTAAGGTTATGGTCAAGTTTTTACACACCCACTAGTGCTACCCGCCCGCCATCTGTGACCGGTCCGAGAAACTACCGCACTGAATACTAATACAGTTCTTGTATCCACAACACACACACATATACACTTATATACTTATGTATATACGTTCACCTGTAATAATTTTATCATTAATCCGATTTTAAATTAACATAAACCTGTCTTCATAATACTAAGATTAACAATGTGTTATTTGAAATTACATACTGGTAAAAATCAGGTAATGCGGCTTAACTGAACCGAACGTAACGGCTGTTTGGCGGTTCGTTGTTGTTGTTGTCAGTTTTTCCGCGTGCAAATACTTTTACTAGTGAAGCAATTAACATTTTTCGATAATTTTTACTTATAGCCTTATTAATTTCGAACTGTCGCCATCGTAAATTCTCATATTAGTGCTACAATTGGGTTAATTGGATGATGTAAAATTTATCGCTGTTTTGAAACGTTTTACCATTGCGTTCATTTCGTACGATTTAGAAGAATTTATGTAGGAATTTTTTATTAGTGATAGTTATTATAAATTGTCCACATATATATTTTAAATAGGTTATTTAGTGTCATTAAAATGAAATATGTGTAATTTTAGATCGATGTAGTACGATAAAAATGATGAAATTTCTGTGTAGAGTAAAAACATTTACAATTCGTATATTTACCCGTTTAGTCGACGGCCCTGTTTTAAACTACAGCGATTTGTAAGCAGCGATAGTCCTTCTGTATAAATATAATAAACTCTTGCAACCGCTTCTAGTCTTCAACCGTTTTAAAATCATTATCGATGAAACGGATAAACCGTTAATTTGTGTAGTACGGCACGCCAACCCACGTACCAGTGGATCGTAGTCGGCCGTGGTATGGTTGCGAGGCCGAAGCGCCCAGGCCGTCTACGTATTATTACCTTATAAAAATTGACGAAAATTGCATTTTAATCTGTGTTCAACATCGATCGTTGGATGTTTCAGTTGTTGCCGAAAGCGTTGTTTTTAAAAGAAACGCCCCATCGTGTACATGAGTATAATTGCTGGGGCCTGGCGAAACAGTGCTGCCGCGCGCGCGGCTTCTGAGCGTACTACCACACTGCACACACCTATTTGTGCAGTAGTTGTACGCTATATAAGCTGGAGTATCGCGTGCGTACCTTCTCTGCGGAGATCATAAACACAACCCACTTCTCTACTTACATATAAACCTACCTGATACATTCAACACTGTAACCATTAACGAACAAAAAAGTATACTTGTCAAATATGAACACAAGCTAAAAGATTCAATTATATTTCTGTTATATTTTAACGTAAACTATTGCGTGTTGATTTCATTAGCAATTGTAATTTCCACAAAGTGAATTACAATCACGGGCCAAACGATTAAGTGAGACGACAGATATCCTTTGTTACAACATCTTCATTCGCTGAAAATAGCTCGCAAATGAACAGGTTATCGTAACGTAAGTGTTGCTACGCACATTACCGCAGAGCGAGTGAGCGAGCAAGAGTAACATTTAACATTGACCGATGATTCAAATAATTCTCCACTGCGAGACTATTCTTAGCGCATGAAAGTCTCGAGCGTGATGTTGAAGTAAAAGGACAATGAATTCGTACAGTTTGTCAAGTCACTCTGACACGCTTATTATTCTACCAACTTCAAAGTTGCGCTGAAACATCATATTTATTAGTAACGCAGGATTAACATAACCTAGAAAAGACCACTAACAACTGACATTACTGAATGAACACGGTTATATTTAAGTGCAACAAAATAAAACAACGATTGTTGCTACAAAAATATTATGTTTTTACTAATAACCAAAGTTAGCGACAGCTGTTTTTGCTCGGCCGGTTGATGCCGGGTCTAGTGGCGCGCCTAGCGGGTGGTGTGTAACGTACAATACATGACAGGCTCCGTGTTTAACTTATGTTCCAACATGATGACATGTTTTGCTCGGTGTATTTTGTATTTCCTCGTAAATGTGCCTGTACCGGTCAAGTTATTATCAGATCTCGAAGGGTTGATACGCCGTTTAATGGATGGTTGGATGGAAACGTAAATAACAATAATCGGTTCCTTACATATTCTCGTCTGTTCATTATACAGATAAACTATCAGAATAGCGTATTTTAATATAGATATTCTGATTGTATTATACATATATGAATAAATGAATAAAAGTTGATATACATATATGTAGTTGCGCGTAACATTTGCCCTTAGCAATTCTGTTGTGGTGTGCAGGTGTGAGCTGGCAACTTTGGCGTATAAAAATCCATATAAAACTCATATTTCTAAAGGTATTTATTTTATGTTCTTCATTTAAATCATTGGTGAAATGTGTATAACAAATATTTAGTACATACAATTCGAGAGCAAGAAAAAAATTAAGAAATATTTTCTAAATCATTAGGACGCACACACACACATCATTGTCCGCAGCCTAAAGTCACATGGACTGGTGGCAGTTTAGATAAATGTTCCGTATAGCATCACAGAAAGATTAATTCTTCTGCTCGTTATTTATAATCTTCAATAGTCTGTAGTGGGTGGCGTGCTCAAGCCAAGAATTATAACGAAACAGTCGAAAAAAAATTGTTTGTTCTGATAGAAAAAAGCCACTGAAAAAAACTACAAAATGTGACAGATCTATTCTCATTAATTATGTGCAGATCGTAAATCATAATTTCGAATAAGTGTTTGTTTATTTTCGTATGTAGTAGTTTCTAATGTTTGTGGCCTTCAAATATAACACGCTCCGTTTCATAGTAAATCCTCGGAAATGTAACACAAATTGTCCATTTCACACACTTACTCATCGTAATTGTGAAGCGGCTTAGTTTATATGACAGTTACGCGTATAAATATCCATGAAACAGTCAGTAAATATACAATATGCAAGGTTCTATTTTATATGATCAAAATAATTGTCAAGATGCACAGCAATACTTCGTAATCTAATTTATGTACATATGTGCATCATAGAAATACGTATTTTATAAATTGATTTGGTTCAGTATCATTATGTTGTTACAGTTGGTAGATTGTGTTGGGATATTTCTAACGTACGATAAATCTAATATCCTTTAAATAGACACATCTTCACGCTTCTATTGTACATTTCACTGTGTCTACCCACGAAGTCGGTGTCTGTTTCAGCAAGACACACTCAGGCTAGACCGAGTGCGGTTGCTTTCATTTGTCTTAACAAAAGGCGCGAGTGATTAATACAATACAGCAGTGTAGTGATAGATTACACTTGGAGTACATTTGTAAACAACGATGTCGGAGTCTGATATCACTGCTAGTCCACGGCCTCCGACGCAATGCATACCGCACCCGCCATCGGCCGTGATGGAACGGGACCGCTGTTCTGTTTGAAATCGAAACAAAAAACAATCACTTTACAATTAGATCAACTTGGCAACTGACTAATGTACGTTTTTATTTGTCTACACAGATTCCACCGACAGATCTAAACAAACTCAGGCAACATACACGTTTACACTTGTCCGTGTCAAGTTTATATGGTAAGTATTTCTATTCTTCGTCTGCATAGTTTTGCCTGAATAATTATAATGTTTTGATAAAAAGTTGTATAAAAAGTTAATAAGAATTAGCGGTTTTAATTAAAAGACAGAGCGCCTGTAACGAATATATGAAACGTTATGTTTATTAGACAAATCAAAAAGAATCTCTAATTAGTAGTCGAATCGAACGAAACTTGACTGGCCAGTAAACACATCGAAATATTCCACGGTATTATATTATAAATATTTTATTTGCAACGTATGCCAACGATACGCAATTAGAATCAAATATAAAAACTAATGACCTCCGGGAATATCTATATGCAACACATCGTAAAACTAGAAATTAATGTCACTAATTGTTTCAGAAACCCGATCACTTGTGTATTTACATTTAATTAGCACCTTATTGGAGTGTGTACAAACGATACTCGTCACCAATCGCTACCGAATTCATTTTAATTAAAACATAATAACAAAATTAAATTAAGTCATTGCACATGATGTACGCTCATTGCGCATGAGCGGCGCCGACTTTGTTTTACTTCTGTTGGAATGCGCATGTGCAGACATCATAAGCAACACGCACTGTCTAGGGAACAACGGAACGTCGAGTGCATTTCGAATGACACGTACGTATAACAAGATCAATTTATTATCGAACGTCAGTGGATCACCGACTATCATTAGATGTATATCTTATTTCTTCTAGTTCATTTTCCTGCCATATTCAATGCCGTCCACGTAACGATCTTTGTTCAGTGCAAGTATTGAACAGGTGACGTTAAATTTACGTTGTACTCCTCCGGCAGACGATAAAACGAATCAACATAAATCGTACGTAATTGTCTAAAAAATATACAGCAGCACACATAACCTTACAAATACGAAACGTACATATGTTGTTATTATTTCAAATAGCTTTCATAATCTACAACGATTAAACACAGTAGTAAGACAAATATCAGTTAATTAAAAAATAAAAAAAATGTGAATGAACATACATGTTTACTCTGTGACAATTAACAACAGTTGTTGGCGTTTCTAATCCCCACTAAGCTATGTCCACCTACAGCATCTGTATGAAAATAGAAAAATGCTACTGATTTACTCACCGCACTTAGTAGGCTATGGTCGCGGATTATGTTAATTCTAATTCAAAATTAATTTACTCCATTATTTATAGGCGATTACATGGAACTGTAACCATACGTGGCTGTGTTCGTGCGTCTCTGTGTGTGTGTGGGTGTATTCAAATTGATCATATTAATAAAGATACCAACATTTACTATTTTTTTTATCGACATATGCTAATCACGTATCAGTTACATTCCTATTTGTGTAGTAATATTGATTTATGATTTGCCTAATTGGATTTTGTCACCTACAATATTTTTTTACGTCTATAAAAAGTTGCTTACATGAATATTAACAAAAAAAAATCATAATTCTCTAACGGTTAAATTTTAAATAAAATGTTTCAAATAAATGTCATCGTATTATTCTTTCTAGTCAATTGATTTTAAGTTTAGAGAACTTAAAAGGGATTAAAAAATGTATAAGCACATAATTAAATTAAGTATTTGTTGACAGAAGTACATATGAAGTGTGTAATTCGTCATGACTTCGGCAGTTTCTAATGTCATATGCACATTACTAAACTCGTGTACTAGTGTGACAATGTTACAATGAATATTTACGGGCCGCTGAGACTGAAGTCTCATTTTCAAATTAAAAAACCTACTAATACACATAGTAACATATACCGGGCTGCACAGCGGGTTGTCGGCCGAACCACATCGTAAAAACCTTCACTCGGAATATTAAAATTGAATATAAACAATGTTATGCAGAAGCAGGTTTAGTCTGGTCCGCCACTGCTAGCCAAATAACTCGTGACTAATGCGCACAGGTGTACTGCGCACACTTGTGTATTGTATACGTACATATATATATATATATATATATATATATATATATATATATATATATATATATATATATATATATATATATATATATGTACTGCGCACTCTTCTGTAGTGTATACGTACTTATATATATATATATATATATATATATATATATATATATATATATATATATATATATAATAGAAAGAAAGAGAGATGTGTGTGTATATAGGTTGTATATTTGTACAGACAATACCCAGAGTTCTGTGCCTATATGACAGTTTGTATAATTGGTAATTAACGATGAAGCGGTACCCTCAGGCAGGTGTACTAGTGTTTAAACCCCCCTCTCTCTTCGCCCCTCACAGCTACGAAGATCATCAGTTCACTTTCATTTTTTGGACGATGGCAACCCCCTCTAGTAAGGGCACCTTGCATGATTTTTTTTTTCCACAGTGGCGGTACCTGTACAGACATAACAGCTCATCTATTCTAAAATAGACTCATTTAAATGATTTATTCTGTGCAGAGAAAAACAAGTTTGTAATAATTTTAGATAGAGTCCTGTTTGGAATATACGTATATATTATCGAAATTGATATTAATAAAAATAATCCAGAACATCTTGTAGATACTGACTGTTGTAATATTAAATTATAGCTATAAGCTTTGAGAAATGGATTTTAGAATAATATGTCTCTTTTCTGGATGAAAGATTAAAATGTTCTGATATTTGTACTAGATATTCCCTACTGTGTACACTACGCCACTGCACACTGCAAGTGTGCATTTATCTACTTGGTCTATTGTAGACAGGTGCATATCGCCGTGGTCAATAACCAGATCACTACTCAAACCTCTAAGGACGTATCTAACACGCATATCTTCTAAATGTGGTATATAAAAAATAACAGCGATCGCGTGCGCAACATGCACTCAAACAACCTTCTCGAAAAACACCAAAATTATACATTAGCGGTCACGTACCAATCAGAGAACACACACACACAGAGACGAGGTCTAAATAGGATGTATGTATGTTCGTATTCGACTTTTAGAACCTTATAATATTATTCGTTTTAACCAGATTATGCTATTAATATGCCGGCGGGGTTAAACATTGATTATTCAATGTCTGATTTTAAAGTATAATCCTTTAAAAATGTTTTTAAATCGCGTCAGTTTATTTTTTAATGTGCGTTTTGAAATTTTGCTTGAAGGAAGGAACACTAACACACTGGCATGTAAACGTACATTGCATGGAGGACCGCTGTAATTAACAGTAGTTTGAACATTTTGAATACACACTCGATCTCATCCCATTAGATGGTTAGAACTTGCAGGTTATACTGTGTACAATTTTACTTGCAACTCGATTGTAAATATAACAGTTACATTCTTGCACTATTACTTTTAAAATATTACCAGCGACTGGCGCGGATATGAAATTTGCATTTTCGTAATTACGTATACAGGGTGGTAATTATAAATTACATAATTAAGATAAATGGCTACTTAAAACTAATTCAGGCCCACCATCATCGCGGAAAAGAAAGTGCGTGAGCGGTTGTTCTTGCGCCGATGCAAATATTTCGTTTTGCACATTCACATATCATTTGAACATGCAACGTATTTAGCTAAACACTGCGGACCGGTACCAGGTGCCTAATTAGCACATGGAATCGGTCAAATCTTTGGCGCTAGAAGCAATATACGAATAGAGTAGATACAATCCGATGGTTGTTGTGAAATCTAACAGATATACGTACGTATTTGCACGTTGGCCACACTATGTCGTGTTGTTTTCTAAATGAGTACTAGATTCTTCTTGTCTAGATTAAAGACCAGTTGCATTTATTGCTCTACTAAATGCCATTGTGATTCATATCAAATTGAAATATTCGTAAAAAGAAAGTACTGACGACATTTGCTGCTTAATGTGAAGTAGATTATTTCAGAACAATCTTGATTGTAATTATCAAGATGTACATTAACAATGATTTCAAGCGAATCAACAATATTGATATATACTCGTGTGTGTGTATATATATATATATATATATATATATATATATATATATATATATATATATATATATATATATATGTATATATATATATATATATATATATATATATATATATATATATATATATATATAATCTGCATAATGTTTTACATAAGAAACCTAATTAATATCTACACGTAGTAAAACAAGCAACAACGAATAGAAAAAAATTCTATGTTATTTGAATGCGCATATTAAAATACTGTGTTATACACACTGCACAAGATAAATGGTCGAAGCATTTAAATTTATTTGATTAAGAACTTGAATGAAAAACGGGGTATCTAATGCAGAATGCAATCTTACACACATACACGCAACCTGGATGAATACACCTACTCGTTAATGAATTTTCATTTAATTAATATCAACCGGCCACTCCATATGTGAAACCGTATTTTGTTAGAACAAAAATCCATCGAAACTAAATTGATTGTTAATAATAAGAAGATAATACATATTCATGTAGATGTTTAATATAAACATACTCTAGAGAGCCTACTATATTCATGCACGCATGCACGTAAGGACGTAACGTAACGTAACGTATACACGTTCAGTAAGTAATCGTTTCCATTACTTAACTATTATACGATTTGCATAACTTTATATATATATATATACAGGGTTAGTCAAAATTACCGGAACACCTAAATAATTCTCCTACCGTAAAGAATTTTAAAAAATGTTTCGTACAAAAGTTTTTTGGTTGTAAACAGGCTACCGTTTAAGAATTTTTTTAATATACAGGGTGCTCATTTTATTGCGGAAATTAGGTAAACTTTCATTTTTCAAATGGAACACCCTATATTTTTTTACTTTTTTCAATTCTAAGATTAATTCTTAGTATTTTTTGTAGGACTCATTTTTTAATAAAATGCATCATTTTTTAGATATAAGGAATTAATCTGTCGTTTAAATGTCAATTGATTGACCATTTGTCAATTGTTTCATGAAGTTGTGGAGCATTATCAAGCAAGCACATGTACCTTAATTTACATTTACTTTAATTTTATCTATTTAATTTGTTATTTTTTTTTTATTTTGCAATTTTTTTTTATTCCTTTGGTTAAAATAAACGATATGTATGTATGAAAATACTCTTAATTCGAAGTTCAGGAGTTTGGATTAATTGCTTATAACTCAAAAATTATGCATTTTATAAAAAAAATTTTCCTACAAAAAATACTTAGAATTAATCTCGGAATTAAAAAATGTAAAAATATACAGGGTGTTCCATTTGAAAAAAGAAAGTTGACCTAATTTCCGCAATAAAATGAACACCCTGTATATTAAAAAAATAAGTAAACGATAGCTTGTTTATAACCAAAGAACTTTTGTACGAAACATTTTTTAAAATGCATTACGGTAGGAGAATTATTTAGGTGTTCCGGTAATTTTGACTAACCCTGTATATATATATATATATATATATATATATATATATATATATATATATATATATATATATGTATGTATGTAGTTAGAACGTGGAAGCTGAAGGGTGCGGTTCGAAGGATACCGTGTAACTTAAACCGCTGACCACAGGGTGCCGAAAAATTGATTATTATTCAATAGTCTAGTTTTATTTTAGTAAAAAGAATATGAAAAAAAGTATTTTTTTTTGTCCCAGTTTTCAATCGTAACATTGAGAATCAAAATTATTTATTGAGAATAATACGTTCGATTTTTACTTACACCTTTAGTATAGATTTAAAGGTTACCAGAAATTGATGTCCGATACCAAATATGAATTGATTGTCTTCTTCTTCTTAGGTTCGTAGGACACATCATCACCAAAACACAACCTTGTAGTCGAGCTAGACAATTCTTTTATGTAAATTTCGGGTTCACAAATTGTCAATGTTTGAATTTATGTCGCATCGTGTGTTTGTACCTGTTTAAATAACGGACATCAGTTACACCCACCACACACGATTCCGTTGTCACACACCCACACATCTGTTACTAATTAACGACAATGACGGACAGTGTACGTTCACAAAATTGACATTTCTAACCAAAAAAACGCGCGCACACACACACGCCGCCTTGCATTTACATCCACGAATCGTACATGTACAGTGTAGGCAGAGCTTTAGCCTGAATGCGTGAAATTTATATGGTACTTAAATGTAGTTTTGGTCAAAATGAAAGTCAAAATTACGTAATCAATCCTTCGAATGTCTTGGGGTCGAAACCGATTTTTTGTAAGGCATATTTTATTCTGTTTCGAGTTTTTTTAACTAACTCAGTTTCCAAATAATAATATATTTTCTTTACATCTTGCAAAGTTTCTATACAAGTAATGAGATTACGGATATACAAGCAAACTAATTCCCTTTCAAAACAATATCTTCAACTCTATTTCTCAACGTTTGTTACAATTACTATAACAAATATTGGCGTCTTTATGGATACAAGGAACTGTTTTACTTGTCAGTGCACGCATAAACCTTTTCGCGTTAACCGTTTACCGTGGAATATACGGTCCTAGGTGCAATGAAGTGTTGCCAATTCACGCGCACGCTCGCATTTCTCTACGAGCAGAACCGCGAGTGGTTGTGCGGTTAGCCGTGTGTAACGGACAAGCGTGAAGTTAGGTGCGTTCCCTGGCACTGACGGACCGATGTTTGATTGATAGATTCACGTTTGCTAAAGGCAGAATCAGAATCGTACGCAATGATCCATGCCGAGGTGAGACACAGTGTGCGTCTCAGGGCTCACACCGAACACATAACGTTAACACATTGTTGTGATTACCTGTAAACATTGTACATCGGTGTGCTGATGTCTGTTCAGAGGCATGCAGTGTGAAGGTTACATACACGTCGCACAACATGTCATACATGCATAGAAACAAGTGGATATAAACTAGGTGCTATTTATTTCTAAGAACAGATTTGTTCAACTTGGTTTATGCTGGACTCTGAAGCCAATAAGGCAAGAAAGAAGAATAAGAAGAAGACAAAAAGGAAGATAGTAAAGAGGAAAAAGAAGAAAGGAAGGTAGTAAAGAAGAAGAAGCAGAAAGGAAGAAAAATGAAGAAGAAAAGGTATGAAAGAGAATGAAAAAGACAGATGGTAGAGAAAAAGAAGAAAGGAAGATAGTAAAGAAGAAGCAGAAAGAAGGATAATTAAGAAGAAAGGAAGGGAGTGAAGAAGACGAAATGTTATCATATTTATCTATCCTGCACACTTTTTCCATATAAATTCTAAATTTCAAACTCAGTTTTACAATGAAAATTCCATTCCTTAAAAACTGCAATTAATGATACAGTGTACAAATTAAGAATTAACTTAGTTTCTGTTGAATTTCTGTCGCTGGAGCGGGCCGTATATACATAATACATGTATGTATATAATACAATGTATGAAGCATCCTTCACAATCTTGTATAGTTATGCAGTTAAATTAATAGCTGCATCTCCTGGCGAGGGTGGAATGCAGTCAGACAGGGCAACGGCTCTCGCAGCGGTGGCTGTTTCAGTGGCTAACCCGCCCGCCCGGTCCACTTACCGACATCCGTCAGCCCACACACACACACACACACACTCACTCGCCCCCGCCGCCGCTGATTGCGCGTTCTTCAAACTGCATACACCGGTGCCAACACCGCCATTATTTATTAACACGTAACATTGCGCCGGCCATCTCGTAATCGTGAGAACGATATTCAATCAACGCAATAACTGCACGAAGCATCTGAATATGTAGTAGATAGAACATTGTCTCAAATATACGTTTTATCAAGGACATTTAAAATTATTCTTCTGAAACAGATGCGCGTTGCATTCAACGACCGTAGAAAATTGCGTATTTATAAAATGTACCCAAAGCCACTGCCGTATTGAAGCGTAAGTGTATTAATAATTACACATTTCCGAACCAACTAGAACACACCGTATCACGTTATTACAAATGCAAATTCAATGAATACTACTCTACAATGCACTGGCGCATTTGACCATTAAATTCCCCCGAAATGCTTATTAAAACACTGTTCCGAAGCGTTGTGTAAAAATAAATAAATTCGTTTCTAAATTCATGCAAATTAAATGTTACAAATTACACATTTTCGGTTCGTTCTCTTGTCCTGTCGATGGCTGTTGCGCACTGCCGATGTACAATAATTAACTGCCACAACAACATACACGCCGCTCTATATAATTTTTGCACATCTTAGGTGTATGATAAATTGGCCAGCGTACCACCTGATCGATTTGCAAATATTTCACCTGCCAATTTGAAATCATGCAAATCACTTTACGCGTCGTTGATTGCACGCCACGGAACCGGGAACCGGGAATAATCTCGTGAAGCGTGAATTGAAACACAATGATGGTTTTAAAGAATTGTTCTGTAAGTATATATTAGAGAAGTGAACACTTTGGCAAAACGATTGTTGGACTAATGATAGTTTGAACCACGTACAGAACGCCTCTTGTAAATTTACACCTTTCATTTGGCACCCTTCGTGTTTTCAACCAGCTGTCAATGGTCTGCCATTAACACTGAGGGGCTGTAACTGTTACTATTAGAAACAAAATCTGCAAAAACATCTGTGATTGCAGTTTTAGTGATATAGATATTCTTGAGTTATCAGTAATTCATTTATCCAATGACAATTCAAAGTCTCCACTGTAAATATTTCAATAGTTCACAAAAAGAAATATTCTTTTTTCAAATATGCTACTCTAGAAAATAACAGAACTGAAACAAAAGGCATAATATATAAATATATATATATATATATATATATATATATATATATATATATATATATATATATATATATGTATATTGTGAAACATGTACGTAGTGAAGTAGGTTAGAACCCTAAAGCACAAGTTCCCTGTTAACAGTTAACAATGTTCCGAATGTTAGCGTAGACAAATGTCCGTTGTTCTAGTACGTTTGTGTGAGTGTGGTTGTTCATTATATTTCTCCATCCTTGATCAACACAAATATGAGGAGGCGTATTCTAATTTAATAACTGATTTATTATTACGTTGTTGTTTTGTTTTTTGTTTAATGTTTCCTGAGGTGATAGCAGTCTTAATACATAAAACTTCGTGAGCAATTACCACCACTTCCTGCCACTGTGTTCTACCTCACGGCGCATTGTTTCTAAATGGGAGTTTTATTATTAATACCACAGCCAGGCACATTATATTGTCAAAACTATTTCCATTCGGATTGACAACCACACCGACTGAAACTTTCAACCAACAAATTTTGAATAACTGGTAATTGTTTGTGACAAATAATAATATACTTTGTTAATTTGTTGAAAAAAAAAAACATATTAATCTTATTCGAATAAATAATTTTGTACGTGTTTAATTTCATAGAATGTATGAAATTGAATGTATTATTATTCTTGTAAAAATCTGTTGCTTTTATTAAAGATATTTTAATTATGCAATCGCCAACCGTAAAATCTAATTCCACGATTACAGAATTAAGTACAGCCGGGGCGCGACTGATAATAATTGCACAGAGAACAATGCAAGCAATGGAACAAGTGAAGCGTGTGCAGAATGACCGTTATAAATCAGTCAGTGATAACGGTAATAATTACAGCATACAACTTTCAATTGTTATTGTTGTTGCAAGTGTGGACTTGTTTATACTGTCCTACATGCACAACAGTAGCTTAAAATCTCGGTTCATTAATTCATCATTCATCGTACTAATATATTCTCCTAATCACTAGTCGAATATTATTGGCAATAGTTAAGACCAAAGTGTAGAAAAGAAAACGTGTATACAAAAACTAATTAACGGTATATTTTTCTCCTTCATAAATGTGTTTAAGTGCCGCCGTCGCAACTTTGGCAGCTTTGATCTGTATGCTATGTTGCCGACATCTATTGTATTGTTGAATTGCCGTCAGCGTGAAACTTCAAATTTGTTCTGTCAAAGCCGCGTTTCGTATCTATCAACGGCCGTTGAATGTATGCGCATATACTTGGCTACCATGGGCGTAGGTAGCTGTGATTTATCTGAAGGTTGCACACCGTACACCGAAATTAATCTACATCAAATCTATATGCTGTTAATGTTTCACGACACATATATTCCTCCGGGATTTTATACTAACGCTGAAGTAAACACTATCAAGGATAATAATTAATTGAAATTAATTAAATGACAAACCAATAATTAGTACGAGCGTAAACTAATCGTTATTTATTTATTATGACTTGTACATGATTGATGGCACATTATATAACTAAATGCAGTAAACTTATTTTTGCACAGTTTACAAAAACAAATAGCGCGTGGTAATTGTAATTTCATAATTACAATGTTCTTAATCAACTAATTTATCATTCACACGCTCGTGTATTTTTCATATTTGTCCCGTAAACATTTCCGTGTGGCAATGATAAATATCTTCCTCGCATGAGAGACATGCGCAGTGACAGGTCTCAGTAAGTGTGCGCAATTAAAAATGGAAATAATATATCGCCCGCGGCACTGTAGCATATAGACTGGAAATAGTCATATCTACTACAGTTAACAATAAGTAGCTAAACACGAGCGATAGATAAAAATAACCGTACCTAGTGATTTAATATATTTATCTCTGTGGACTCTAATAATATTGTTATTTATTCACTTTCTCCTATTCTGTACCGGCATTTTATCTAGAGATAATTGTTTCACTTGAAACTTTCCTTACAGTTAGATTTCCTTTTTACATTTGATCAATATTAACTTCAGTTTCAGAAAGATATTAATTCTGACACCCACACTCTGGAATCATTAGAAACTCTAGTTATCTAAATACAATTCTCTATCGACTGCGCTAGTAGCAACAACCAGAAGTCAATAATACGTAATTGCCACGTTAAAGATTAATGCATTTGTCAAAATGACGTATTGCCAATGAATTCATAATTTAACAGAACAGAGAGCTGCGCGATCCAACGACATTTGTCTATGATATACGGCACTTGTAAACTGAAAGGGAACCACCTTTACCCACATACAATCATACGCAGTATCGGATGAATGGATGGATGGTAGAAGTAAGGTTATGTGTAGCAGTATGTCAGCTAGGAGGATTCAAGTGCCCAGCGCGATATTATCGTCGGCGTAATGTGGGTGAAGCACGCAGTCGCCTGACAGGCTGGCCTTATTTCCTCTCCAATGATAACGCATTAACTTTTATCTATACTGTATCAGGTCGACCATTGTTTTAATTCAAATGTGATCAGTGCTACGGTAGTTGCAAGTGGGCAGTCGGTGCGAGATAACGATGCAATAAAAATGGTCGAACTCTGTGCGGGCAGTATTTCTAACACACAGCCAAAAGCCCAAGGCCTATTTCTATTATATTCCGATAAGTATATATGTGTGTATGCGTGTGTGTAGCTAATAAACGAACTACTACAATAGCTGCTACTACTACTATTATGACTGTTGTTTTAACCTAGCAAAACTTACACACGCACACACACAGAATAGTCGAGAAGAAGAAGAAGAACTCGGGCTCTTATATGCTTGCGTGATACGTGTCAATGGGTGTGAATGAAGCGAATGAAATGTGTCGGAACAGAAGTGATGAATCGTTGTTATGGTGAAGAAACTGTAAGTACATAATGACCACGGGCGAGGTTTTTGTTCTAGAGAAAGTAAACAAGAGATGACGGAATTGAAATGTGACATGAACAATTTACATTGTTGCCTTAATGTGTTTTCAGCGGGACCAACACAAATACCTAATAACGGAACTATAAAAAGAAACTCAAATGGCTACTAGAATCTGTTTTTTTTAACGTGACACATTAAGAGGTTTTTGTGGATTATAAAGCTAATATGTAGGTATGAAGAAGCAGCAGAATTTGAATTTGGAACTTTGAAATCATCAGTTTCCAATGGACATATTTGAAGAGGTTGAAGACTACATTCAATAAATTAACAATAATAATAATATTTGCACGTGTGAATGTTGACTATGGCAGGATGTAATTTGTCATACCAGTAAAGTTAAAATACCGTATAAAGTTTTCAACAAGCGGATATCGAAACAGGTGCACATACAAAGGTTCAACTCGCTAACGCAAAATTATTGTTCACCCACAACCATTATTCAAATTTATTAGGGCCATTGAAAATACTAAATTATCATCATACATTTAACGATAAAAAAAACCTTGGCACATCAGATAAACATCTAATTAATGTTAGCAGAATGTAACTAAGTATATATTTTCAACACCGGCCGAAAGTCGTTCCATCATCCAACGTAGAATTTTATAGCAACAGTGAAAAATTGCCGTATTCACTTAATGTAAAACCTGTGAAGGTGGTAAATGCAACGTGGACGATGATATACACTTCCTACCAACGTGAGGAGATTGCTTAGTTAACATTCCTGCTATAATATCGTCGAAAGGAATTAACATATTCTCCCAAGTTGGACTGGATCTAGTTACATTACATCGAGTGAATTATTTCGTATTCAACAAAAATGGCTGAAGCTGATGCCAATCAGTGGCGGTTTGCTACCATAAGTAATTGCGTCAATTTCGCTCGGAAGCTCATCAAACATGAGAAATGGAGGCGTGTCCGTATTTGGCGGTTGATTGTTAATAAAGTCAGTGTCGACAATCAATCGTAGTGGATAATGGCCCCACCTCGGGCATCGGTTGGCACATAAAGATGGTAAACGTTAAATGTACAAACGTACCCAAGTGTCCATTGTGTCTTATTTGCACCATGCCACGGCTCATTACACTACTACGCACTTCACTTGTCGTCTCCAGCTAACCAGACATCACCTTCAATTCATCCAGAGCATCAGACATTTACCTTCTTTGCATCCTACTTAATTGACAAGTCCTTCTACAGCAGTGATTCTCAAACTCTACACTGCACTAGTGTCTTCAGAATCTTTCCATCGTCCATTTATCGTTATGTTCCTCCAAATATTTTCCATACCAGCAAATCCAAAATAACTGGCAGACCATATTGTCATCTACTTGGAAAAACTCATACATCTTGTGTAATTGTAAAGTAGGACCCTCACCATTGATTTGTAAACTCAGTTGGTTGACTGTAGAAGATCGGAACATACTGCTCGCCCGTTTGCAAAGAATCCTATGGTCAGCACGCAGCCAAGTTCAAGCCTAAAGAGGTGAACATTGATGGTGCACATGCGAGGTGATTAGCAGATTTATTAGTGCCATTTATGCGGACACCGCGTCGCTTCGAACAGACAATCGGACCCGTAATGTACGTCATTTGAATAAGAATGCTTGCGGTGTGTTATTCAACGGGAAAAGAAAGAACTCCGCACAGAACACACCATTCGAGTATAATACGCTAACATGTTTTTTGTTTTGTATCTGCACGGTGATTTTTTATTGCAAAGAACAAATGCTAAAGTCAACGAATTTTTTTTCCTTGTCAGATATCAAACGAGCCATCACATTTGAAGTTCTGTTTATGAATGCCCGAGAACAAGTATATCTTCTTGGGGTATTCTTGAGATAATTTACGTTAAGCAGATTAGGAAAATAGACAATATTGAATTCACTCATTAACAGGTGAGACACGGTGACTACAAACAGACAGTAATTGAATGTAAATTACAAGAATCCCAGCGGTATATTTGTGTGTGTATGTTTTGCGTGGGAGTGCAAACCAACCGTACATAATGTCCGATTACGCATTTCTAAGCTTCATTCATATGGTACGCCGTAGGTGTCTCAGTAATAACAGGATATTAATACGATGTCATTATGTACGTGAATACATTAAACACGCCATGCCGAGTCGCACACACATACATGGGGGAATCAGCTTGTACGTACCTGTAAGTCATGTCTGTTGAACAGACGGACAGACATACAACCGCCAACAGCCTAGCCAGTAACTACACACAACATATATATATATATATATATATATATATATATATATATATATATATATATATATATATATATACATATATATATATATATATATATATATATATATATATATATATATACATATATATATATATATATATATATATATATATATATATATATATATATATATACACGATCAGTCAGTTGCGATATTGTTATTAAATTATTTGCTTTAATTTCTGTAATTAATATCGCAGCAAGTGAAAGCTATATTTTCTTATACATATCTGCCATGTTCACGTGGGTGATTGTGTTTCGTAATGGACTGATAAAAGTAAGGTTATGTCCTCTAAATTACAATATGGCGACATGAACCGCCAAATATTATTTGTGCATTGTACGTCATTCATCATATCTCACATATACCATGTGGTGTTGCTGATTGAAGATTTCTATAATAATTTAACGGACGATTTGTCATTTGTCATAAATGCGAAATTAATTGGGAAAAGAGCAAAGAAATATCAATTAACATGTACGTAATTTGTGGTAACGCGTTTACGGCTCATGTGTGTGGCAATGGCATGGAACAGTACCTTTGCCAAATAAGCGGGTACAGCCAGTACTAAATTAGTTACACATACAATGTAATACATGTATTGTACATACACTTGCATAAGCATATTCCACGCTATGCAATTGTAGAGTCTACAGTCTACAAATATATATAAAGCAAATTTCCATAACTCGAATCACCATTATCCACAAAAAAACGTTCGACTTATAGAAATGTCCATCAAAACTAACGATTTTTAAACTGGTTAATTACACACGTTACAACTTAGCACTTACGACTGAATTTCTGCACGGAGATTTTGTAGATATTTTAGGGCTGAAAGAAAGACATTTCGATGACACACGTTAACGGTGGATTTATACACGATGACGTTCAATAGAGGTCAAGGTATTTGTTTCTAGGCTGCTGCAGGCGGATGCTACCGTGGAAGCACTTATAACGCCATAGGCGTACATAGACAAATTTCTAGAAACATCTTTCAAGGCACAAAATGAGAAAAAGATCTCGCGTAGACTATGAAATGATAGTAAAATGTTTAAAGTATAGAAAAAAGTAGAAATTTAAATAAAAATATTAAAAAAGTACAGTAAAATGGCGTCTTGTAGAAATAAAATAAAAATTTAAAATCCTCGTCAAGGATTAAGTCAGATCAAGGGACTAAAATAAGTGAATAAAAAGTACATAATTTTAGCCGTTCACGGATTAACTTACGTACACATTGTGTGGGACTGCATGTGTGTGTGTATGTTTGTGCCCTATACGTGCCAGCTATGTGTGCAATCAGACGCCTAGTGTGGTCCCACGGCACGATCCCAGTACGCGGCTACCATAACTCCAGCCGCGGACTTTCATAATTAACACATATCGCTCGCAAATAATGCCGAGACCTCCTATTAGCCGCAAGGGGTGCGTTCTCAATAGCACCGGCACTCTACACTGTACTATTCGCGGAGTAGTTCACAATAAGCCGTTTGTTTTAATACAAACAGGCGTCCTATATGCACCTCACCTGTGTTGGAACAAATTCAAAATTAAATTTGAATTGGATCACGTAGACACTCGCCATTTTGACTGAGAGTAGTGTTCTGTATTTAATTAAAGGACAAAAGCGCGAATTCATCCTGGCATTTCGTGTATTAAGGTGTGTGTGCATCCATTGAAACGAAAATAATAATCACGCAAGTTACAAAAACATTTTAAGAAAATACCTGCGAGTGTATATTCTGCGAAATGTATATAATTGAAAAGTGTATTCCGAAATATAAAATAATGTACAGTGAATTCCGCCTATAGTGAACTTGGACCAGGAATTTGGTTCACTATATGCGAGTGTGTACGAAAGTATTTAATATGTTATGTATTTAGTTGGGACTTAGAGATGCTATCAATGTAAGCGAGTTTTCAGTTCTTAGTATTTATTAATAATTGTTGCCGAATATTTCCTGTTGAATTTCTGTAACACATATAATAAATACAGAAATATCTGAGACTTGTATTTATAAAGTTTTATCATGAATCCCGTGCACAATGTGGTTACTGTAAATTCGTAACCTGCTGCACTTGAAATGTGTACATACATATGTATGTACGTATTTATAGCGGGGGACACTACAATAAAACGATGTGTTCAAACATTTGCGCAGTAAGCTGACATTTACTACACCAAATAAAACTTAAAAACAAAACGTTACCAAGTGGACATAATAAATATCCCACGAGCATCGTACTGCGGTAGGTAAATTCATTAGAATATATTTTATAAAATATAGTTCCGCACCAACAACAGCAACAATAATTCTAACACATTTCCCTAACATCGTGCACAGCACTTTCTCCAATCAAATACGAGACGAATCCGTTAGATATGGGTATTATAGAGTTGTAAATGTGATAATATTAAGATGTTTATGAACAACATATAGGAATAATTTACTATGCGGTCAGGGAACATGATTAGTTTTAATTATGTTTATTTGTTAATTTTAACGTAGTCGATTAGGATTTTATAAGGCCGTATATAAGGCAGCTGGCACGGTGCTTGTGCGTGATTAGCCGGAATCGCTATATAAATGATGGCCTTATGCAGAATAGCAAGTCAAGTTTCCCGTAAATATCTTTACAGTTTAGTAGCGTATTCAAAAAGGAATCTGTTTTTACATCAACCACCACTACAACAGGTGTTGCTGCATTTAATTAATAGACAAAAATATACTACCTTACTAATATCATCATAGACTGTAACGTATAATAATTATCGCACCAGATCATCTTGTTATATACTTAATAACATGAAACATACCTGAAATAGATGGAATATTTCCTTGTAATAATTACATTCTTACATGATCTATTACAAGAAAATAAAAAATTACTCTATTTTTTTACCGAAAACACCTTTACTTTCAAAATATATACGTGGTTTGAATTTGAAATAAAATTTATAGGCGTTTTCGTCAGACCTTTTTAAACATAACAAATTACTGTATACTCCGAATTTTTTTTTTAATAATTTTTTTTTCTCTTTAAAAAAATTGAACGAGTTTTAATAGTAATACTCTTCAACTAATTGACGGGGGGTCGATCCCTGAAATGGTACTGCCCACTTACGAGAGAGCGTGCAGCACTGAACGTTCAAATGATCCTAGGGCACCTATAAAACCCAAGTGAAGTTACCCATTAATCAGTTTGTACACTGACCGCTGACTGTGGCGACACCTGTGTCTGACACGACGAGGCACACGCCGTTTTCTAAGCCATTCTTGATTTTACTTTTTCAACGGTACTAGTGTGTAATTATCCGATATTGTTTCGATGATATCACCGTAATACGTACGAGTTTATAACCGGGACCCACCCAATTGATTTATGACTCAATTACCCGGTAATCGGTTCCGGTGATTCGTGTCGAAATGTGCACAACTTCACACTAATCTTGACACTATCACATGCACATACAAGATTACTGTAACAGATTCAATTTTCTCAGTAACCGAAAATGGTAACATTTGCATAGTAATCTCGGCGTTGCGATTGATGCTGTCAAAAATTTGTGCAAACCTAACCTATGATTTTGTGCACTTGAATTATTGCCAGTAACTTGCATGTTGTGGAGTGTTTTAATCATGGTCAGTTTGGCGCACATTGTCTTATTTCAACATGATCACAGCCGCGTACTTGGTTAGAAGTTGCAGAATAAATGTATATAATAATACTGTATAAGTAAAGTATAAATAACTCACGAATAAAACTGTTTACGTGATGTAATTACGGTAGTATGGTAGCTGGTGGGTTACAGTAGGAACTCTAATAATACTAGTGGCTTGAGTGTAAGGAATTTTAAATAATGCTTAAGCACAATTCCGTTTTATACATATATTTCCTATCGTACAAGATCTGTTCGTTACGTCTAGTTGATTTGTAAGAGCCATTCATCAACGACTGATTATAGACAGTATACCTTTTCTACTTCACTGAAGCCCAACCGATTTGAAAATCTGATATGATTACGGGTTTCACAAATTCCACCGGGTTAAATCGTTATATTCCAGCCGCGATATCCGCGCACACTGCGATGTGTATATTCAAATAAACTACCTACCGTTGTACATTCACGGCAGTATGCAAATTCAACAAAATTCAACCATTCATTTTCTGATATACTATATCAAGATACACTTTAATAGTTTTTATCATACGCGTTAGATTAGAAAATCTATGTTCAGTTATATATTTTATATGCTCCAGATGGTTATACAAAGTATAAACACGACACAGCCCAGAACTGCAGCAGAATATAAATGTCCTAAAATTTGTCATCGCACTAGTTGACAAATTGTAAGTGTCAGGTCGTGCGCTTGTTTGCTAATTGACACAGGAAGTTTACAGGTAAAAATGTAATTCTTTACACTAATCATGCATGCGCGTGTCGCTTCACTCATACTTTTCATGAAATGACACGCATCACCTGTCGTCTACGGCATCCACGTTCATTTCTACCGCGACTGGAGTTTATAAATTCGTTACGGTTATCATGTATTTTTCGTATTACCATTTAGATTACCCTACTTCATTCTACTGCAGATAGGACCACGGATATTTGTTTTAAAGTCAATCTGACAAACAAAGAAATCTATTTCGTTTCTTCATATTTGTAATACTGAATTGTTCTTGAGTGCATTGCACAATAGGAAATACATGTGTACATGCGATTATATTTTCTAGTGAAAAGAAATTAAATTAATAATTTTACTGCTGCAGTTCGCTGAATTAGGAGTAAAGTGCGGATAAGGTCTATGTCTGTGCATAATTCTCTAATTTTTCATAAATATTAATTAGAATTACAACGAGCTGTATTATCGTATGTCATTTATAGACCATAGTGTAATTTATGACAATGTTCTGGTATCGGTGCGCATAGACAAGGTACTCTGTGTATCTCCCCCCTTTACATTGCCTTCCCCGCGCCATTCTGTGGGCCGGCTAGGTGAACAGTAGAATGGACAGTAGTCTGCGACAGAAGGTGATAGTCGCGATATATGCATGTACATTCACAATTATAATTAATGGTCCGCGGTGGCTCGGGACGCAAGACAACACTTCAGAGCTTCTGTATGTACTGTCACTTGCCATCGCTTACCTGTTTCTTCCATCTATATCCGCCTGACTCATCTGGTCACAAACTTTGCTGTTTGTCTGTAATGTGGCAGAATATTTCGCTTAAACAATCCCTGTTTCAAATCTGTTATCAAAAAACTATATACAAAGTTGAGCTCGTACATCGTGAGATGCTCGCGGCTACCAGATTTCGCTTTTTGAAAGGACACCACGTAACAACGCCTCCGGATTACGAATGCTGCACAAATATGATTAATATTAACCGTATACTGTCGGTGTGAATGGAAATAGGACAACTGATGTTTTTTTTCTCTGTATAAACTCGCACATATTGTATCTGTTTGCGGACTAATCTAGATATAGAATTTTTGTCGTTGTCATTTGCGATATTAGAATGTATTCCGTATTATGGAAATAACAATGTTGTAATGTTCAATTGTATAATATGATATAAATGTTAAATTCACAATTGCAAGGACCGAATTTGAAATGCCTTATTGATACAAATATAGTTCAATGCTAATTTATATATATATATATATATATATATATATATATATATATATATATATATATATATATATATATATATGACACTTTCTAACTCAAATGACTTTCGTGCACTGAATAAAAAAAAATATTTATAATATTTTAAATATATTTAATATACTCCTTCGAAGTATCTCACCTAGTTATTAATTTTAATAATGTCCATTTGACTTTTTTTTACAGTGTATAAATGGTTATTTTTCTAACCATTAAGTATTTATTTAATGGGCAGTTAAACCTAGATTGGAATGTGCGATATGTACACCATAATTGAGTCGGTATAATCGTATACATTGTTATCAATTAGCTCGCGATAAGTACACGAGTAATTGTTATATTGTTATAAATGTTGCAGTGCAGTAGGAGCAATTTATCTTAAAACATTCTATATTTCAGTGTACCCATAGTTATTGTTTTCTACATTACACAAATAATAATTACCTATCGGCATTATTATCTCTGAGGACTTTCTAAAATGAATTTTAGTTCTTTACATTCATATGAGATATTAACTGCGATATATATATATATATATATATATATATATATATATATATATATATATATATATATATAAAACTTAGCTGTAAATCATTCGAAGTGAAATGATTGTCTAGCAAAACAATAATATCTGTAATATAACACAATAGGTTAAATGAATTTTACATAACCTTATATAATATAATCACTCACAACATTATAATATTGTTCTTAATTATTATTTCATTTGCAACTACTTTGCAAGTGTCACTGTCGTCGCTTGCTGTATATACTCTCTGTATATACAACATACGTATACTGCCTGTATATGTTGGAGGTTATTGTGTTGATTTTCGTGGAATCAGCCGGCTTGCAAAGTTTGAATGGACAGACACGGCGAAGGTTGAACCCGGAACTGTTTGGATTCCAGCATTGTTCAGGCAGTGTTAAGCGCGGGAGATATAAATTAACTGTACACGAGAATGCTTTATACCCGTTTATGACACTAATATTGGTTGTGATTTATTCTAATGCTTCCACGTATACATCTATACACCTGTAACGTGTCCGTACGTGTTTGCAACTGGCATTTGTACAGTATGTATGTACCTACTGGTATAGCACAGTTGTACATTCATATATACACAGTAAACACTCCCGGCGACATCTCACAGAATGTAGAATTTATAATACAAAAACTAACCACTTAATTAACACACATTTACCTATCAATTCGTAATTTATTCGTCACGTTCCTAACGGATACATTTTATTCTTTTCTTATCAGTTTAGCAGATGTATAGTGGAAGAACATTCGAAACATTATTGTAAAATTAGAAAACGACATGACAATGTAATTATAATAATGATGACAAAAGATAAAGACTATAACGGCCGCATTAACGTGGAGGCTCGCACGTATATAAAAGGCATACGCAAGCAGAATAGAATTTAAAAAATAGTAATAATAAAAATGTTTTCATATCCTATTGTGCGCGGTCCAGACAATGTAGCCGTAACTCAATCAGGCGTTATCGGCTGCTGAGGTCTGTGTCATCCATCATCCTGCACCAGTGCCAGTTGCATATACCGGCAAATGTACACATGCTTCTGCTGTATCTGTACACTGTAGACTGGCATCCGCGCTTAGGATGACCTTTCCACTACTAGATTACCACTAAAATACACTTTTACACAAGCGAATTTAACGTAATAAAATAAAAGATCCAGTCATAGTCATCTAATGTTACAGGCAAGGATGCAACGGAATCACTAATGTTGCACCAGCGCTGGCATATACTTGTTAGATCGGTTATCACAAAGTGCAAGCAAGTGTGCAAGTCCGCTAGAAGTGAATCATCTAACATACACACACGTGCATATAAGCAGTAGCTTTGCACGATGGCCACACTCACATTAGACGCTGATATAAATCACACGAAATCCATAAATATTTCGTAAATACGATGACGGCTTATTCAGTTGAATAGATTGCCGCCAGGCGATAGAGGTGCTGCCTTGAACGTAAACGGTAACATAACAGGAGTGGAATATTTACGAGTGACCTAGGCACATTTGATTGGTATTCCACGTTTGCATCTTGCAGTTCTGGTGGAAAAAAATCTGTTTAGATATCGATTTTCCTCCTGTGTTTTGTGCGTTGCTTAATCAGATCTAAACAAGCATCTTTGTCGTAGAGTGACTCCTTGTGCCCATTTGGAGAGCACGCCTGAGATATCTACATACCTTGATATCTAGTGTATATGCTACAGTACAAGCTTAAAGCGCAGTAAATGTATAAATTTACTAGTAACAATACCGTACAGCAGTGGTCGCCAAAGTTTTTCGATCACGCACCCCTAAGACAAAACTTTTTTATTCGCGCACCCCTAGGACCCTACAGTATATATATATATATATATATATATATATATATATATATATATAATAAACTTTTATATTTTTCTGGCGCACCCCCTAGTAACACCTCGCGCACCCCCAAGGGTGCGCGCACCCCACTTTGGCGACCGCTGCCGTACAGTATCCTATCCTACCCTACTAGGAATGTATACCTTGACTAGTAATTACATGCAATGACTGAATTAGCGCTTTCACTGTGACATACGTATCAAAATGAAATGTAACCAATATTTATGTAATCTTACGCAATATACAAAGCTTTTGATATGTATAAAATAACAACAAATTCTCAATAGTATTTTTGAATAAAAGTATTAACAATATTACAAAACTAAAGATAAATATTCTAAGGAGATGATTGTTCCATTATGTTATCATGACAGCGCAATATTGTCCTGATCAGACATTTTGAAATTCACCTTACCTAAAATAAATATCTAAAATATCCTCGAAATAGTAAAAGTTTGAATGTACTATCGATAAAAAGGTCATAGAATATACATTTATTTGCATGTTACAACCTGTCAAATTGCAGAAACAGCCAGCAATTCAATGTGTGTGTTTTGTGCTCTAACTGAAATAGACTAAATCCTTTATAGATGGTGGTGGCATCATGCGACAGGGCAGATATATCAACTGTCACAGGCGTAGCCGTTGGACAGCACGTGCCTAGAACTCCCTACTGCCTCCGTCGGTGTGTGTGTGTGTGTGTGTGTGTGTGTGTGTGTGTGTGTGTGTGTGTGTGTGCAGGTGAAGACCACCTTCCCCCCTACATCGCCGAGGTAATTGTACCAATCCACCGTCAGACGATTAGTCGATGTCATCTGTTAATGATTCGCAGTACACCCTACCATTTGTATCACCTAATAGCACGAGATTATTTCAGTTATACGTTCACCCTACTAATTATACACTTGCTGTCATCCCCTTTCGGCTAATCTCGGCATTAGTGACATTCAGTATTGATGTTCGTATTATCTATACACTGATATCTGGGGAACTAATTTTTCGGACGGACTATTAATTTCATTGCAGGCTAAGTAATACAATACGTCCGTCAGCATTTTATCTCTGAATATAGTGTTAAGTGAAATGAAGACAGGTGATACTCTTTCCAATGATATTTCGAATTACGCTGCTATATTTGGACACCAGATAGAAAGATGAAAGCAAGCTTAGACAATTCATTTTAGCAGCAGAATTTTGTTGTGTAAAAATAAAACAGTAATAAAAATTTATTTTCCACTTGCTACTATCCGCTTCTATCTACGAATATTGAACAATTATATCTCCGTCGGGCCATCTGAACTACATTGGCCGTGTCAGCCCGTAATAAAAATAGTGGAATTGTCTCGCCTAATTATTATTAATAGCCGATTTATTTGTCACGCAGAGCAGATTCCACACATCGTCTTTACGCGTCTATGTTCGTCAAGGCATGTGATTTTCTTGTCGTTTATTGCCACACAACACGGTGATGTCGAAGCAACGAATGTGTCGATGGCGGGACAAGTCGTAAATGATAATTTTGGCCAGTATATAAATAAATATATCAGTCAGGTCGAGCGGCATCGACAAACACTGCATCGTACACACTACCACGTAATAGCGACAAACAAATTGAAAACAAAACGAGATTCGATGAGATTGTTGATTGTAAAATGCAATGCTGTCTACCTACCACACGAATATTCACGAAGACATGGACGGGTGCAGCGGGTATTTTCCACGGGGTTTGCATTAATGTGATGTTGACAAAAATTAACTAAACCATTGACAATATCCCTAGTAGTTAAGCTAAAATAAATTAACAATTAATTAATTTGCTATCATTAATGTATGTATTTCATCCGCATCCAATATTTAAGTTTTTTAAATCATTTTTTTTGTATAACCAACTGAGGAATGTTTAAAGAAATTATAAGGAATAGCTATTGTATTTCAATGACTATTATGCGGGAAGAACATACGATTTGCATGGCCCTATTTTTGCCCCTCTTGTACGCCGCTGTGCGTAGGTTGGTGAACGCACAGTGTGCATCTTTCACGAGTGTCATTACTGCTAAACTGTGTCGAACATAACTTGTCCTTTTACTACCCGTATATCATACGTAATGACCCATAAAGTTGGCCCCCTGGCATAAAGTGTTCACGTCATCACCGAAATTCGCCGCGAACCGACACAAATAAATAATACACTGCGAATTCACGGACTCACTTAAAACATGCATAAACTCTATCACTTCACTGTCCACTACTACATTCTACATTGCTATAGTTACATCGGAACATACCTACTTCACAGACTGATGCTAAGTTGACAATAGTAAAATGCTGTCAAATAATTATATTTCACAAAAGGACATCTCTCTTAAATGTAACCCCTGATATTATTAAAACAATATCAAAACGAATCTATTCCCTTTCAAGTTTAATTTTAGAAGAACATCAATTAAATTATCGCCAGTTCCTTTGTCAATTTTTTTTTTTGCTTCTTGTTATTGTGTTTAGCTCAATTTCTCTAGCAAATTCGAATATTTTTTTCGATGTTCAACCCCTTTTAAGCACTTTAAAATTGCCATATTAACAACCCTCGGACTAAATTCGATTTAAAACATTTTTTGTTCATTCAATTCATTTTGCCGTAAGTTTAGTAACGTAATTTTACAAATTTTATTTCTGCAGAGAATATAAGACCACTCTACAAAAAGACCTATCTACAAAGTCACACATTACAAGAATAACTTTGTTTTTTGATTTTAGGATAACATATTTTCCTTGTTCATGCTTCTAAAACATTATCGTAACGAAATTATTATTAATCGTAAATTTACTGTTAACTGTCATGAAAATAAAGAAACAATTTTATTGTAAATATAAATTTTACACTGAAACACACACCTGGATCACAGTGCAAGATAATATACAAATTTGTGTAATTAATTTTGTGATGTAATCGATTTGTTACAAAAAAATTAAATATTCATTTGTATTTCATGTGGTGGTCACACTTGGAAATTATATTCAGTGTGAATATTATAAATGGAAAAAGAAATACGAACAAACATATAGCATATGTTTGGGTGATTAAAAAATATGCAAATCAGTAAGAAAACGTACAATATTTGTTTATTTCTTTTTATCGGATACTTTAATATGTTATATTTGGTAATAAAAATTAATACAACTTGGAAAATCCTGGAGACAAAATCTTATAACAGTATTAGATTTTTTTCTTTATATATATATATATATATATATATATATATATATATATATATATATATATACCACGTGACTCTATTAGCTATTTGATTATTCATGTATATATATTTGTGTGGGTTTTGTAATTTTCATAAATCCTCGTTGAGAAAAGACCGCAAATTCAAGACAGTGTTTGCGATTACGAAACTAATTATATCTCCTATGACTTGTGTACACCACGTTGTTAATTTATTCACGCATGCGTATATACTGCATGTGTACCGCCTGCATCACACATGCGCATTCACGCTGTGGATTTATTATTCATTCATATCACTAATGATGTGTGTAATGTACATTAAACTCCCTATTAGCGGCAAAATTTGAAATTTAAATTCATACATCTAGGATGTGCTAAGTGTATGTGTAACACATCATCAACGCTGGTTTTGTTAATGAAAACAACAACACGAAATAAATAAACATTGCTCGCTTATTAGATTCAAGTATGGATAACACACAGAAGACTGTGTGTAATTGTCGCTTGTACACTTGATTCTACCTCGAGAGTATAACATGATAGAGCACTCATCATCATTAACAGTTCATCAGCTTGATAAAGTCAACACAGTTATATAATTATAACGTACACATTTGCAAATAGTTTAGTGATTATATTAGCTAAATATTACCGGTTACTTCACAGATGTGGGGAATAATTTGATACCTATGTTTGCAAATTATACATATTCTACTGTTATTCCTGAAGTAGTAGACAGTATTATAGTATGAATAAGATATACATAATAGATTTGATTTCAAGCTGACGCAAATTTATGTTCATTATATTCAGTAGTTTAACAAATCACAATCTTTCGCAATATTAACTGCGGCATCTTGTCACATATCTATTAAAGAACGTTTATAGATATAGAAAAGAGTTACGGGGCAATTATTTTCGTTTCCACGGGTGTGTGCGGATCAGAAGCGCACAGTTGTTGGCACGATTCCCAGGTATAATGTAATATGTAACAAATAAAACCAACAGCCATCCGTCTGCTAAACACACACACACACACACACACAAGTCTGCAGTTGACATTTAT